>JABTTQ020001395.1:600000-1027217 GCA_016081115.2 Rehmannia glutinosa
CTTGGGTGCCCCCATGGCCCAAACCCATATGTCCAGGCCTTGGGATTTATTAATTGTGCAAACTCGGCTATCTACTCTCGTGGGATGGAGCATTTCTTCTTCCCCATATTTTCTATTTTCCATACCATTTTCTAGTTTTAAGTGGCTAACTTCTAGCATTAATTTCTCTTTCACCCGAAATTGGTTTTGAGAAATTCCAAATGTTATTCCATCTACTCACTTAGTAGAATTTTTACAATTAATTTAATTCTATTTTTCACCGATGGAAACCACTTAAATATTTAGGCAAAACCGGATCGACACCCATTTTGTAAACCAAATTCCAACAAAAAAGGAAAAAAGAAGAAAGAAGGTCTATAATGTGTCCAAGAACATTTGTACTAACGCTAATAAAAGTTGTGCAACTAACCTTATTTTCTCTCTTCTCCTTTTGTTGGGAGCATGACCATGCGGTTGATCGATTGCGTAATTTTGTTTAAGTCTTTGACGAGAGCGGTCAAGCGCACATCCGGTTGCATCTTTGGGACGTCCTCGAATTATTTTGCGTGGGCCGGGTGAGCAAGGGTGTCGACCGAGGTGAGTGCACGGTCACAAGTGGAATTTTAAGGTTTCTTCTCGTTGGGAATTTCTCACGATGTCATAGATGTTTGGGTATCTCCAAGTGTGGGAGACTTCTTGTTGTGTATCCCCAATGGGGTTGAGTGATATTTTATGGAGAATTTGTACTTGTTGAATGCCTTGGATAGCGTAGAGCTATCCAAGTGTAGGAGACTTCTTGTTGTGTATCCCGATGGGTTGAGTCACGTTTATGGAGAATTTGTACTTGTTGATTTGTTAGTCCAAGTGGCTACGATAATCTAGAGGAGGGTGAATAAATTATCTCGGTTTTTGATTTTGCCCTCTTTTTCGAAAAACTCAAGCATAGATGAAATGCTAAGTGCGGAAATTAAACAACACACTTCGATTTATAGAGGTTCAACCCATATAGGGCCTAATCCTCTACCACCCCAAAGATATCAGGGATGGATTTCAAAAAAAAAAAAAGATTTATTAATTTACCAAAAATTAATACAACACCTTGAGGATTACCACAACCCTCTTACACCACCTTGAGGATTACCACAACCCTCTTACAACACCTTTGAAGATTACCACAACCTTCAAACACCTATCACCTAGATCACCCAAGTGTATTCTTACCACAAGAATACTCACAAGGATGTCTTGTGTTGAATAATGACAAAAATCAGGATTCAACTCAATAATGATTGATACAATATGAGTACAAGTGTAATCAAGAATTAAAAGCCTAGACCTCAAATTTGTGCAAGTAAAAGTGCTAAGGCTAATACAACAAGATATATGAAAGTGTTTGCTTGATTGCTCTTTGCTTGTGTAGAGTGTTATGTATTGTTGCTTGAATGAAGCCTCTATTTATAGGAGAGGATTTGGCTTTCATTTCGGACATAGGCTCCACCTTGGAGAGTGATTTGCTGCAAAAGAAACCATTTAAAATCATCAATATAGCTGTTAGAAATCAATCCCATAAAATAGGGAAAAAGTCATCGAAAATGCAACGGATAGTTTCTTTGATAAAGAAGGGGTGCGACGGTCACACAGAGATAAGATTGAAATTGAATTTCGCTATTTTTACACAGGGGGACCGGTCGGAGGGGGTGTGACCGGTTGCCCTTGACTATGACCGGTTGAGGTTGATAAAAATACGAAACATAGAAGATCGAACCAAAAGAGCAACTCCTGTGCACCGGTCGCCCGGTCGACCGCGCCCTCACCGGTCGACCGAGGTCCCTCTTTTTTTTATACGTCCCATTTTTTGTTTCAAAACTCAACTCAGTACGGGTTGCCCTATAGGGCGATCGGTCGAGCTGAAACAAATGTGTTGTCCAATTTTTTATCGAAAATAAACACCAAAAAATACTCCGAAAAATAGTAAAAATATTTTAAGTCGATCAAGTATTTAGACAACATTTAGGGACATTGTTTTGGTTTAAAAACCATTTGAACAAAATCGAACAAAATTATCAAAAATATTTATCTAACAAACTCCCCCTTTATGATGATTACAAACCAAAACAATTTTATCGAGGACGATTTTGAAAACAAATAAAGTTTCCGGTTTACGAGTGAACTATCCGTTAAAAACATTCCATACAAAGCTCCCCTATCTATGAGCATATCAACAAGAGATATTGAATAAGCTAGAAGCACAAGCTATAATAAGCTTATATAGGATGCATATAAACATCATAAGCTATGAAGCTCCCCCGTCACAATACTTATAATCTTTTGCAATTGAGTCCATAATACAAGCCATGGATTAGGTAATCTTGGCTTTAGGAAGCCATAGCTTATAGCTTTTACAACGAGCTTTTATTAGCTTCTTTTGGCTAACTAGCCAATTTCTGTTTTCTCCCCTTTGGAATCATCAAAAGAACGTTAGGATGATAAAAACATCATACAATTTTCATCAAAGTCGTCAAAGAGGCGGTTTATCAACCATTGAGCAATTTAGGTTTAAAAACCAAGGAAAATGGGAGAAATGTATCATGAAGAGTTCATACGCTCGTTTTATTTACTTAAAACATGATCTCAATACGTATTGAAGATTTTTGGAAGCAAGAGAATCATGTAGAAGTTGAAATTTTCATTGTGATATTTCATCGAACACTTTGTGGGTGTGAAAATTAAAAGAAGTTGTATATAGCCCTTGTAAATTATTCAAGCCAAAAAATTTCATCACCAATTCACATCAAACATCATACAATACAACATAATAACTAAGCTCATCAAGATCATATGCAAAATATATCAAGAAATATACAAGAAAGTCATAAACTCAATGGTTCAACCCAATTGAGCAAAGGAAGAAAAATTCTTACCATTTGATCGGAAAATATGAGCCATGATGATGATAAACATGCTATATAAGGTCCAAGTTGTGAATTGAATGCATGAAAACAAATTTTGAGTGAAGTTTGTGTGAATTTGGCAAATGGGACGAAAAATGACAAAAAGAAGTGAAAATAACGATTCTTTGAAGACATTTAACGATTTTAATCCAAATTATAGCTTAGGCGACGGCCGACGCGTTGAGGGCGAGGTTGCCCTCAACCTCTTCACCCAATTGTTTTGTCAAAATTTTCAAAATCCGAATTTTCAACCAGAAATCCGATTTTCACCCCTAAGTTTTAAAAACATGCAAGATGCAAACGTAACCATCATTCAATATGCATTATACCTAACCGAGCTCGTATGGACGCAAAAAGTCTCGGAAGATAGTGGTTTTGTGAAAATATCCGCTAATTGATCTTGAGATGGTACAAAAGATATCTCAATTTTTCGTTTTGAAACACAATCCCTTAGAAAATGATGTCGAATCTCAATATGTTTAGTACGGTTATGATGAATCGAGTTTTGAGCAATATTTATAGCGGATATATTATCACAATAGATAGATACGTTTTCAAAAGAGCATTTGTAATTCGCTAAGGTTTGTTTCATCCAAAGAAGTTGAGTACAACAAAAGGCGGCGGAAATATATTCGACTTCGGCCGTTGAAAGAGAAACACAATTTTACTTCTTTGAAAACCAAGAAACTAGGCAATCGCTTAAAATTGACATGATCGGAAGTACTTTTCCGATCATCAATATTTCCGCATAATCCGAATCACTATAACCTTTAAGAGAAAAATTTTCATTCTTTGGATAAAATAGACCATATTGAATAGTACCTTTCAAATATCGAAAAATCCTTTTAACGGCACTCATATGAGATTATTTGGGATTGCTTTGAAAACGAGCACATAGGCATACATCATGAAGAATGTCCGGTCTACTAGCGATTAAATAAAGTAAACTACCAATCATACCTCGATACTTTGATTCATCCACGGACTTGCCCTTTTCATCTTTGTCAATTTTGACATTTGTTGCCATGGGTGTAGAAACAGTTCTTCCTTCTTCAATGCCGAATTTTTTCAAAAGTTCTTTTGTATATTTTGATTGCGAAATATATATGTCTTCTTGACATTGCTTAATTTGGAGTCCAAGAAAGAAGTTGAGCTCCCCATCATACTCATCTCAAATTCACCTTGCATCAATTTAGAGAATTTCTTGCACAAAGAATCATTAGTAGCACCAAAGATAATATCATCAACATAAATTTGCACAAGTAAGCAATCTTGCCCTTTTTCAAAAACAAAGAGAGTTGTATCAACTTTACCCCTTATAAAACCATTTTGCAAAAGAAAAGAGCTAAGTCTATCATACCATGCACGGGGTGCTTGCTTTAAACCATACAAGGCCTTTTTAAGTTTATAAACATCATTAGGCCTAGAAAATTTCCAAACCCCAGAGGTTGTTTTACATAGACTTCTTCTTGAATAATACCATTTAAGAAAGCGGATTTAACATCCATTTGGTAAAGTTTGAAAATTTTAAAACAAGAATAGGCAAGTAAAATACGAATAGCTTCTAAACGTGCTACGGGTGCAAAAGTTTCATCATAGTCAATACCTTCTTCTTGACAATACCCTTGAGCTACTAACCTTGCCTTATTTCGAACAATGTTGCCTTGATCATCAAGTTTGTTCCGGAATACCCATTTTGTACCAATAATAGTTTGAGATGGAGGACAAGGTACCAATTCCCATACATCATTTCTTTTAAATTGATTTAACTCCTCTTGCATCTCTAAGAACCAATCCTCATCCTCAATGGCCTCCTTAGCATTTTTAGGCTCTTTTTGAGAAATAAGAGCTTTCTCGGCAAATTTTCTCCGGGTCATCACTTTGTCAAGGGGATCACCAATAATAAGATCTTTTGGGTGATCTCCCTTAAATTTCAATGCAACGGGAAGATCCGAGGTATCACCTCTATCTTCTTGAGGACCATTTGAAGTGGAAGGTTGATCATTTGATGTAGACGGTTGATCATCAACTTGAACAATTGGTTCAATAATATCCTCTTCATCACTTTCATCATTGGGTATTCTTTCAACACCCGAGGCTTCATTGAATTTGACATGGATAGATTCTTCAACAACTCCACTAGTCTTATTGTAAACCCGATATGCTTTGCTTTTTGTTGAATATCCCATAAATATCCCTTCATCGGCCTTAGGATCAAGTTTGTCCAATTGATCCTTGGTATTCAAAATAAAGCATTTACAACCAAATATCTTGAAATAACTAATATTTGGAGTTCTACCTTTCCAAAGCTCATATGGAGTTTTATTCATTTTAGGACGAATATAAACTCGATTAATAACATAGCAAGCAAGATTTACGGCGGACCAAAAATATTTTGGAAGTGAAAATTCATTTAGCATGGACCAACTCATCTCTTGTAGTGTCCGATTTTTCCTTTCGGCTACTCCATTTTGTTGAGGAGTCCTTGGAGCCGAAAAATTATGAGCATATCCCTTAGTTTCACAAAAGACTCTAAATTCACCATCAAATTCTCCACCTCGATCGCTTGAATAGTCTTAATAGTGTTTTCCTTTTCATTCTCAATAAGTCTACACAACTTAACAAACTCATTAACGACATCGCTTTTATTGGTAAGAAAAAGATCCCAAGTATATCTAGAAAAATCATCGACAATAACGAAAGTGTAATGTTTTCCACTTAGACTTGCCGTACCAATATCCCCATACAAATCAAGGTGAAGCAATTGTAGGGGTTTGGTTGTGGAAATTTCATTTTTGGGCTTAAAACTACTTTTAACTAATTTGTTCTTTTGACAAGTGTCACATAAGCCAAGATTTTCAAAATTCAATTTGGGTAGTCCTTTCACATGTTGGTTTTTGTAAATATTTTTCAAATTCTTGTATCCAACATGTCCAAGTCGCCTATGCCATAAACTAGTTAAATCATTATTGGAGACTAAACAAGAAACATTTTGACTAACCAAATCACTTGTACAAATTTTGTAAAGATTGCCTTTTCTATTTGCTTCACAAATAATTTCACCATTTTTAAGTATAAGGCATTTTTCTTTATTGAAGGAAACATCATAATTTGAATCACAAAGTTGGCTAACACTTATCAAATTAAACTTAAGCCCTTCTACTAAAAGAAAATTACTAAGAGAGAAAGAAGAGTTACCAATTTCTCCACTTCCAAGAATTCTTCCTTTGCCATTGCCGAACATGACTATACCCTCTTCTTGGAGCTTGATGTTGGTAAAAAGTTCTCTCCTCCCGGTCATATGGCGTGAACATCCGATGTCCACGAGCCATT
The DNA here is from genome assembly GCA_016081115.2 of Rehmannia glutinosa. Taxonomy (NCBI): domain Eukaryota; kingdom Viridiplantae; phylum Streptophyta; class Magnoliopsida; order Lamiales; family Orobanchaceae; genus Rehmannia; species Rehmannia glutinosa. The sequence continues at coordinate 606,264 of JABTTQ020001395.1, forward strand.
TTGAATGTTCCATTGTTGTTATAGCCCCTATTACCTACAAAAGAATTTCTTTTAGGTACCCTATGATTTTGGGGTCCATGGGGTTAGTCTTGAGACTTTTGGGTCTCCAAACATGTCTAGAGCTATTTCTCATTTTGCAATTATTAGCATAATGTCCAACTTTGCCACAATAAAAACAAGTAGGAGTATTAGAACTATTAGCACGTACAAAAGTCGGACCTTGGTTATTTTTCTTAAAAACACTTTGAAATGGTTTATAACCAAGTCACAATTTGGAATGCTCACCTCTTTGTGCATCTAAAATTTTTGTCACTTTATCCGTGCTTATATTGAAACGATGCACATCATTTTTCAAATATCCAATATCTTTTGTGAGCAATTCCTTTCGGTTTCAAGAGAGTGAACTCTAGTAAGAGTAAGAGTATGAGCTTTGTCTAGAGATTCATAAGAGGTAAATAATTTTTCTTTTTCAACCTTAAGCTCCTTATGCTCCTTTTTCAAATTTTTGTATTTAACAATTAAATTTTGAAACTCAATTTGCAATTCATCAAAATCACATTGCAAGTCATCAACTATGGAGGAAGTAGACGAATTAGAGCGTACCTCATTATTCTCATCGTCTATGGCCATGAGACCATGTTCGGTTTCCTCGTCGGTTGTTTCGAGTAGTTCATCCCACGTTTTGACCTCCGCATTTAGAGCCTTCTTTTTCGTGAAAGGCTTCCTTTTCTTTTGCTCCTCTTCATCGAGCTTTGGGCAATCGACAATGAAGTGCCCGGGTTTTCCGCATTTAAAGCAAGCATTATCTCTTGGTTTTCTTGCTTTATTTTTATTCACAAATTTTGCAAATTTTCTAACAAGTGCGGTCGTCTCCTCATCATCATCATCATTATCATAGTATGCATTATTAGAAGAAGAAGCAAGACCTTTAGGAATAATTTGCATACCCGATTGATTTATGGATGGTTTGGAATTTTTCCTCTCCTTGAGATAGACTTCATAGATGAGGAGATTTCCAATAAGCTCGTCAAACTTGAGTGTCTCAAGGTTTTGTGCCTCCGTGATTGTCGTTACTTTTTCGGACCATGAGCCGGGAAGAGCATTCAATACCTTAGTCACCTTGTCTTCTTCGGAGATGATTTTACCGAGGGCCACAAGAGGATTGACAATATTGTCAAGCCTTTCCACCATCTTGGAGATGCTTTCACCATCATGCATGTTAAAGTTTTCAAAGTCTTTAACAAGCATGGTCTTTCTTGCTTGCTTGACCTTCTTGGTCCCTTCATAGATTGTCTCCAATTTTTCCCAAACCTCATGTGCCGACCTTATGCCTCTTATGCGATTGTATTCGGTGGCGGTAAGAGAGCAATGCAAAATATTTAAGGCCTTACCGTTTAGAGAAAAAGCCTTTTTGTCGTTTTCATCGAACTCCTTGAAAGGTTTAGGGGCCGAGGTGCCATCCTCCGATTTCTTGGTTGGTTGATCAACTCCTTCAATGACCACATTCCAAATGTCAAACCCGCACACTTGTAGGAAACACTCCATACGGTCTTTCCAAAATGCGTAGTTGTTGGCGTCGAATAGTGGTGGCTTGTTGGTGGAGGCGCCGGTGGTGAGATGAGCATCATTTGTAGCCATGGATCTTTCCTCTTTACTTTGGAGAGCTAGCCAAAGAGTTTGGCTTTGATACCACTTGTTAGTCAGTGGCTACGATAATCTAGAGGGGGTGAATAGATTATCTCGGTTTTCATATTTTGCCCTCTTTTTCAAAAACTCAAGCAAAGATAAAATGCTAAGTGCGGAAATTAAACAAAGACACTTCAATTTATAGAGGTTCAACCCACCTAGGGTCTAATCCTCTACCACCCCAAAGATATCAGGGATGGCTTTCAAAAAAAAAGATTTTATTAATTTACCAAAAGTTAATACAACACCTTGAGGATTACCACAACCCTCTTACACCACCTTGAGGATTATCACAACCCTCTTACAACACCTTTGAAGATTACCACAACCTTCAAACACCTATCACCTAGATCACCCAAGTGTATTCTTACCACAAGAATACTCACAAGGATGTCTTGTGTTGAATGATGACAAAAATCAAGATTACAACTCAATAATGATTGATACAATATGAGTACAAGTGTAATCAAGAATTAAAATCCTAGACCTTAAATTTGTGCAAGTGAAAGTGCTAAGGCTAATACAACAAGATATATGAAAGTGTTTGCTTGATTGCTCTTTGCTTGTGTAGAGTGTTATGTATTGTTGCTTGAATGAAGCCTCTATTTATAGGAGAGGATTTGGCTTTCATTTCCGGACATAGGCTCCTCCTTGGAGAGTGATTTGCTGCAAAAGAAATCATTTAAAATCATCAATATAGTGTTAGAAATCAATCCCATAAAATAGGGAAAAAATGTCCGAAAATGCAACGGATAGTTTCTTTGATAAACAAGGGTGCAACCGGTCGCGTAGAGATAAGATTGAAATTGAATTTCGCTATTTTTACACGGGGGACCGGTCGGAGGGGGTGCGACTGGTCGCCTTGACTATGACCGGTTGAGGTTGATAAAAATACGAAAAGAGAAGATGAACCAAAATAGCAACTCCCAGTCATGGTCGCGAGGGTCGACCGATCGCCCTCACCGGTCGACAAGTCGCCCTCCTCTTTTTTTCTACGTCCCATTTTTGTTTCAAAACTCAACTCAGTACGGGTTGCCCTATAGGGCGACCAGAGTCGAACTGAAATAAATGTGTTGTCCAATTTTTATCGAAAATAAACACCAAAAATACTCGAAAAATAGTAAAAATATTTTAAGTCGATCGGATGTATTTAGACAACATTTAGGGACATTGTTTTGGTTTAAAAACCATTTGAACAAAATCGAACAAAATTATCAAAAACATTTATCTAACAAACTTCATTGGATAGAGTAGAGCCACCTTTTATGGGACTTATGACTTATCTCGGGCACTACGTAGCTACCTCTTACATGAAGACATTAACCTGGTGGCTCGGGGTAGTGCGAAACTTGTTGCTTATGGGACATAGAAATTTACCTCGGACATTGGATAGTTGCCTTTTACAAGAAGGCATTAGGCTAGTGAACTAGGACAATGCGAAGCTTTCGCTTATAGGACTTAGAAATTTACCTCGGTCGGTGTGTAGCTACCTCTTATAGGAACACATTAGCCTAGTGATAGGGATAAATACGAAACTTTCGAATAGGGGACTTAGAAATTTATCTCGAAGAGCGCAACTTTCTTATAGGATGGCATTGGCCTAGTGGCCTCGCGAGCATGAAGCCTTTTGCTTATGGGCTTTGTTTGCCTAATGGAGCGCATAATTTCTCTATAGGACTTTGTGTTCTTAATGAAGCACATAGCTTCTCTGTGGGACTTTGTGTACATAACAGAGTGGGGAGATTCCCTATTGGACTTCATTTGCCCAACGAAGCATGTACTTCTTTATGAACTTTGTGCGCCTAACATAGACAGAGCTTCTTTATATGACTTTGTTGTGGAAGATGCCATGGATAACATGTTACCTCCTAAAAGACTTTAGCAATAAGGAATGACATGGATGGTGCGTGGCCACTTCGTATAGGCTTATTAGGAGATGCCAGATGGTGAGTGACCATCTCATTTAAAACTTTAACCGTAAGGGATATCATGGATGGTGCGTAGTCACTTCTTATAGGGCTTATTCGGGAGATGCTTAGATGGCATGTAGCCATCTCATATAGGATTTTACCATAAGGGATGACATGGATGGCACGCATCCACTTCTTAAATAACTTAATCGGGAAGATGCCTGTAGCTACCTCGTATAGAACTTTAGCGAGAAGGAATGTCGTAGATGACGTGTAGCCACCTCTTATATGGCTTACACAAGGAGCAAATATGGATGGCGTGAAGCCACCTATTATAGGGCTCACACTCGGATGAAGTATTAAGAACTCCTACATGGGATGACGAGTAGCGACTAGCGAGTTGTATCTTTGGTGGATATACTTTCTTCTTTAATATTTGTGTGGGAGTAATGCATGTTTTGGCTTCATTTGTTCTTCTTGGTAAGCTCGAAGAGTGTTTCGTGTGTATCTACTTTTGGAAGGTCTCGTGATGACTTTAATGACTCCAAAAATAGAAGGGTTTTGTGCCTCGTTCGTGCATGGGTTAAGGCCACCAGAGCCGCCCGTTTGAGCATGTGGTGTGTAGGGCACTAATCGAGTACAAGTTGAGGTCTTTGGGCGCCTTGTCCAAGATGCATACAAAATGATTTGGCGAAGGCGAGAATCACTTTATTGAGTGATGTCAAACATGAATGAATGCCCTCGGTCAAGCATAGGGTAAGCACACGAGGGCCCTCTCGATCGACAATTTGTCCGCTTCGGCATAAAATTTGTACAAGTATTATTGAGAGTCTTACATTGTTCCTTCATACATCGGAAAGTTGGATGTTTCTACTCCCATGGGGAGTGGTCCGATTAGGATAGCATGCCTAAAAGTGTTCATCTTCTACAACATAACGTCTTTGGAGTTCGCCGCTCACATGAATGGCACTTGACTCTTTCGTGGAAACATAAGTGTCCTTAGGAGTGTCCTTGTTGTGCTCAAGACATTCTCTTCCTTGATAGCTTCTTGTTTTCGTGGTTTATCAACCAATCTAGGGCTTTCACTTCCATCTTCTTCTCCGCTATGCTATGGTAGTTATTTGTTGGTGGAGCTTGGAGTACCCTGGCGATGCGACCTCGCTTAAAGGCGTTCTGGTAGCCCTTCCATTACGACTGCACGACATACCTTGTCATGTCTCTCTCATATCTTGTCAAAATACTTAATTATGAATTTGTAATTTAAATTGATAACTAAATTTAAAAAGAAAAAGAAAAATTATGCTTTTAAAAATATATTAAAAATGTGTAGTAATATGAAATATATGAAAAAATATAATGTGCGTTGGATTTTATTTTAAAATATAAATATCGATATTGCTCCATGATGGTTAGCCCACTCCAACCAAATATATTCAAGTTAAGGGTTTTGTCTCCAGTCAATAGTAATATCTAAATGGTGAAAACTAGCATCCAACACGCAAACATGTTAGAAGGGCCCATATTTATTCGAAAAAATTCCTCCAATGATTAAGTCAAAAAATGTAGAGAAAAATCCGAACGTAAGGTAACTTAGAAAATTAAATTGTAGCTAATGAAAAAATGTCAAAGAGATTGTTATTTACACCTGCGATTATGGTCACATGAGTATGGTATAATGAGTTGGGTCTTTAGTGTATTTTCTATTGACTTGGCCTAATTAATAATTTTTAAGGGTTAATAAGAATAATTTCTTAAAACAGACAATTAAATATTTAGAAAAGGAAAATACACTTTTATACCTCGTCAAATATAAAATAAAAGATAGAGGGAAAATGACATTGAATATAGCCTAAGTTTCTTACTAACTCTTCACACGCGCAGTTTCAACATTCAGAAAACAACTACTATGATTAATTTCACACTTAAAAGCACAAGTAAACATAAAAGAGAAAAAGAAAAATAGTATTAGTTATGGCCAAAATTAATTTTTGTGTAAAGGTCATTGACTGACGGCTAAAGTTGACTACCAACGAAATACTGAGTTGTTTAATTATTTTATACGGGTTAGTCTTACGTCATACATCTAATCACTACAACATAAATGACATTAGGTAACACTAAAAAAATGTTACCTAATGGCCATAAAATGTTACTACGACAATAGGTAGCACTTTTATGGTATTTGATTTGCCCGTGCTACCTATAGTCTAAGGTATCACTTTTATTAGCTTTTAGTAACACTTTTTCTAAGTGTTACATTAAGTTTTCTATTGGTAACACTTTGAAGCAATATTTCTAAAGTGTTACATATGAATCTTATGTAACACTTTTTATATTTGCAACACTTTAAAAAAATACTTCTAAAGTGTTACATATAAATCTTATGTAACAATTTTTTTGTAGCACTTCGTAGAAATACTATTTTTTTGCCACCAAGTAGATTCAAACTCACGACTGTTATGTATGGAAGTGGCAATTTGCCACTAAGCTAAGTTGATTCTTATTACAACTTTTGCTTTGTTTTATATATACACATACACATAACACACACACACACACATATATATATATATTATATGTATATATAATATATTTTATATAATAAAGATTATATTTTATAATATATGTATTAAATTATATTATACATCGTATATATCGAAATTTATATTGTATGGTATATAGTTTGAAAATTATATTATATTATATATTAAAGGACACAACAAATTAAAAATATCAAAAATATATAAAATAAATTTATCATTGATAAATATTCAATCGGTAAAAATAAAAAATATTTAAACATATAAAATTAATTTACCGACAGATAAAAAAGTTCTAACAAAAAAAAAAATAAAGAAAATAACGAAAAGATAATTACCGACGGAAAAAATTCCTAAGTAATTACCGACAACATCAATTTTCATTGGTAATTTTTTTAAAAAAGTAAAAAAAATATAAAAAAAGGTTAACGATGAAATTGGTCTCCGTTAGTAAAAACTAAAATAAATAAATAATAATAATAAAATATATACATGTGTATTTTCGTCGGTATTAAGACGGAATTAATTGTCTTCGTAAAAAATAAAAAATAAAAGCAAAACTAAAATACTTTATAAAAAGAAAACAAAAATTTAGTTAAAAAAATAGAGTACATGATGTCTACAATTTTTAGGTTTGGTGACATGAATTAATTAAATAAATCTTTGACATGATTTAATGATAGTTATATAATTTTGTGTTACTAAAACATAGCTTAAAAAGTGTTACAATCAATAAAATATAGTGTTGCCAAGAGTGTTTCTTAAATAAAGTGATACCTATTTGCATTACAAAATAAATAAAAAAAAGTGATACTTAAAAAGTGTTACTTATATAAAAGTGTTACATATAAGCATTACATATTGATAAAAGTGTTACCTATTTGCGTTACAAAAGAAATAACAAAAAAAAGTGATACTTAAAAAGTGTTACTTATATAAAAGTGTTACATATAAGTGTTACATATTGATAAAGTGCTACAAAAGTGTTACATAAATATTGTAATGTAAAAAGTGTTACAAACATGTGTTACATATGTACCTTATATAAAAAGTGTTACAAAATTTGTGTTACCTAATGTCATTTATGTTGTAGTGAATGGATCTAATTCGTTAGATGGATACAAATATCCTTCAAGTTAGCCCACTGTGACATTTCGCACAAGTACCAATACCATATCCATTTGCCACTTTGCTAATACATTTTAGGAGAGTTGCTAATACATTTTAGGAGGACTACTAGCACTTTTCGAGAGGAAAAACTAATCTTTTCGGGGTGTTACAAAATATTTTTCGGGATGACTATCATACTTTTTGGGGAAGAACTAATACTTTTATGAATCGCTAATACTTTTTATGAGGAAAACTATTACTTTTCAAGAGGAATACTAAAATATATTTAATCGAAAAACATAATACTTTTAAATAAGACTACTAATACGTTTTAGTAGAAATATTAATACCCTTGATAGAAAAAATAAATATTTTTCAAGAGGATTACTGAAAAAACTTTTCAAGCATATTACTAATACATTTCATCGTTGCTACTAATACATTTTTTAGGGACTACTAATGCTTTTCGAGAGAAAAAAATAATTATATTCAGGAGAACTACTAAAATACTCTCCAGGGAACTACTAATACTTTTTCGAGGGACTACTAATACTTTTCGAATGCACTATCTCAGAATATTACAAATATGCCACCGGTTACTAAAAAGCCCGGGTCAAGTTAGATCCGTCTAACGGAAAAAACCCCTTAAACAGATTGACATGAGTTTTTGTGATTTTATATAAATACTAATAATAAAAATAAAAATAAGAGGTTGTATAAATTAAAAGTATAAGGTCAAATTGAAAAGACGTATTTGGTTTTATTATCCCGTGATAATGCAGAAGAACAGCAGAAGGCGCATACGGAGGGTCAACCCCATTCTGAAAGGTGACTCGACGCAGGGCTCGAGAACCTTCACATCACTATATTACCATTCTATTCAATTATTGTTTTGGAATACCCAAAACAACCCCCACCAAATGCTTGGCAATATTTAATTTAATTTCTCTAATTTCTTTTCTTCTCTATTAATATATTATTGATAAGGATAACTATAAATGCTATCAATTTGATTTAGCTTAATTACAAAAAAAAAAAAACGAGATATCTTTGAAAACTAGAAGTATATATACCCCTTGTACTAAAAAAAAAAGAAATATATACCAGCTTAATATATATTGCACTTTTACATGCAACACCTATGGCACAGACGAATCCAATTGGGTATAAATATACTCCTAATCTGAAGAAAATCCACCAATAATTTTTAGTTAAAAAATGATAATAATAAATTTTTACCCTTTTAACAGAAAATTATATTTTAAAGTACCACTATTTTCAAAATTTTGGATCCCCGTACGTAGTTTATAAAGCGAATACAAACCTCAAGTGATACATTGACGGGTATTTTTTTTTCTTACAGTACATTAACGGGTATTTATAATTTTAAAGATAATTGCACCTTTTTGTAATTAGGCTAAATGTGCGAAGGATATAAATTTTTGTAATTATTCATTGTTATTATTTGGATGAAAATAATCTACTACTAAAACTACTTGGCTAGATCAGGTGAATATTTCCCTTCTTTTTGTTAAACTGTTGGCAATATTTTTTAACTCGGACCGGACATCAAACCGGATTAATAATTGAGTCTTTGGGTTCTTGATTCAAATGGTTAAATCGTTCTAAAAAAACGGTTGACCCATATACATACACACACACACATATATATATGTACATATGTAAAAGAAAATACAAATACAAATGTAAAAAAACAACAAGTAAAAAAAATAATAAATTATAATATCCAAATATTTATATATAAATCGAATATAAGGAAAAATTATATATAAATTTACCAAATACTTTTCCGTTCAATTTTTGTATAAAACAAGAAAATTTTGCTTTAAAAAAATTGAACCTGGTTAACCAGGAACACCGATTTATTGGTTTTTTTACCAGGTTTCACCGGCGGGCGGCGGGTTGCAATGATCTTTTGGCCACCCAATTTTAATATAGAACCGGACCGGACATGTAGTAAAATTATCTACTACTAAATGCGATTATTACTTATAATTAGATGTGTCAATTTTGGCCCGACCGACCCAAACATAAGGCAGATCGGGCCAAGAATTTCTGGCCTAATGCCTACAATCATGACAAGGAACATTCTTGGGTGGCCTAGCCTTCATCCTCTACTTATACTAATTCAAGGAAGACCTAATTGACGGCAACAGGCGGAGCCGGGACCGCTAGTATGGGGGGGCCAAGAGTAGTGGTGTCACTTTCGTATTTTGGTCGTTTCATTATAGGATTGACACGAATCCGAACACAACTTATTTAATTATCCGTGTCAAGATACATGACACGAACATGACCTATTTATGATACGGATAACCCGACACGCCTACGAAAAAACTATATAATTTAAAGTCAACATGAAAAAAATAAAAAAAATAGAGAAAAAAAATTAAAAGTACAAATAAAACATACATTAAATATTAAAAATTTATTAAAAAAAATGCATCTAATAAATTTTTCATCATCATTATATACTCAAACTAAAACATCACAAAATATTAAATTAAATCTTTAACTTGTTTAGAGTCTCTTTTGCATATCACAAAAACCATCTACAATTTAATTTATCCTAATTTTTGTAATTTTCTTTTCAATATATATTAACAAATAATTATGAGAAACCCATCTTTTGATGATTAAAAAATATAATTTTAAGATGATAATAAGATAAAATAAGACCCACAAAATCTCCGATTTAACTTACTAAATTCATGCAATAATTTTTATCCAACAAAATTATGAGGGGGGCTAAAGTACTAAATAATAAAAATATGGGCACTAAAATGAAGGAAAGTAAAAATTTGGGGGGGGAGAGGGCCCCCCTAAGCACTAATGTGGCTCCGCCACCGGACGGCAATTGACATTATTTCATAATAATAAATTTAATCTTAACGTTTTCCCCCTCCCCCAAATAAAATTTATTTGAAAAAAAAAAAAAATATTTAGTAAACTGGTGTGGATGTTGTGGGACCCTATCATTTCATGCAATCATATACTATGCCCTGGAATTAATTATAATTAGAATTTAGAAGATAATTATTAATTAGTGTACGTATGAAAGAGATGCCAAAGGTAATAAAAGGGTCAAATAGTAAAAAAGAAGATCCTCGGGCCCCTAAAACACTTATAAACTACTCACTTATCATCTAACATCGGCCAAAAATTGATTTTCCAAAATTCGTATTAACCACTTTTTGTTTTGTAGTTCTGATTCCTGTCATTTTGAATCTCTATTTTAATTTAATCGTATATATATACATTGAATTTTAAAATAAAATATTTTTATATGATCTGCATTTATGTGATGAAATAATAGTTAATTTGTGGTAGATGATCTGAACTAGTTATTACTGGTGCCTATCATTATTTCAAGTAAAATTATCAAGAAAAGGGATTAATGACGGCCACTAATTAGGAGGACTCACGTGTTTAGATTCTTTAAATGGCAAATTTTTTTTTATTATTTTATTTTTCGTAGGTTGTGACAGAATATCATATAGCAGAGCGCAATTTGGAAGTGAGCGTTGGGGGTTTAAGGATGATTCATGATTGTAGGCAAGTTTATTGTCTTATCAAATGTTGCTCTTTCTAATTCTTACAAGTTACATCTCACTTCTCTAGGAAAGGTCTCGTCAAGCGGCTACAATATTTGTGACCACTTTTTTATTATGTTTAATAATTCAATAATCATATAATATATGTTGGTAGTAGTAGTACAATAATCTTGTCCGGGATTCAATTCATTCATGCATGTGGGAATAGAAAGGAGTGGGAAAATAAGAACTAAAATATTACTATAGATGTCTTTATTTATTTTACATGAATATAAAGTTTAGAAAAGGCATGTCCCTTTTTATTTTTCTTTTTCTTTTTCTTTTCTTTTTCATTTCCCTCCTCAAGGAAGTTCCTCTCGTGTTTCGATTTTTAGATAAATAGCATGTGTTATTGAAATAAATATATATAATGAATTATTTGGGTGTGATTTTTGTCTTAGACAAGTGTTACACATCTTGAGAATGCAAATACAAAGTGAAATAAATTAAAATAGAAGAAGAGATTATGAACATATATAGTAGGCTAAGCACACACTCTATACATACATATGGACATATATATTTCAAGTTTCTCACATTATGACGTAGATTTTTTGAATAAATTATATCATTAAAAAGAAAAATATAGTGCACTACTTACAAGCCAAAAACTAGCTTTAAAATAAGTGCTTCGTTAAAACCTATCAAAGTAAAATCCTTTGGAAAAAATCTTTAATATGGTCTCATTGGATCCTCCTTTTATAGGTTTGGAAATTAGGGTTGCGTAGGCATCAAGCCACACTAAAACCCTAATTAACACACAAACCTAGGTTAATCGCGCATATTGGGCCGTAAGCTCACTAGGTCCAAGCCCATGAGGTCGGTAGGCCCTTAGCAGCCCAATCCAGGTCCAAGCTCATCGGTCGGCATGCCCTTAGCTTGGCCCAATCCGGTCCAAGCCCATGAGGTTGGTAGGCCCTTAGCTTGGCCCAATCCGGTCCAAGCCCATCATTTCGGTAGGCCCTTAGCTTGGCCCAATCCGGTCCAAGCCCATGAGGTCGGTAGGCCCCAGCTTGGCCCAATCCGGTCCAAGCCCATTAGCTCGGTTCCTTCACAATAAGTCGGCCCGATCCTCAAAGGTCGGCCCAAAGAACAGAGGTCGGCCCGATCCCGAGTGCCATCCTTCGCCCAAGTCCTTTTATCAATCTCTTAGAAGTAGATCGGCCTAAATAGGCCCCTATCAATCGATCCCCCCAATTATGTCCTGTGGCTTGTCTACTTGGGACATAATTGCCTCGTGATATGTTCGACCGATCTACTTATATTCAATGCATTTTCCAAGGAGTTTGTTCTCCGATCTCTATTGTAGGCTTTAAATCTTCCCCAATTTTACTCATCCCGATCCATTTAGGGTTTTTCATCCCTCAAAATATGCCCATCCCGATCTGGATTAAACTTTTCTTCCTCGAGAGATATACTCATCCCGATCTAAATTAGGGTTTTCTTCCTTCAAAATATACTCATCCCGATCTAAATTAGGGTTTTCTTCCTTTCATTTCTCGCTCATTTGTGTCACCGGACGTCCTTTCAACCGACAAGATGTCCTTTCATCTTCCCGAGGTCCTTTCTAATCCGTTGGATGAGATTCGAATCAAGGGTGGTGATCATCTTCCCATTCCATCCCCTCTTATAAGAAAGCGAGGCATGGGGGGGGACCATTTCATTTTCTAGCCAAAAATTTCCTCCCCCTCTCGAGCGATTTCCAACGTCTTCTAGGCGATTTCCGGTGACTTTTCCGGCGGTGCTCCACCACTCTTTTTCTTAGTTCCTAAGCACAGGTACACTCTCTCCCTTTCCTTTTTCAATTATTTTTCCATTCAAATAATGACATCCTCTTCAACCAATTCCGATCCTTACTTGACCGACCTGGTTAGATGGTCGGGTGACTTAGATCTTGCTTTCGACTTTGAGATTATCATCCCGAACCGTCGATCCCGAGGCCATGGAATCGATTCATCTTCCATTCCCTTTCTCCTATAGAAATTAGGGCATCGACCCGTTTGCTCCTCCCGAAGTGGACAACGGATTTTCTCATTCGGTTGTAACAACCCGGTCCTCTATAATCTCCATAGGAATGCCTGCATTCCATCTCTTTTCAAACTATCCCTACCGGGAGCTATACAGATAGACCCTTCCGACCTCCTCCTCTCAAAGTCCGACCTTTTTCGTAGGTCGGTTAGATGGAGGACTTAGATTTCCCATCAACTCTTTCTTTTCGAAGTATCTACCATGTATAAAATTCCCCTTAACCATTGACTCACCCGAACTCTTTTCGAATCATTGCGGTTTCCTAATAATCACCAAGTTTTTGTCCATAGATCCATCGACCGATCTATTCTTTGCTCTGTTCAGGTCAAATCTTCTATCGCCAAGGGCCTCTTTTATATTACCGCCGAAATGAAACCAACTTCCTAGGAAAGTACCCGACCTCCAACAAGTTCTGGAAAGATCGGTATTTTTTTGTCACCTCGGCCGAGTCTTGGCCTTTCCCCACAGTGGGTGTGGTCTTTACCCCCACAACAAAAACATGACCCTAAAAAGCGCCCTCTCGACCTCCAAGATTTAATCCGCAAACTTACTGCCATTAAATATGATCTCTCAAAAATCATAACTCCCTCCTTGCTCCATTATTCGGGAGTGAGTCCCGAGGTTGTTCCCTTAGAGTGTGACATCGGTAATACCTTTACCTTCTTCTTTAATGCTATTTGTTCGTACTGGTTTTCTAAATTTGCTTATTTTTTGCAGACATTATGTTATCCCGAGCTGTCTCTCAGAAGGCTGAAGCTCGTAAGAAGGTGAGCTCCTTGGCCCGACCTTCCTCCTCCCAGACTGGCGGGGCCATTGTGGGCTTGCCTGCATCAGGGTCCCGATCTCCTCGTACTTCTTGACCTGATTCTGCCGAAGATGTTTTGGCTGAATTTTCCGATCCTGATCAATGATCTGTCCGGCCCCGATGTGGGTCTTCCGACACCGATCTCCCTTCTCCTAAGAAGACTCGCTTAGGAACTAGCTCGGGAGAATGCGAGCTCATTCGAGTCCCATCGATACTCCTAACCAAACATGGATGATGGGGAATTTTATCCTCAAAAATACAAATCCGTCTTTGGCAGCTCAATACATTCAGGGCCCTTTGCCCGTATCCCGACCGATTTGTTTTAGACAAGCTCTCGGATGTCGAAATGGTCAACTCTTTCTGTGAGGATTAAGCTCGGCCCACGTCAAGCTATCTTCCTTATTGCCCGAGCTCGAGTGGGCTTTGCCAATCCCTCCCCTGGTGGAGCTCGAGACTCTCAAGAAGGACAACAAAAAGCCGAAAGCTAAGGAGGCCAAGTGCCGACCAAGTGCGCGAGCTTAAAGACAAGCTCCTCGGGGCTGAACGTTCTGTTGCCAACCATAAAAATCCAGGATTTGGATAAAGAGAATGCCACTCAAGGCCGAGTGAAAGACGGTTTGGTACACGCTCGTGAGGAGGGAATTGAAATCGCCGACGTGATTTCATCAAATCAATGGAAGGCCGAGCTTTGGTCGGTAAAGTTCGGGAGAAGGTTAAAAAATGTTTCCTAAGCTCGGAGGAATTCATCGATATCCTTTCACATGAGTGATTCAACAAGTATGAGTTCGCCTTCGACCGGCCGAGCTCTAGCTCCAGGAGAAAGGGATATCTCGTATCTCGGATCGGGAAGGCCCCCGAGCTCTCATGCAGATCCTCGAGGGCTTTGTCTTTTCCAAGATCACCAATGAAGTCAACCTTTCCTCGATGAGGCTTTTGTCAACTCTCTCGAATGATTCCTCTGGTTGACCGACCTCAAAGCCGCTGCCGATCAAGCGGCACACCGAGCCTCTTTGCATCCAAAGCTTTGGAAGATCTCCCTCTCCTTCCCGGTCCGACCGCTTCTACTCAAAATGTCTATCTCTCTGCACGCTCTGCCGTGCCCCCCATCCGGCAACGAGCCCGATCTCACCGCCCAAGACTATGCTTCAAAGAATCTTATTTCATAAGATTTTATATTTGTCCCGATCGGGATTTTTTGTAATTTCTTTTGATGCAAGTCTTTTTGTAGCTTTTGTACTTGTCCGTCTGGGGCTTCTTTTGTACTCGCGATTATCAATGAAATTTATCATTTTATTGTTATCGCGTGTTCTTTTATTGTTACCGATGTGTTTGGAAAGTATTTGCTCGACTTTTCTTAATTCAATTTTATAAATTTATTTGCTCGATTTGCTTCTCGGGCTTATTATGCCCTAAGTGTTTGGAGCTCGGCTCGAGCCGATCTCCAAACACTTGCTCACCATTCTTTCAAGCTCGAGCTTGACTTGCCTTTGGGCTTATCGCGTCCGAAGTGTTTGGAGGATTGGCTCGAGCCGAGCTCCAAACACTCGTCCCAAGTAAATTTCTAGATTTTCTCAATACTTTGAAAAATGGCAAACTCCGCTCCGCGAGCGAGAGATGAACCTATTCAAAACAACCAATTTTTCTGTCAAGATCGCACATCCTTCACATACCGAGGTGGAGCCATCTCTCCGATTGCCCTCACCTTCTCGGGATTAGCTTCAATGCCCTTCTCGGTTACCATGTAGCCCAAAAATTTACCCGATCTAACTCCAAACGCACAACTTCTTTGGGTTCAACTCTATCCGGTATTTCCTCAATGTCTCAAAGGTTTCGCTAGATCTTTAGTATGGCTCTCAACCTTCACACTCTTCACTAACATGTCATCAACATACACTTCCATGTTCCGCCCCAACCGGTTTTGGAACATCTTATCTACCAACCTCTCGGTAAGTTGCCCCGCGTAACCGGAAGGGCATAACGACATAACAAAAAGTGCCAAAAGAAGTAATAAAACTTACCCCCACGGTCCTCTCTTAGCTAGCTTGATCGGTGGTATCCTTGTGAAGCATCCATCATGCTAAGTAATTCGCATCCAAAAGTCGAGTCAACCGGTTGATCTATCCTTGGCAACGGATAGTAATCCTTTGGACAAGCTTTATTCAAATCTCGGAAATCCACACACATCCTCCAATCATCTAGATTTTTGGGAACTAGTACGGCATTGGATAACCATTCGGGAAGCGTATTTCACGAACATGCCCTGTACCTCCAACAATTTCTCTACCTCCGCACGCACAATCGCATCCTTCTTGGGGCCGAAATTTTTCTTCCTTCCGTGTCGGTATGAGGGATTTATGTTCAACTTTGTGCTCGGCTATCTTTGGGATCGATACCCACCAATTCTTTGGCCGACCATGCGAACACATCTACATTCCTCCTAAGAAACTCGATCGCTCTCCTCCTTCAAGTCTTCCCCGAGGCGACTCCGATCTTGGAGACCTTACTAGGGTCACCCGGTACCAATTCTATTGTCAACAACGCCTCATTCGACATCACATGCTCTACCGGATCCTCATCTAACTTGATGAGTTTTCTCCTGCCCTTGCCATCATCATGAGTTGCTCCCTTTTCGCCATCCAAGACTCTCCACATACAACTTCCTTGCCATGTCTTCGATCCCCTCAACCTCTCCAACCTGGTCATCCACGGGAATTTGATCTCCAAAGGATAAACCGACACGGCCGCTTGAAAAAGATTGAGGGAAGTATATTCGAGTCTAAACAATGGCGCACCTTACTTGTGCCCCTTTTATAGGTTTGGGAATTAGGGTTGCGTAGGCATCAGGCCACACTAAAAACCCTAATTTACACACAGACCTAGGTTAATCGCGCATATTAGGCTGTAAGCTCACTAGGCCCAAAGAGATCGGCTGGCCCTTAGCTTGGCCCAGTCTAGGTCCAAGCCCATGAGGTCGGTAGGCCCTTAGCTTGGCCAGTCTAGGTCCAAGCCCATGAGATCGGTAGGCCCTTAGCTTGGCTCAATCCAGGTCCAAGCCCATCAGGTCGGTAGGCCTTTAGCTTTAGCCAATCCAGTCCAAGCTCATCGGTCGGCAGGCCCTTAGCTTGGCCCAATCCAGGTCCAAGCCCATGAGGTCGGTAGGCCCTTAGCTTGGCCCAATCCAGGTCCAAGCCCATCATCTCGGTAGGCCCTTAGCTTGGCCCAATCCAGGTCCAAGCCCATGAGGCTCGGTAGGCCCTTAGCTTGGCCCAATCCAGTCCAAGCCCATCAGCTCGGTAGGCCCTTAGCTTGGCCCAATCCAGTTCAAGCCCATGAGGTCGGTAGGCCTTAGCTTGGCCCAATCCGGTCCAAGCCCATCGCCTCGATTTCCTTCACAACAAGTCGGCCCGATCCTCAAAGGTTAGCCCCAAAGAACAGAGGTCGGCCCAGGTCCCTAGGCCATCCTTGGCCCAAGTCCTTTATCAATCTCTTAGAAGTAGATTGGCCTAAATAAGCCCCTATCAATATCATATTATTAAGTTAGTTCTTATCATGACAATACAACAAAATGCCAATGATCAATTGCAGAGTTTTACTTGCTTTTTAAAATTGCCACTCTCCATCCCCTTGTTAGCTAATCTACAAGTAGGACCCGAACAAGAACCAGAACCAGACCCGCTTGATCATCATTTGGGGTAGGTAGGGGTCCAATAAATGGGTATAAGACTGCTAACGGGTATGGTATGACCCATATAAGTTTTATTTTTAGTTTGTATACAGAGTAAATATATTATTGTTTAAAAACTCTTGATTTATATATATTTTTGGTGTTTATTTCACAATTCATATAATATCGACAAAATTAAATAAATATAACATTTGACATAAGTTTTGAGTGCACTACTCTGAGCAAAAATCGTACAAATTTGGTCAAATATATAAAGTTAGCGGGTCTAATGGGTCTAACGGGTCTTACCCACTAGACACAAGTATGGGTCGGGCAGGTATGGGTCTAAGATGAGGTGAGACGGGTATGAGTATTGTATTTTCTTAATGAGTCGGGTCTCGGTTCCAGGAGACCCGGCCCAAATCCGACCCATTGACATCCCTATCTTCAAGTATAATCACAATGTTGCTCCCATTACAAAACAATTTCGTATTGTCTTTATTACAATTAAATAAAAACTCATTTGGCTGCATAAATTCATCCTTATGATAAAAATGATCTGTTCACTGGAATTATTTGCTAGCAAAAGATGGGAAATTGGAGAATTGTTTTTTTTTATTACTTCTTATTATCAATTTAAGTATTATAAACTTCCTGTTTGTTTTATAACAAATTTTTCTCTTCGACAGAAACTTTTTTTTTAATGTTGTCCTCACTCCCCACCCTCAATCATTCGTCTTAAGTATAAATTGCTAGTTAATGATATATTAACGACGTGTGATTCTCATTTTTCTATTACTCGTGTTCAATCGTTCCATCACATTTTCCTATATTTATCTTTTATTTGTATTTTTTACTCATTGGTTTTTTTTTTTTTAAGTTTAGTTTGTTTAATTTATACGGTTGGAAGATGTCAATAAGAAAGTATGAGTTTGGTTTGCAATTTATTTTTAAAAAGAATTCGGAAAGTTAATTCAATCTCAAAAGAGTTTATAACTAAAATAACAATTAATTAATGATAGATCACATTAGGCCTCACCTAAAACTAGAGTTGGCAAAAAACCAACCTGGCCTGGGCCGGCCCGATCAAGACGGGGGTTTGGATCGGGTTGGGCCATATTTTTCTAGGCTCGAAAGTCCGATTGTTTGGCCACACCGATTGGTTTATGGGCGAGCTTAGCCCAATTTTTGGCCCTACCCGACAACATTTGTACATAGATGTTATGGCAACGGGATGGGTAATTTGGCCAAACCCGAGATCCGCCCCGCTAAGAAAAATTTGGACCCGAAGCCCGCTCCGCCTCAAAACCCGTCATGCCCCGCCCCGCCTTGGACCCGCAACCTGCTAGGTCCAACCCGCCGGACCCGCCAGAAAAATTCAAATTGCTCACTTTCTGTATTCACTCTAATATTTGTGTGATTTATCGATTGAAGATTACTGATAAATGAGCTAATGAAAATCAATATAAAAATATAAGAAATAGTAATGACATTAATGTGTGTATATATATAACTTTAAAAGCTAGTTGATTGATTTCATATACAACCCCTTCCATCATATGCATATATAAATCAATTAAAAAGCAAACCATGATTAAAAAGAAATATTATTTATTTGAATCCTTAGCTATATTTCAGAATTAAAAAGAAAATCATAATATCTACTTTTAGAAAACAAGAAACACATTATAATGTGAAATTAAAGTAATGAGTAATAACTACTTTTATTGAAAAAAATAAGTGTATATACATATGCGTGTGGGGGGTTCTCTTAAGAATAAAGAAAACGAGTAGAATCTAATTCATGTTTACAGAAGAGCGGATCCAATACCAAGACGACTTCTTTCTCGGGAAGTGCGGGGCGGGTTCGTCCAAACCCGTTACTCGCCCCTGGACCCAGTGGGTTTTAGTCAAACGGGCCAAAACCCGCCTCGGGCCCCGTTTGACCGGATTTAGACCCGCTCCGTACAATGCGGAGCGGGTTTTGTCCCGCCCCATTACCATCCCTAGATGTTATATATGGGTTGGGCTTGGGCCATACATTTTCATGGCCCGACCGGTTTAGCCCATTGCCACTCTACCTAAAACATTGTCTAAGGTCTCAAAGTTCCTGGATACGCCTCTCGTCTAAGGCAAGAGACTGATCAGTTCTGGCAAGTATTTTTCAAACACGCTTTCAATTTAAGTGGCCTTAACTTGTTAACCTGGAGAAATGAATTAATTGGTTCGATGACAAGATTAACAAAGTTTATCTCATTGAAAAAAACAGTCACTTGAAGATACACAACAAATGTCTATGTGAAAACATCAACAAATCAACAAGAATCTTCCCATTCACAGAAACACATAAAAATTGTAGGCAGTTGGACAAAGAGGAGGTGAAAAAGCATAGACTAAGGCCACGAACTAATCGATAAAAGATTCAATTAATCATAGGCAACATTAATTGGAAAGTGAAGAAAGTTAAAGAATTTATTAAAGTTTCACCCTATAATTGGCTGCATATCCATCAAAAGAATTAAAGAAAATAAAAATAATAATGTCACGTCTTGGGAATACAGTGCCAGTTTCAATCCAATATTAAGTGGGAATCCATTGGCAATTGGCAATAATATTTGCACGCGCAAGGTGAAGCAATTTACTCCTATGTCTCCTTTTTGGGCATGTCTTCACCTAGCTAGCCCCCTTTTATTCACAACATTCCAAACAATATTAATGTATATATGTATATATACATATAAATGAGTTGACAAAATTATTTAGAACTGAAGTTATAGGAAACTTCTCCGTTGATATATCACTTCTAGAGTTTCTATCAAAAGGGTACGGTTGACCTCTAAATAGAGACTCTCTTATGTTCATATTTGTTATTTATATTAATTTGCTCATCAGTGTATGTTTTTTCATATTGTATATTCCAATATATATACTGCATATATGCGACCTAAGTAATTTATTTGAAGTATATATTGGGAAGAGATTCACACTACTAGGATAAGGGTTCCTGTCCTCGTTAGTGAGCAAATGTCGTAGCCAATTAAAGCATTAATAGCGATGACTAGGTAGGCACAACTGACCCGGATTCTCTATTTTTAAAAAGTGTTTCATTTTTATTTACCGCATAACGAATGATTGCCATGTGTATAAAACTACACTATTAAAACCTCACAATTTATGCTTGATTTGTGGTTGAAAATTCATATTGTAATTTTTATATACGTGACATTTTTCCGTCTTGAAAAAAGAAGTAAAATAAGGAGGAAACATCCTTTTGGAATAAATGATCCCATCTGAAGCACAATTAAAGTTTCTTGCGACCACATATCTCCGGTGTTATATAAATATCTACAATATTTTAGTTAATAAGTTTAAAAATTATTAGTGATTTGTCAGTAATTGATGAGTATAGCTTTGGGGGAAAAATAATATTCTTTATTTCTGAAATTTTGTAGGTAGCTGTAATATTAATTTTTATGACAAAAGATTTATATTGGTAAACTGAAAGTTTTTTTTTGTAATGATATACCTTATGGACGGATGCTTGTTATCTTGTACAACATTAATTATTAATATATTTATATAATGTGCCCTATATAAAATATAGTAAGTGATAACAGTATTCAATAAAACTTAACACAACTCAATGCAATGGGATAAGTCAAGATTATAATGATTAGCGGAAGAATTAGATTGGGAATACGAGGCGTTAATAATAATTGAGGAGCAACCGCACCGTTTTTTTTGTACACTCGAGAATTCTTTGATTCTCCCAAAAGCCGGAAAAGAAATCGGTCACTAATCTCACTGACCGTGACGTTTTACAATCATAACAGCCCCAATTATCGCGAATGTGATTTGTCAGTGATGAATATTTCTTCTGCCCACAAAAATATCAGAGCCCCCTCGTGTTTCCTCATTTGGTTAATTGCCTTTAGTTCCTTTGATAAATTCAAAAAAAAAAAAAAAAGAAAAAAAGAAGAGCACTAAATTATTATGGGAATGGTCAGAGACTGAAACGGAGGAAAAAGTAGAGCGTGTTTTCCGGTGCAAGGACGAGCAAGCAAGCAAAAAGCTGGCGCAGCGACACGTGGATGGTTATAAGACGTCCGATCAACACGCGACGGCTGGGATTCAATCTTTCTCGATGAGGTTTTAATTGAAAACTGCGAGAGAACTGTAGAGAGGAGTGGCAGGATTTTTTTGAACAAAAAAAAAAAACACAAGCACACCAGTGATCGAGAGATAGAGTAGTGTGTGTGGTGTGTGAGAGAGAAAAGAGAGGGAAAAAAAGGGTACTAAAAGAGGGGTTTGTCTTAAATTGAGGTTGCAGACGGGTGGTTGCAGTGGCTGATGGCGGCGTTTGCAGAGCTGTGACTTTAATGTATCTAAAAACAAACACAAACAAATTCAATTCCAAGTGATCACACAATCAAAAGGATGAAACCATTCCTAATGGGCCCACTGTTTCATCCCTAGGATTCGTTGAGAAAATTAATGGCGGGATATGACTCAATGTGCCATAATTCGATATGAGCTATTTTAAACGAGTTATTACACAAAAATCTACACATTGTAGATAGCAACAAAACGAATATCACATGACCTAAATTCTTTACAAAATTGAGCTATCCGTGGGCCATACAAATTCAATTCAAGTAATCACACAATTAAATGAATGAACCATTATCGTGGCCCCTATTGGCTAGCCCTAAAATTTCGTGGACGAAGTGAATTGTGAGATATCTTAACGAGTTAGGGTTCAAGTTATCTTAGGAGTCACCATATAAAAATTCATACCCAATCTACTTTTAGTCGGATTCAACACCACACTGCGTATACTAACAAAACGGATATCACATAGTCCAAATCCAAGTTCTTTGCCCATAAAAAATATCCAAGTTCTTTGCATCACGGGAAAAAAAAATTCAATTCAAGTGATGACACAATCAAGAGAGAGAAAGAGGGGGGCAAAGGCAAAATTAAACCAACCAATTTTCTTTTACATCCCTCTTTTTTTCCTCTTACCCTAAAAAAATCCCTAAATTTTGTGTCTGATAAAAGCTGCAAACAGAGAACAAAACCCCAAAAAATCACAAATTCACACCTAGACACAGAGTTTGTCAGTCAGCAGAATAGTAGCAAGAAAACCCTCATCACTCTCCAGTTTCTACTCTCTCCCACTAAATAAATACACGTACATATATACATATACTTCTTAATATTTATAGTAGTAGTAAGTTAAACTAGTCCATAATTACAAATTAACCCAACACAGGCAATTACCTTTTTAATTTCTAGGCTGAGGTCTTTTTCGTGTTGGCTATGGATAATTTAGGCTGTAGGGGTGGAAAATGTCTGGGTTTTTCTCACTAGGCGGTAAAGAACACCATCACCAACAACAACAAGAAGATCAACAAACAGACAGTAATAATAGCTTGTTCCTGTTCAGAAACGAGGAGATCTATAACAAGGGTTTTGAGCTATGGCAGCAGTATTATCAGTTGCACCAACAGAGATCACTTCAGTCTTCTCATACTCACGATGTGGACCATTTTTCCGCCGGGCCGAGTAGAAAAAACGTCAACAACAACAATATTGTGGATATCGGTGATGAGTCTTCGGATTATAGTTACAGATCAGGAGCAAGTGGGTTTAGGGTGATGAGGCAAGGTAGAGGTGTAAACGAAGGAATAAACTGTCAGGATTGTGGGAATCAAGCCAAGAAGGATTGTGCGCATTTGAGGTGTAGGACTTGCTGTAAGAGCCGTGGGTTTCCTTGCCAGACTCACGTGAAGAGCACGTGGGTACCTGCTGCTAAACGCCGCGAGAGGCAGGCCGTGGCTTTGCAGCAAGAGGCGTTCCGTGGGGAAAACCCAAAGCGGCTCAGAGAAATTCCGGGCGGCGGCGGTGGTGGAGTTGGTGGTGGTTCGACTCTTGCTTGTACTAGCTCGCGTTTGCCTGCCACCACGTCAGGTGATGTTGGTAGTGTTTGCAAACTCTTGGAAAAGAAAAATTAAAAAAAAAAAAAAAAGAAGTGATTTTCAGCTTCTAGATGTGAAAAAATAACAACATTATCAATATTTAAGTTTGTAACCACTTTTTGTTAGAGTTTGTTGAAAAGCAAAAATATGGTAAATTTGAAAAAAAAAAAAAAATAAGGGTTTTGCTTTTGAATTCTTGTCAATTAGGTTTTGCTACAATGCT
Organism: Rehmannia glutinosa; assembly: GCA_016081115.2. NCBI lineage: Eukaryota > Viridiplantae > Streptophyta > Magnoliopsida > Lamiales > Orobanchaceae > Rehmannia > Rehmannia glutinosa. The sequence goes on from JABTTQ020001395.1 coordinate 629,825, forward strand.
CTGAAAAATCGAACAAACTTTGTACGAGTGGTATAGTACCAACCAACAACATAGGCTAGAGATAAATCCATCGTATAATATCATTTGCGTGTGATGAAATATGTAATCCGATCTCCAGCTTTACCTTTCTTTTTTCTCTTTACTGTTACAGAGTAAAACTGACGCAAACAAAGTCTGAATAATTTAGTGAACAAAAAATGTTTTCTTTTTTTTTTCTTTTCAAAATAAGATATCATGTTTGGGGATAATAACATATTAATTTTCGACATTTTATTTTTCTATTTTGTTTCTGATTTTTGTGTTGGATGATGACTAGGGTTTGAGTTGGGACACTTCCCAGCAGAAGTAAATTCCCCAGCGGTTTTCCGGTGCGTGAGAGTGAGTGCAGTGGATAATGCCGAGGAGCATTTGGCTTATCAGACAGCTGTCAACATTGGCGGCCATGTTTTCAAAGGAATTCTCTACGACCAAGGCCCCGAAACCCGGTTTTACCCGGCAGCGGTGGCGGTGAGACCTCCGGATCTCAACAACAACCGCTCGATCTGATCGCGCCGCGCAGCAGCACCACCACCTCCGCCGCCACTACAAACCCGAACATGATTACGATGCTCGACATTTCGAATTATCCGACTCCGCTTAGCGCTTTCATGGCGGGTACGCAATTCTTCCCACCTCCGAGACCTTAAGAAGCAAGAACAATTCTTTTGCTTCTTTTCATGAAAAAATGGTCTTTGTCTGTTCGATTTGTTTTCTTCGCCTATTTTATTTAACACGCATTGAACGAATTAATTAGGGAGACATTGGGATGATGTTTTATTATTTTTGTTCGAATTTCTATTATGATTTTGTGCTTTGGTTATAACCTAATTTTATTGTTAATGTTTGTTGGTCTTATCGAAAACCCTTTTTGTTGTGTGCTTTTTGGTAGGGGATTTTGCTTACATATGGATGTGTGCATTTTGCATGTTTTATGTTGTTTTGTTATTCCTTTTGCGTTTTTCGTTGTGTATGTATTCTAATTGGCTTTCTGGTTGGTTTTGAACTCGATGTTGCCTTTTCCCCTCATTTTCCGTTCCCTTGCTGGGAAAATTTGGTTCAAAGAGTGTTGTGTTGAAATATAATAAAGTCTGCGATAGGTTTTGTTCTACATAATTTGCAGCATAATCATTTTAGAAGCAATAATCATTTTTGTCCACTTTTGGGGTTCCACTTCATGTTCCGCTTCATTGGATTATGATCCTGTTTATAAGAAAACGGGTAATGAGTAAGATTGTGACACGTGTCCCATTTTGATTTTTCTTTTTTGAAAAAAAAAATACATGCATGTGTCATATGTAAGAAGATAACACGTGTTGTTGGTTTTTATATGTAAATACTTGTGTCGAGCATCCTATGAAGTGGAGCATGAAATCGATTCCAAAATAGATAATCTTTGATTGGTGGTCCAACACAAACACACAAGATATTTTTATTTTAAATCGTATTTAATCTCATATTCCAAATATCACAACTACATGCCAAGTATACTCATGATGTTACCAATGTACTTGACATATTGATTATAATTAGTACTTTGAATAAGAGATAAAATATAATTTGAAATAGAAGATCCAATTTTTATTGTTCAACTACAGATTTTTTTTTTAAATCAAAATGTGATTGTCTACAAAAATTTTCAAAAAATACACCAGCACAAAAAAGACTTCCATTGCATTTAACAATTTACATTTTTGAGTAAATTTGCTATTCATGTCCCAAAGGCCAAAAGAGAGTACAAGAAAAGAAGATTGTGATTGGTTGTGAAATCTTTTCCAAAATTTTCATTTTTGAGTGATTCTTGTTGGAAGTGATTGTTTGTGAAATAAATGAAACTTATCCAAAGAAAATTTCATTTCTCTCCAAAATTATCCCATTTTTCTCATTTTCTCTCACAATTCTCAGTACCACATATACTATTTATTTTTCTTTCCCCTAATGATATAAAGAATTACGATTAATTTCTTTCAGAATTTTTATTTTTCTTCTAAATCTTGATAACAAAAGATATAAAACGAGATTCATATTGCTATTTTTGGATTAATTTTTTATTTTTATTCAAATTTCTTGCATTATATTTATACTATTTTTTCCACACTTTTTCACAAACAATCAACGTCTCTAAAAAATTCTCCATCACATGAACACAATCACTACTTTTTTCTCTGCACGCGAAAATGAAAGTGGATGGAATGAAAAGACAACCGATCATAGCCACAATCACCATAACCCACCCCCACCCCACCAAAAAATAATGAGAAAATTGAAAAAAAAAAAACCCATCAAATTCTATATATTATTATATGTATATACCCAAAAACACGCACACAAACAAGAACCATGATATACATGGATAATAAGCAGCTACACAGAAAAGCAGCCCGAGGAAGAAGGGATATTTAGTGTGAAAACTGGTAGATATTGACAGCCATGGATGTGACTCATAGCTATATATGGACTGTAAGCTGTAGATCCCAAATGCTATTGTTTGATGTTTTCTGCAAATATACATATAAATATATTATATTCATGATGCATGTGATACATATCATTAGTGGACATAGATGTTAATGCTGCTGTTGGACATGGTACATATGATATGGTAAAGATTAATAAAGGTGGTGCTTTTCTATAGGCTTCTAGATTTGGTACCAATGTGAAGAAAACTGAAAATTTTAGAAAGTTTCCATTGATTCGAAATTTATGTACCTTAAGTATAGTACAGTAATCTTTATGGACAAGGACGTTTCAATACTAGGGGGAACACATATATAATTCATCAGTTCTTGGTATTTTTTTTGCTACCAGTTCTGGTGTAGTTGTTTTGCTATAATTGGAGTTACGATTTCCAATTCTATTCTTGATATTCTGGGAATTAATATAATTCTCTCCGAGTGAAGTGTGAGAATGAATTGAAATAGAAATTGCAAAATTAAAGTATGATGGAGATTTGGATGAGATCACCTACTCCAATTCTGGAATGGGTTTGCCTGTTCCACTTTTTTTTATTCCAATATATCGGATAAGTGACACGTGTATATGATGATGTCACATCATGTCATAATTGTACATGTGTCACTCAACAAGGGTATGAAATATAAGGAAAGTGGAACATGAGATCTCCATTCTGGGTTTCATCTGGTGTGCAACATATTAGATGATACTATGTGTACTAATTATAGTGATAATTACAAAAACTGCCCCCAGGTTTTCGGCAACTACAAAAAAACCTATATAAGTTTCAAAATTACAAAATCTACTCCGAGGTTTGATTGTTTTAATTTTAAGGGTTAACTATAATATTTCTATAAACAAAAAGGTATGCTTTTGAAAAAAAAATTCTTATGAATGAGAAAAATGTACGATAGAATAAGCTTAAAGGTGGTTTTCGTAATTTTGAAACTTTCTAGGTTTTTCGTAAGTACCCCAACCCTAGGGTTGTTTTTGTAATTATCCGTAATTATTTTCTGATTGTGTAATGCAAGTGATTGGTTCATTCTCTAAGGAAAATGAAATAGTCTTTAATTAGCATTAGTTGATTTAGTTGAAACCTAGAAAGTCTAGTAATTTAGGTTTAATTATGTAGTGAGAGGAAATCCGTTAGACAAGCACAAATATTGATAACAGCATCTTCCTCTCTGGGGTTTGACATATTTCATGGGATGTAGAGTTTTTCTTATTCTATTTTTGGGACAACTGTGTTTTTAAAGTTATGGGTTTCTTACATCTTTGAAACCTTGCATATTTCTTGATTGCCCTTGTGTATATAGAAGGAAAAAATAGCCCAGTAGTTAGTTACCCCTATGTGCAACTAATAAGGGTAAAACTATACCACATTTTGAGAGATATGATAATACTAAAAAGAGAAATGGCTGGTGGCATATAAACTTTGTGTAATATCAATCATAAATTTTGGGTTGCTTTTAGATACTTCTGAAGCAATAAGGATCTTTTATTGCATTTCTTTATTGTTGTTGTATTTAATTTGTATTTGTTTATAATACATGCATGCAACTTGTATATATTATATATTTAATTTTAAACATACAATTTTGAAAAATACTTTATAGCTAGACATGGATTGCATGCAGGATATGTAATAAATTAAATATGTGACACAAAATTGTCATAGAAGATGTAGACCATTTTGAAGAGAGAATAAATAACAAATGGGACTGTGGGAGTTTTTAAGCCACAACTCCATCAGAGGATCTGGATATGATGAATGGCTAATTAAACCTATTTATTTATTTGGTTCACTTCAAGTAAGGACTACAAATCCTATAAAAAAATTATACTAACGCTTTATGTTTTATTATTATGTAGTTTTGTGGATTTATTTACCAAAGGGGGTTGAGTGAATAATTTTTATTATATAAAGTTTTCTTTCTTCCTGGGTGTTGGCTGAATTTTAATTATAGTCAAACAAACACTGCAATTTATGTGCTCAATTTTTTCATTTCTTTGTTGTTCCATAATTTGTCGAATTCTGAGTGCTTCGTATTTGGTATACCTAAAAATATTCGTAATAAATATTATGGATCAGTTCTTTAGTTGAATTGTCTATGACTGATCATTTTATGAAATTAGGTATTTAATTATTTAATATAAGTTTTGTGTACTTTTAATTAGATAGTAGTGTAATAATAATCTTAATATTCTAGCTAATTACTCAAATCTAGTAAATAAATTGTTGCAGTAATTAATATCTAATGCTTTAGCAGAAGACCTGCAAACTAGCAATGAATAAATGAATTGAAAAAACAAATAAATATTTAAAATTAGTTTGGAGGACATAATTGTTAGCAATGAAAAGGCCAAACTCATTGGAACAGTAGGCTTATAGGGTGTGGAAATATTAGGGAAAGATAGAGTGAGGGCCAATATATATTGGCGCGTGCTCTATCCTTCTGCCGTTGCTTGGGCATGGGTGTGTTAATTCAGCTGCCAATGTGGTCCAAATTCCCACTTTTTTTAACCAATAATTCACAATCTTCCCACTTCTCATTCAATCTCTATTCAACACCCACAATCGAGCTTCCTCTTTCCTTATTTTCCATTTCACAGCTAATTGAATGATGGCTAGAGCTGTCAAATGGGACGGTCGGGTCAGCCCGGTGCCGGACATCAGGCCAAGGGGAAAAATCGGGCCGGTCTGGCCAAATAGTAATCTGACAGCTATTTTTGGAGCCAAGTCCATGAAGATACACATAAATCTTGGGCCAACACCGTGTCTTGGGCCGAATGGGCCAGACCAAATAGATCCAATTTTATTTGGGCCTCCAAAATGAAGCCTAATCCGACTTTTTATCGGGTTGGGGCTCATTTTAACAACTCTAATGATCGCTACATTCAGGGCACCACACATTGATGAGGAGGTCTTAAACGAGACCATATCATGGATCTAAGTTAATGAGATGGATCTAAGAAATACAAAAATCTGGATTTTTTCATGGGTTTAGGTTTGGGTTGAAACATCTAGTTAAATATAAGATTCGTCCCATGGATAATATATCCATGAAATTGTACTCTCATACAAGTTTATATGTTACTATCTCATGGATTTAAGTTAATGAATGAGATGGACCCTAAGTAACACAAATGTAGATTTTCTTATGAATTTGGGTTCGGGTTGAAATATATGAGACGGTCTCGTACAAGTTTTTGTGTTCGTTGAACGCTTGATTGATTTAATTGGATTTTCTTACGATGATATTTTATCATATATCTCAACATAACCGTTATCATTATCAATGCACACATGGCGTATATTAATGTTAATAAAATGCGGAAAATGAAGCAACATATAAATAGAGGATCCGAAATGCATTTGACACGCTCTATTTAGTAAATGTGGACGTAGCATCCATCTAGTGCTGGATTTATGATGCCCCTGGTGTAGCATATGTGATCTTCTATTATCTACAATGTTTCATCTCGTATTTTAATCTACTAAGTGAATGACATGTGGATAAGATGGATGTCAGTATTATTCATGTGACATTCATTTAAAGTATTAAGACACCTGATAAAAAATCGTAAAAAATGTGTGGTCCGATATAATTTTACAGGGACATACGTTTCATATGTCTACAACATGATGTCAAGTTGTTGTTGTTTCCAAAATTTCGCAACACTTGATGAAAGAAATTAAATATGCATTTATATATATCTGTAAATATTGAATTTTAAAATGAATACTACGAGTAATAATAATATAAATGTATTCCTTCATTATATTGGGAATGTGGTTCAAATTGGTTTTCTATTTTCATGGAAACCCCTAATCCCGCCTGGTTTTATGCAGTGGTTTTCTTCTCTTATACGTTCTTATCCTTTTTTTTAAATTGTTCTTTGTTTTTTATAATTATTTTCGGAATGGACCATGTGAAGTGCTTGTTTAATATTTAAAGAATATTGGACCAAGGAGTACTATAAAAATCTATGGAAAGGTGGTAAGATCCCAACATACTGACAAACAATTATATAAGCAACAAGTAGTGAACATACGGACCCCTTGTGTCGTCCTATACTCTTCAAAATTGCGGTACACAATTTAAATGTACCATGCATGAATTATGATGCTTGCCTCTTTGTTTTTCTCTTTATTTTTATCAAAAATCTTTGATATTTTTCCATACTTGGTTTGGAATGAGCTGTACATTAGACAATATTTAGTTAATTAATTTAAATATAAAAAAGAGTTTTTTAGTGAAAGTGAAGTTCTCTTTAAATGGTAAGATAATTGAAATCTCAAAGTTTACAAGTTTCTTATTTGATCCATCTATTAGACCATCTTCATTTTAATGCAGTTTCGTATCATTTTAGTGCAAAATCAACTCCATTTCCACCAGTTTGCATTAAATTTTGCACTAAAAAAAAATTCATAATATTCTATTTTATTGCATATTTTAATAATACACCAAAATCATGAGTTTTAAACGAAAAAAATTAGCGCAACTACATTGTTGCGTCATTTTTGGCGCAACATTATTCATATCTTCAAAATGGCGCAGATTTTGCGGTACTAGTGCGAGTTTTTACTCCAAATTAAAGATAGAACACTCTCTTGAAGATGCTCTTATACGTGTATATTCATCTATATTAATCATAAATTATGTTGTTTAAGGTAAATTATTAGCTGATAATTAAATAACTAATTTTTGAAATATTTTACAGAGTGAAGAGTGAAGATTATTATTTCACAGCATTAATGTATAAATATTTTAATCTTTATCATTTAGTGTCTTTTTTCCTCTTCACCATTTCTACTTGACGACTACACTAAAATATTTATTGAGAAAGAGGATCAAGTTGCGACCATATATAGTTGTTGTTGCAGGGTAAGACAATGGGTCAAACTCTACTGAATTTTGAATTTGGTTTCAACTGTATCTGTGAGATTTAAATTCGACTCAACCATTCACATATATTTTTTTATGTTGATATATCGAATTCAATGTTTCAAGTCTGAAAAAAAAATCCAAGATTATGATTAAAGTCCTAGGTTGGAATATTAGATAAAATAATTGGTACAAAATATCATTTGGAAATTATTTATTACATTTAAAAAAATCCAAGAATAGATAGCTAAACTAATACAATGATTTATTATTAAACTAACAAAACGTATTAAAATGGATTATATAAAAAAGAGCATCGTATAATTTACATCCTTGAATCTAGATCCAAATCAAAAAATGGACAGGATCACCGAGTTCAATATACGTTCATTAATATCCATTAAAGAAATATTTTCATCAGATTAACCGATTAGAAATTCAAAATGATTGCACCAATTAAATTCGTGTTACTTCACAGAATGGGCTCTTGATTAATTGGGGGCCTAAAAATGTGGATTGAGCCCTTATTCAACATGTAGTTGGATTGGGCCTATCAATCATGATAACTCTAAAAGTTAATTAAAGATGGAAGGCAATGCAGGAACTATTGGTGATGGACTGATGGTAACCGGAGATGACTAGAAAGATAGCTCGTAAGTTGTAAGTTACACAATAACTTTGACTATTAGGATTCTTTAATTTAAAATTTGAGTTAATTCCAAAAGTACTCAATATTTCGGAAAAATGACACAAATATGTTCCTTGCTCCATTTTTACGCCCCTACACTTTTTGGGACAATTTTACACTTTCTCTTTTAATTCTTTGTTCCTAGATTGTTTCAATGTTATTTATGACGTTTTGTACTTGTTTCCATGTTTATTTTGTTTCTTAGTTGTTTTTGTGTTGTTTCGATGTTTCAATGCAATTTTTATCTATTTTTATGCTTTTTTTTTGTTCATGTGTTGTTTTATATAATGTTCTCGGGTTGTTTCTATATAGTTTTTAATATGGTTCGTTGTTTATTCGTTGTTTTCATGCGTGTTCGAATTTTTCAAGGCATTGTATAACAAATTGAATTGTGTTTTTCTATTTATGTGTTGTTTCTATATTATTTTCAATGTGTTTTTGTTTTAATATGCGGTGTTTTATGTGTATACATCTTGATTATTTATAAGATTTCGAGTATAAAATTGATTACTTAATGGGGATGAAAATTATTTTTTTCACATTTATTAGATGAAACATGCTCAAAACAACCTTAAAACAACATCGTCAAAAAATCCGGACAATTTGGCGGGAGCTTAAAAATATAAAAAAGCGGTAGCATACAAATACCCGGAAAAAGGACCGAGAACATAAATGTGTCATTTTTCGGGAATGTTGGGTATTTTTGTTCTTATTCAATTAAACTTTCTCTTACATCATATAATAAGTAAATAGATAGATATCAAAAATTAGGGCCGATCTTGAGCATAGGTCCAACAAACCGGGGCTTAAGGCCCCAAATAATTAGAGGCCCAGTTACATTTACAGTCACACAGTATTTTAGGGCCCGAATTCTTTTTTCTTCTTCAGCCGCACAACTCCAAAAATAAAATATCACAAAAGACCCAACTCTTATTTAAGAGGTACTTAATTGTTATTTTAGAAATTTGAACACTATGCATAATATGATATGATTTTATGATTTTTGATTTGTTTGAATATTGTTGTCTTGTCAAAATACTAATTTCCACTTAGTGATTGTTCTAATATAATTTTTTTTAGATTTTTGTCTCTCATCTTCTCATTCTTTCTGCTTTCTCTCTACTTCAAAAAATCCTATCTCTTTTCCTTATTCGTCCATAGGAGAGGATGGGGGAACTCGAACCACCTAAATTATTTTTTTGGCTTGTTTAATTAGTATTCCTTCACGAGAATGGTTTTTCCCATTGTGGGACTTTAGTCTTCTTTCAAGGAAGTGTTTTAGTTTCTATTTGTGGGAATTTTTTTCTTGTTCTTTTCTTCATTTTCGATCGTTTGGCAACCGATCCGACCAATTTGGTTTCAAATCTAGTGACTCATTGGTCGCATGGGGATGTTTCTCATGGCTTACTATAGAAGAAAAATACACGATGAAGTTGGATCCGGGTGTAATAGAAAATGACGAAGAGTTTGTCACAAATTTAGAAATGCTAGCCATTTAATGAAGTTTTAGTTTTTTTTTTTTGCAACAATTTATCTTTGTATTTTCGTATTTTTCTCCTTGGTATCTGTTTCCCCCTTTTCGGGGTCCATTTTGTTTGGGGTTTCCTTCATGGGTTGTGCCCATGGATTCCATCTCCCATCTAGTTTTAGAATGATAGCTTAGAGAGTCTTTTAGCCAGTGGTCTTCGATTCGTAATTGTCTTTTGACTTTTCATTAATGAAATGTTATTCTATCATTTGAAAAAAATATATGGATAATTAGTTTGTTAGTTGATACATTGTCATTGCCTTAGCTTGCCGACATATTACTATATTAATTAGCGAGTGTTGCCTTGCTAAAATAATTATATTAGTATTATAGTTGATTTTTCGGTCATTGATTTATAGTAACATATTAAGATAAAAATTTGATTTATTATGAGGGCCCATTTTTAAAATCTCGCTTAAGCTCTGTTGAAAATTACTTTTAAAAAAAAGATAAATACTAAAAGAATAATTATCTTTTAAATCATTTTCAAGGCAATGCGAGAAAAATGATCAAAATATTTGTACTTTTAAAGTCAAATAATAATACCAAAATATGTTGGAGATCATATTATTACTTACTTGAAAGATATTACAACGATCATATTATTCTGTAGTTATATTACCATATATTTCAAGCTGATTCCAACATGTTATATTATGATAATATTGGTTTCTAATACAATTTTAATTATCAATTTATTCTCCTTTAGAAAAATCAAATATATATTGTTGTATTCTTCATTATTTTTCTTTTAACAGACATTATCTCCAATACAATCTATCACATTACATTATATCAATTCTAATTATGCTCCCCTCATTTTCCAAGCTTCTCTTTCTGCTAATAAGCCCTTATCTACTTTTTGATACATGATTATATGGGCTAGACATCATGATTTTATTCCCACAGTAAACCAGGTGTAGTCTGCTCCCATTAGTCTTATTGGTCTCCTTAACCTTCATTGTAAACTGATGAGAGTTAAACAAACACTCAAATAGTAGAATAATCATGTGTTTGGCAACATTTTTGATAAAAGTGGCTAGTCTTTGAAAGACTTATGAGTCATCTCCTTCCCGTAGTCTTTTCGGTGTCATCAATCATGCTAAAGATGAAATGGTTTCGCCTCTAAAATTGAAGAAGACTTTTGGCATCAAAAATCATTGTTGAATGTGAAAGAAATACTAATTATTTTCACAATGTTGTCAAGCAAAATGTGTTAAATCCAGGATTCGCTCTGCGAAGAGGGTGTTTTTACCTTGACTTATGACTTGGATATTCAAAACTCATATGTCAAATTCTTCACTAATTATCTTGCTAATGATGTTGTTTTTCATGAATTTACTTGTGACTTTCCTCTTCTTACTCTCCCTAATTCTATAGATCTTAAGAGGTTTTTGTGTTCCCCTCCGATCATCGAGGTTCACAAACCGCTTTTATCGTTGCCCTTGCGATTCTGGCTGGTCCCGATGGATTTTTTACATATTTCTTCCAACTTTGTTGGTCTAGTGTGCAACCTAATGTTATGTTTGTTGTGTCTAAATTCTTTGATGGTCATCCTCTGCCTAAATGTTATACTTTCACCACTATTGTTATAATTTCTAAAAAGCCTAACTCCTCTTATTGGTCTCACAATAGACTGTAATGTCACTAATAAGATAATTACTACAATTACGAATAACGGCTAACATCATTCCTCTTCTTATCTTTTCTTATCAAAGTGGTTTTGTCAAAGATAAATTAGTTAGTGACAATATTTTCTTGCTCACGAGCTCATATATACCATTAATGTTAAAGCGAGCCTAGAAATTTTTCCTTTAAATGGACATGACTAAGACTTATGATAAAGTTCAATGGCATTTTTCGAAAATCATGTTGGCTAAGATGGGATTTCCTAGTAATTGGATTGATTTAATTGACAATGCTATTAATAATTGTTGGTTCTCTGTCTTATTAATGGAAAAATCGTGATCTTTTAAAGTCCCATAAAGGTATTAGACACGGTGATCCATTATCTCCTTCCTTTTATTCTTGTTCTTTGAGTTTATGTCTAGGGGTTTAAAGCATTTGTTTAAAATTCACTCTTTCATGTACTATCACTCTCAAGAGGGTTTGTTTCCCACCTAGCTTATGTTGATGATGTTATAATGTTCTCTAATTTTCTCGCTCAAGCTCCGAATGCCTAGGCAAGGTTTTGGATGAATATTGCAACATTTAAGGCGATCTCTTAATAAAAAGAAAAGTGCTTTTGTTGTGGGTAGCAATATGCCTCGAGAATAGAATCCAAAACATTCTTGATATCACTTATATCCAACACCAAGTATCCCCTCTTACAAACCTTGGTGCTCCTTTTTATAAGGGGCATAAGAAAGGTTTACTTTTTCATAGCTTTGATTGAGAAAATGCAACATAAAATCCATAGTTGAAATTTGGTGGTAAAATTCTTTCATTTGGTGGCTAGGTTTTTAGTGGGGCTCATGACAATAAAAAAAAGAATTCTTTGGATTGCATGGCACAAAGTTTGTTCTCCTATTAAGGTCGGGTGGTCTTGGTTTAAGAAATACCCAAGATGTTATTCTTTGCGCTTTTCTATGAAAGCGTGGTGTAGGCTTAGACTTCATAATTCTTTATGGACTACTTTTATGCATGATAAATATGTTGAAGGAATGCCTATTTTTTCTACCTCATATTCCAATGGTGATGGCTTACTTGGAAGAGATTATGTAAAATTAGGGAGATTGTGCATCATCAGATTATTTGGTCTCTTGGTTGTGGCAACATTAGCCCGACATGATATTTTGTATGGTTCTCAACTATTATCGATGTTATTAATTGTGATTTTGACGGCACGATAATATTCACGTGAATTTCTTTCGGATTAATAATGTTTGGAACATCGAACTTCTTATCAAAGTGGTTGGCAATGAGTGGACTACCAATATGTGTCAAATCCCTATATCACTTAGTTTATCCGACGATATGAAATGGAAAGGCTCGCAAATCGGAAATTTTCTCTATCATCGCATATTCTTTATTTCGGACTTCTTCTCCCCTCATGTCTTTCCTTATCATATATTTTGGAACAAATCCATCACCCCATCCATATATTCATGTGGAGGTTAGTCAAAACAATCGCCTATGAATTGCAAGATTCAAGACAGAGATACATCCTTGGCTTGTAAGTGGCAATGTTATCCTGGAATAATTTCTCCTCCTCACACTCTAATTGAATCCCCCTCTGTTGAATCCCTTCTTCACCTCTTTCTTGATAATGCTCAGATTCTTAAAGTCTGGTGTCATTTTCTTCATGGTTGAGGTGTTTATTGCCACACACTGAGCACATACACATCTATTTGTCTAGTTGGTTTAATTGTACACCTTTTGCAAATACTACACACATATTACTACTATTATACCTTGTCTCATTTTCTGATACATATGGAAAGAAAGAAATCATTACAAACATGATGAGGCAACGTTCAATCTCTTCAGAATTATTCATAATCAACATTCTCATATTTTCTTGCTAGCTAAATCTAAACAGTTTTAGAGAAAAATATGGAAGGGGTTCTTGGAAGTAGCAACAATAGTTGGGGTTATTTCCACGATTCCACCTCACTTTCATACTTTGCTAATCCTATGGATCAAACCCCACATACATGTATGAAAAACCGAATTTGATGGGGCATTCAAACCAAACACTTCTACAATTGGACTTGGAGGGTGTCTTTGAGAGATAATCATTGAGAGATGCTATGGGCTTTTTGCGAGTCATGAACAACTATTCCAACCCTTTCTTTGGAAGACTATCGCCTTGGAACATGCTCCGAAATGAGTAGCTTCATGAAGGACTCCTCGTCTATGGCTTGAAACAAATTCTACTATAGTTTGTAACACTATATCCAAAAAACTACCGGTCATTGGTTCCCCTTGTATGTCAAAGGTTTAGTTAGAGTAGATCAACTTGATATCCCTTCTTTTAGATCGTACGAGTGATTTTGAAAGTTGATTTTGTATATGACTCTTGTAATGTTTGATATTAATAAATAGGTTGGGGATGTGACATTAATCCCTCATCCGTTGCCTAGATGTTTCACGAGAAAAAAAAAAAAAGAATCTCTCATATCACATTCAATTTATTTTTAGTGGGTAGGATATGATAATATTGATATTAAAAGTAATAAATTGTAGGATATGGAAATATTTAGTTTTATGTATTGTGTTATTTGTTGGATTATTACTTTGGTATATAGTATCAACTACAATTTAATGTTGTGGAATAAAAAAGAATGATAATGTCAAATTATCATCCGATGAATGACTCGTGTATAATTTTTTATAATCCACTCCATATTACAATTATTATATGAATGACACATGTACATTTATGACATAATCATATACACGTGTCATCATCGATGCAACGGAATAGGGAATAGAACATGATAGTGGAATAGGAAACCTTAATCGATATGAGATATTATATTCTATTTTTCTCTGTTCCACTCCATATTCTATATATTAGATGAATGACACGTGTCTGGTTGTGACATCATCATGTACATGTCTCATCATCGATGCAATAGAATATGGAATGAAATATGAAAGTAGAATAGAAATCTCAATCTGAATGAGATCTCATGTTCCATTTTCCAAGTTCCATGTTCCACTCCATATTCCATATATTAGATGAATGACATGTGTACAATTGTAACATCATCATGTACATGTGTCATCATCGATGCAATGGAATAAGGAATGGAACATGAAAGTGGTAAAGAAAATCTCAATCCTTTTATCGAGATAAGATCTCATGTTATATTTTTCATGTTCCACTCCATATTCCATATATTATATGAATAACACGTGTATAATTGTGATATCATCATGTACATATGTAGTCATCCGATGCAATGATATAGGGGATGGAACATAAAAGTGGAATAGGAAATCTCAATCCTTACCGGGATGAGATCTCGTGTTCTATTTTTCCTATCCCACTTCATATTCCATATATTATATTGATGATACTTGTACAATTATGACATCATCATGTACATGTGTCATCATACGATGCAATGTAATAGGGAATGGAATAGGAAATCGCAATCATTACTCGGATGAGATCTCATATTCCGTATTCCATGTTCCACTCCATATTCTCGTATATTATATGAATGACACGAGTACAATTGTGACATCATGATATATACGTGTGATCATCGATGCAATGGAATAGGGAATGAAATAGGAAAGTAGAATAGGAAATTTGAATCCTCCTTACTAGAATGACATCTCATGTTCCATTTTCCATGTTCAACTCCATATTCCATATATTAGATGAATGACACATGTACAATTGTGACATCGTCATGTACACATGTCATTATCCGATGCAATTGAGTAAAGAATGGAATAGGAAAGTAGAATAGGAAAGCTCAATCCACAAGGATGAGATCTCCTATTCCATTTTCCTTGTTCCAATCCATATTCCATGTAAGACCTCATATTCGGTAACACATTAATTGACATTATAATACTATGTAAAATAATGTCGATTTTCGTGAGGTTTTGTTAGTAAATGTTCTTAATTATTTTATTATTTAGTGAATAATATTATAATTATGATGACCTTGATATCTCTTTAAGCTAGAATTAAATATATTTTCTTATTGATGTATTATTATTTGGATGATGTAACAATTCGAGATTATTTTAACTCAAGTATATTAGAATTAAAATTAAGAGTATTCGTGTAGTGTTAAATTAGTTAGGTGACATTAATTGATACCTATAAGGGATTGGAGGTTAGAATTGTATTATTGAGACTATTAATATTAAATTGATTTTGCTTAATGTAGTGTATTATTTAAGAAAAAGTTGAATTTATAGTTTCATGTAGCCATTTTATTTACAAAAATGTTTACCGAATTTTGCATTTTATTTACCCATTTTTCTATCAAGTTTATTAGCCAACTTTTGGTTAATCAAAACCATTCTTGCAAGCCTTTAATTAAATCCATTTTACTACTTACATTTAAACTTTTTTAAAGTTGAGTTACCACAATTTTTAAGCCCAACAAGCCAACCACTTCAACTTTATGAAAGAGCTCATTTCTAGCAATCAAGCCCAACCCATGTTACTTATCATTTAAACACCTCTACACCTGGACACCAAGCAGACAACAAAAGATTTTGCTTTCTTCTTTGGAAAGCTTTGTGAGTGGAAAAGAAGAGACAAATGTGATTAGTAGTACTTTCTTTCCGTCTATTTTCATTTTGGAAGAAAATAGTAGTAAAATCTTGTTTTGGGAAAGAAAAAGGAAAATTGGGAGTGTGATTGATGTGAAATGAAAATGTAATGATTATAGTTAGCGTGATATTTTTATGTTTTGAGATTGTGATGGTTTGTAAGAGTTTTATGGAAGTATATTGGAAAGTTGTTTAAAAGTAAATTTTTGTTAAATTAACTTAACTTTTTTAAAATAAAATTATTATTATTTCAGTATTTTACTATTGAAATTAAATTAGTATTATTTATATATACAAGTACTTACAATTAATATTTAGATTTTGGTGCATGTCATAAGAAATATATTCAAATTACATCTTCTTTTAAGGATTTTCATTTTTTCTAATTTTCTATTCCAACCCTGCCCCACCTCTCCCACTTCCTTTTTAGTTTTCCTCCATGGCTCACTATCCTTAATTTACTGCAAACCATCTTCTTATTCCATAATTTTCCCGCATCCACCCCCACCATTTTCTCCCACCAACAACCCTATTGCCCTTAACAATATCTATTTTGTCTTCTCCTTCCCCATTAGAACTTCTTATCTCTTTTTATTTTTCCAAAGTGACGCCCTTCTCCTTCTTCCACCATGGCTACAGTTATGTATCACTCACCTTAAAACATGGGCAAAACAGATCTCTTTCAAACCCTTAGCATGAATTAGAGAATATGGTGTGATTGAATTGGAGCTTAATTTTGGTTTTTTATTGAACGCTTTCGTTTGTTCTAGAAGAAAAAAAAAGGAAAGCGCTCAAAAGTGGTCTTTTCATTTCTTGAATGAAATATTTAAAAGAGAGATTTTTAAGTGCTTTGACTAGTTAAAATGGTCAAACACAAAAAAAATGAATTGTTACTTCGAGGAAATAAATGTAAGCAATTTTTACTACCAATCACAAGTTCGAGTCAAAAAAATTTGAGATTTGGATTTTACAAAACAATTCCACAACCAATCGCAATGACCAAAAGTTTTTCTTCAAAAATTCCTCTTAATCGCACCAATTTATCATCATGTCAAACATATTTTAAAACATATATAATTAGGGATGGCAATAGGTCGGGTTCAAACCCGATCCACAATCCCGTCTAGACCCGTAATAATCCCACCCCGCTAGATCCATGGCTATTGGAAAATTTATATAATAGATTTTGATGATACAATGTAAAACTTAGATTAGAAAGTTGGCACCCAACTCTAATGTAAACCAACTTGTAATAGATAAGGTTCTTAATCGAGTGGAAAGCCAAGTTGAAGATTGCGTGAAGTCATTTGGAGACCAAGATGAAGAATCGGCTTAGTGGCGCTGAGTAAAGTGAAGTCAAGTCTCAGTCAAATTCCAAAAAAGTTGTCTCAATCAGCAGACTGACAGCTGAGTCACTCCCAGATAAGTGAAGATGATTGTCTAAGGGGTTAAGCAGCGAAAAGGACTCAAGAAAACTAAAGAGATCCGTTGTCAAGCAAAGTTAAAAGTTTGCTAAAAGAGGAAGCTAATGAGTTTCTTTGTGGGGAAATTATTTTTTGATTTTGATGAATGCCATGTAAAACTTAGAATAGGAAGTTGGCACCCCATTTTTGTTGTAAATTGCATTGTAATAGATAGGGCTGGTCAGTGAGTTAAGTCGGCTATGCCGAACATGCAAGAAGACAATCGGAGACTAGAAGGAAGACTCATTGTGAAGGCGGTGAGTATGGCAAAGAAGAGAAGATAGGAACTCGATCAAGGTGCGGTGAGATGCGGTGAGTGAAGTATCGTCAAGTCAACTCAAGATAGCCAAGTCTCAAGTTGAAGTGACAAGAAGAGTCATCCAATGATTGGAAAGGTGAATCAAGTCACCTGGGGAAGGCAAGGAAATGCAATCAAGTCGAGATACATGAAAGAGATCCATTGCAGTAAATCAAGAGAATTACTTAAACAAGTAATACTTCCATACTACCTTTCTTAAAATGCACAGTCCCGAAGCGTGCAAAAGGAATAAACCAATGGGAAGCACTTTGCACTTTTTGTGTCGGATCTCTTAAAAGTCAAGGATCATGTATACGAGGAAATGTCAATTCCAAGAAGCGCAACAAGACAAGCCAACGACCACAAGTGACTTTCAAAAACAAGCTTATCTCTTCAACAGTGATTTTTGAAAGACCACTATAAAAGGCCGAGGAGTTTATTTGAGAAAAGGTTATCTTGACCATCCGAGAATTGAATACAAGCAAGAAAGAAACATTTGTAACTGAAATATTCTCAAGTTATTGAACGCTCAATCCTCAAGCCTACATTACGAAGGAAATCAATCCTACACTCACCTGTGAAGGAAAAGACGACTTCAATCGGTTGAAGAGGAAACATTTAAAGAATCAAGGGTCTACATTCCACGAAGGATTGTAGGAAGGTTCAAGGTCGAACGGACTTAAGTTATTTGGAGGGCTTCGTGATCAAATCCAAGGAACTTGAGCAAGTGGGTCAGTAGTAGCAAAGGTTTGCCTGCGTGAAGAAGTTCGAGTCGTATGAGAAGCGTTTGTGTGACCAAGGCATCTCCAGATCGAGTCCCAAAGGATCAAGTCATTTGTGTGATCAAGACTTGTATCTCTGGACTGTTAACCACTCGTATATTGATCAATACCTAGTGGATTCCTCCAGGAGTTGGAGAAGAGAGAGTAGAAGAATTACCCCATCTTTGAACCTCTATAAAAACTTATTGTGTTATTTACATTTCAAAGACTCTAATTTCTCGCATATTACACTTATATCTGTTGATAAATTTGCAATCCAATTGATAATCAACAAAGTGCTAAAACCAAGTATTGAAACAAACTTAAACCAAAATCAAGGGTGTTAAGTCTTCTTCCATTGAAAACATATCACAATCAAGTTAAGTCTTTAGTCAAAACAATTTGAGTTATTCTATCAACGGCTCGAGTGCGTTAAGT
This sequence comes from Rehmannia glutinosa, assembly GCA_016081115.2. NCBI lineage: Eukaryota > Viridiplantae > Streptophyta > Magnoliopsida > Lamiales > Orobanchaceae > Rehmannia > Rehmannia glutinosa. Next base: position 648,629 of record JABTTQ020001395.1, read on the forward strand.
GACTAACTCCGATTAACTAACTTAGTCAGTTTGTCCATCAAGGACTTAGCCGTGTAGTTTTAACTCGAATATTTAAAAGAACTAAATTTGAAAAGTTGGTAAGGTTTATTCAACCCCCATTTCTAAACCTTACACTCACACCCTTGGGACCTATAAGTGGTATCGGAGCGGTTGGTTCATTGAGCCTTCCGATCAGTTCTTGAACTAGATCTCCAAATCTTTCAAAGATTGTTTCAAAGATTTGATCTTTCAAAACACTTTTAATCAAGCAAAGTTATTATCATGGAAGAAAATTTGACACGCATCCCTATGTTCACTATTGAGGAATTTGATGATTGGAAAATTGTATGCGAGCTCATCTATTAGCATTACACGATGAAATGTGGATAGTGATAGAAGATGGGTCACCGCAAATTTTAAAAGTGAACACATTGTGTAAGAAGAGCCGCAATTGAAGGTGAAAAGGATGTTGCTCCCGGACGATTATGGTTGAAAAATCGAGCTGAATGGACAAATGATGACGGAGGAAAAGATATAACTTGGACAATGTGGCCAAGGACATTCTTTACAAAACTTTGGACAAAACCATGTTCAATAAAGTCAAATCATGCAAAACGGCTAAAGAAATGGGACAAGATAACCTGGATTTGTGAAGGCTCGAGCAAATCAAGGAAAATAAACTATCTGTTGTTGTACAAAAATTTGAAAATTTTAAAATGCTTGCAGGAGAGACCTTGGATCGACATTTGGATGCTCGGTTCACGTAAATTACCAATGAGCTATCTCGACTTGAAAAAGAATATACACAGAATGAAATGTGTATGAAGATTCTAAGAAGTCTCGGTGAATGGGAAATGAAGGTCATGGCATCGAGGCATTCCATGGACCTATCAAGACATCCAATCATGAGCTATTCTCGGATCTCAAGGCCTACGAATTTGCCGAGGAGAAAAGACCAAGAGGAGACAGTTGTGCCCAAAATTTGCTCTAATTGTTAAGGATGGCAAGAGAGCCGAGGTCAAAGAAGTCATTAACCAAGAGGAAATAGCCCGATGATTAAAAGGTTTAACAAGTTCTTCAATAAGAACTACAAGAGAGGTAAGGGCGAATCCTCCATAAGACACTCAGCTCCTCCAAGTCAAGGGAAGATAGGCCAACCAAGAGAGCAAGAGCATCAAAAAGTTGAATATCAAAGGGCCGACAATCCAAGAATGGAAAGAAAGCGAGATCAAAAGGTTGAAAATCTATCTTTGGAACCGCAGAGACAACCAGGTCACTATGCCATTGATTGCCCATATCCTATAGTCAACAAATACGTAAATGAAGAGAAAAGAAAGGTCTTGAGAGAAAGACTAGAAAAGAAAAAAGCAATGTTGGTCTGCAGAGATCGCCGAGACAAGCCAAGTCAAAAGACATGGTGATTGAGAGAGAGTGAAGCCGACTACTCAAGTGACTCGAAGAAGAAGCCTTGATCTGTTTAATGGCCAAGGAACAAGACCAACCGACCAAGAAGATGAGGTACACTCTAACTCATCACACTCGGATTCTCGGTGATAGTGATCGTGACACACACACTTCATCACCCACTGATCTTTATGATTCATTAGGCAAAATGATAAAAGAGTTTGAACACATTAAATCCTCACACACACTACTAAATGAGGAAAATAGCCTACTCAAAAGCAAAACTCTCGGTGACTAAGGAGCTGAGTACTCTAAGTCAAATAGCCGATGAGAATAAAATTCTAAAGCCGAAAATGTTAAGTTAATAGCAGAAATAACTGCTATAGAAAAGAGGGAGAATGACCTCAAAAATGTGATTGCCTCATTCACTAAGGCATCTAAATCCTTGGATGACCTTATTATGAGTCAAAGAGAATGTGGAGACAATGCAGGCTTAGGATTTAATTCCTCTGTGCTATGTCAAGCTCCAAAAGTGATTTTGGAAAAAGGATCTTCAAGTAATGAAGTATCTCAAAAACCCAAAACTCCAAATGGTGCACACACATTTATTCCAAAGCACAATCACAAGCAAACTGGCCTTGGTTATAAAGGAAAAGGAAAGTGCCGATTGAGTGTCTTTGAGAGGACAGTGAGAAGAAATCCCGAGTTCCTCAAAGAAACTCCAAATAGGAAATACTCTGTGAAGAAAAACAGAGCTACCAAATGTCCTAAATTCTATAAAAGAAATATATATGATGGGAATGGTAGAAACTACCCAAGCAAAGCTGATTGGAATAATGTGAACTATCAACAAAGATCTATGGAATATAAGCTTTAAATGGCAAAGGCCTAAAACTCAACAAAGGCCATTCCAAAGGCATAAGAGCTATCATCAAAGACACTTATGCACCTAGGCACTACACTCGAGAGATATCACAACTACCCAAATACAAAGAATTGCTAAAACACATTCACGGGCATACGAGACAAAAGAGACAAATTGTATGAACCTAGAACCCCAAGCAATTTACTAAAGTTAATCATGATTATGGCATCGATAGATGGCAACCTCTTAGAGTCAAATCATTTGGCTATAGGCTGGTTGGATCATCTTAATACTAACCCCTCAGGACCCAGGCAAGAATGGATACCTAAAATCTAATTTCCTTGATTGCGGGTTCAAGGAACAATGAGTGTGCCAAGGAACCTGGTACATGGATAGTGGATGTTCGAAATATGACAGAAACAAGAAAAATCTGTCAAAATTCAAAGAAGTCGAGGTGCAAAAGTCATATTTGGAGGAAATGAAGCTCCAGGAGAAATAAGGCACTTTGGATCCATCAAGAAAAATGGATTAGAAATCTCGGATGTTGCATATGTTGAAGGACTCGACTTCAACTTGCTAAGCATCACCAACTTTGTGACAAGGGTTATAATGTTGGATTCAACATGGGTATATGCCAAATCAAGGACATCGAATCAATGAAGTTGTCGCAAGGATGCACAAAAGATCATGTATGTGGTAGATTGGTCAATTGCAACACCAAGCACTTGTCTCGCTAGCAAAGAGCAAATCGAATCTAGTTGGTTGTGGCACAAGAAGTTTCGAGTCACCTGAATTTCAAAATAATTAACAAGCTTGCCAGGAGCAATCTTGTAGAAGGACTTCCGGACTTAGTGTACAAGAAGGAAAGTGTATGTGATGCATGCGGATGGGAAAGCAAATCAATTCATCATTCAAAGAAAAGACATGTCCATCTTCAACTAGAATATTGCACTGCTACATATGGATCTATTTGGTCCAATTGAACCAGCCTAGCATAAGTGGGAAGAAATACACCTTGGTGGTAGTAGATGACTACTCAAGATATACATGGACAATATTCATGTGTAAGAAGAAAGAAACTCTGCAGAAACTACCACACGGTGATGAAAATAATCCAAAATGAGAAGAGTCAAACCATTATCAAAATAAGATCTCGAGAGGAACCGAGTTTGTCAATGGTATAATCACTCATTCTTGTATTGAAAATGGTATTGGTCATGAATTATCAGTAGCAAGGACTCCACAACAAAATGGAGTTGCGAGAAAGAAGGAACATAACTCTTAAAGAAGCGGCAAAGGACCATGTTAGTCAAGCGGGGCTACCTAAAAGATTTTGGGTCAAGCAATAAACACAACATGCTATACTCAAAATAGATGCATGATAAATAGACAGTGACAAAGACTCCTATGAGATTTGGACGGGGAGAAAGCCAAATGTTGTATATTTTAGAATATTTGGATGCAAATGCTTCATCCATAACAATGGCAAAGATAATTTAAAGGCTTTTGATGCTAAAGTCGATGAAGGTATCTTCTTGGGATACTCGGTGAAAGAAAAGCCTACTGAGTACTCAACAAGAGGACTATGGTTACGAGAAGAATCCATCCATGTGGTGTTCGATGAGCCCAATGTAAATGGAGAAGACATTGAAGAGTCACCGATAAGTTTGAATCAACCAACCATGCGAAGAGTCCCTATGTTGAAAGGCTGGAATTATAAACCCAGAAGAAGATGAGATAGCCGAGTCTCAAAAACAGTAGGAAAATTTGCGGCTAAGTGATGATGAGAGAGTGATCAAAATAACACAATTTGCAAGACGATCAATCCAGCCTAACTTACTCCAACCCGATGTAAGATGGCTGAGAGACCATCCACCGAGAACTAGTCATTGGAGATGTAAGAGAAGGTGTCAAAACGAGATCGAACTCAACAAGAAGCAATTTTCACATTCTTCATCTCACAAATAGAACCAAAAGATGTGTCTCAAGCATTGGATGACACACATTGGATTCAAGCTATGCAAGAAGAGTGAATCAGTTTGAAAGAAATAAAGTGTGGGAATTGGTCCAAAGACCTACCCATCAAAATGTTATTGGCACTAAATGGGTGTTCGAAACAAGATGAATGAGGAAGGTTCGTGGTAAGAAACAAAGCAAGATTGGTAGCCAAAGGATATTGCCAAGAAGAAGGTATAGATTTTGATGAAACATTTGCTCTCGTGGCAAGATTGGAAGCCCTAAGGATGTTTCTTGCCTATGCAACTCTCAAGAACTTTATTGTATATCCAATGGATGTAAAGAGTGCATTTCTTAATGGTTTATTGGAAGAAGAAGTGTATGTTGAACAACCTCCAGGATTTGAGAGAAGACTCTTGGAGATAAAGTATACAAACTCAAGAAAGCTCTATATGGGTTGAAGTAGGCACCCAGAGCATGGTATGATACATTGTCACAATTCTTGACCGAGAACGGATTCACAAAAGGCAAAGTGGAGTAACACTCTTGAGAATTCAAGATAGGAAGAGTATCGCTTGTTCAAATATATGTGGATGATATCATCTTTGGATCCACAAACAAAGAGCTGTGTGCTAAATTTTCAAATCTCATGCAAAGCAAATTCGAAATGAGCATGATGGGAGAGCGACATTCTTCCTTGGACTTCAAGTGAAACAGTGAAGAATGGAACTTTCATAAGTCAAACAAAATACACCAGAGATTTAATGAAGAAATTCGGTATGGAAGAGAAGTCTTACGTGAAAATACCAATGAATACATCGGTCAAAATGGATATGGATGCGGATGGCAAGCACAGTAGATCAAACAAGATCTGAGCACTTATTGGATCATTGCTCTATCTCACAAAGAAGGAGGCCGGATATCACCTTTCTTTGTAGGTGTATGTGCAAGATTTCAATCTGCTCCAAAAGAAAGCCACATGATCGGCATGACCAAGAGAATTTTGAGATATTTGAAAGGAAGCCAAGAAGTTGGCTTATGGTATCCAAAGGAAGGTGGATTCAAGCTAATTGGTATTCGGACTCGACAATGCTTTGGATGTAGAGTTGACAGGAAGAGCACCTCGGACACATGTCAAATGCTTGGAAATAGGCTAATTTCCTAGTTTAGCAAGAAGCAAAATTCAATAGCCACCTCCACACTGGTGACGAGAATACATAGGCTGTGGGGTTTTTTGTTGTGCCCAAGTCTTATGGATGAGACAAAGTGAGAGACTATGAGGTTGAGGAAAAAGAAATTCCAATTATGTGTGATAACACAAGTGCAATTGCAATCACTCAAAATCTGTGTTGCATTCAAGAACAAAGCACATTGATGTCGATATCACTTCATAAGAGATCATGATGAAAAGAAGGACATCACCTTGAATATATTTCAACTGTTAAACAGTTGGTGACATTTTCACAAAACCATTATGTGAGTCAAGATTTGAAGAACTCAAGCATGAATTAGGGTTAATTGAGCTGAGTTGACACTCGTAAGACTCAAAGAAAAGAGATGAAAACATGAAAAGAGGAAAAAGAGTCGAACTCGTAATTCGGCCTAAGTGAATCACCAGATCGGAAAGTCGGTTTACTTGAGTTAGCCGACAATTTGAGTCACAAGGAGAATAGCGAGAAGAAGGATTGAATCAGCTAAGGAGTAAGCTGAGTCATTTATGAGCAAAGTGACAAAAACGCGGTCGTTTTTACTAAGCGGGAATGTTTTTAAGAATGACGTCAAGATAATTATGACGCGTGTCTGATCAAAAGTCGCACACCAAGCTTATGATTGGATATAAATGCTGCCGCATTAAATGCGAGAACTTAAATGTTAATCGGCGTGCAAGATCTCGAGCCGTTGATCTTGATCAAATTTCAAAAACCACCCGCACGTCCTTTCATAAACCATACTTAAACCATTTTCGTCCGTTTCTCACTCACTTTACCCAAAACTGTTCATCTCTCTCTCGAAAGCAAAAGCAAAAATTTTCTCTCAAAACCCTATCAATCCTCAGTTCAGTTTTCAAGTTTCGTTCGGTAAAACATCTCGAAATGGCATCTACTCATGATTTTGTCAAGCTAGGAAAGCAAATCCACACCGGGTCTACTGTGGACTTCGATGGTATGGTTAAACAAGGGTCCGACGACATCCTCGTGAAGAAGATTGCTGAGAAACTAGAAAAATCTGGATTAAGACCATTTTTGACGATGGAGTTCCCAATGACCTACGTAGAAGAGGTCGCACAGTTCTACGTGAACGCTGAGGTTCACGATGAGGGCATCAAGTCCTCTGTTCATGGAAAGGAGTTCACCATTACTGCCAAGGATCTGGCAGAACACTGCTTGTTACCGGTGGAAGGAGTGCCGAAAATTTATGAAGCTGATGTCGACCTGGCTGCTGCTTGGAAGGAAGTAGCCAAGTTCGACTGTGCTGCGAAAGTAGTCTATACGGCTAATAAGAGGCTGCTGAAGGAGGACTACCACAAATTGCTGGACATCGTTGCCAAATGCATAGACATCAAATTTGGGAGCTTTGACCAGTTGTCCAAAGCAAAGTTGATCGTGATGGCTGCGATCATTGAAGAGAAGAAAGTGAACTGGGCCGAGTTTGTATACAACAGACTCTGCCAGAATGTTGGGAATAAATCCTTCAAGGAGGATGGTACATTTGGAGGTTCCCTGGGATACGGCCTGGTGATTGGCCGAATGATGGAAGTAAAGGAAGTCCCTCTTCGACATGGAAAGGCGTTCCATGTAAACAAGAGGATGTTTCGATCAAACCTCTCTGGCGCACAGAAGAGAGCCTACGCTAAGAGAGCTGATACGAGTGAGGGGGAATCAATCGACGATGATGATCTTTGTCTCCACTCCTCAAAAGAAGATCGCTCCTCCCGCAGCTGCCAAGAAGACTGCTTGCCCTGCAAAGAAAGAAAAAGAAATCTGCTCCTCGCCCGCAGCTCAGAAGTCACCGCTCCCGCAGCCGTGTCTCCTGCCCCCGCAGCCGCAGCGGAGAAGGAATCTCAAATACCTTCTCCGGTCGTCAAGAAAAGGAGAACTGATAAGCCACGACGGCCAGCTCCTCAGAAGAAGACGACGGCACCGGCCCCCGCCGCCCAGGACTCAGAAGAAACCTTATCCGAACCAGAAGTCCCTCTGGTACAAACAAAGAGAAGAAGAAGAATCTTCAAGCGTTCCGAGCTTGAGAAAACTGAGTCGCCACTCACCAAACAGACATCGAGACTGCTGGAGAAGTAGAGTCTCCAGAAATTATTGATGAAACAGCCAAGTCTGCTGAAGGCGATCAGCAGAGGCAAACTGAAGACACAGCTGTAGTTCGAACAGCTGAGACACAAGAAGTAGCTGAGAAAGCAAACTCGCCTGTTGACAGGGTTATATCCCCTCCTGCAACAGACGCAACTGACGGTATGGAGCACCAAAGCTTGCTACCTTCTATCCCTGAGAACGAGGGACAGCAAGAAGAAGATGATAGAGATGATGATGATGTGATGATCCTATCCCCACCTTATCCAGACATCCAAAATCGTCTGCGAGAGTGGAGGAAGTGGAAGTTGAGTCGATCCAGGGAACAGTTCCAAAGACCTGAGTTTATCGAAGAAGAAGAAGAAACTGTTGAACTTTCTTGGAGTGACCACTGTGGTCCAAGCATGGATGAAGAAAATCGCACGAGATATCTTGCGCAGATCTTCAAGGACAAGGAGAAGGAGAGACGGGGAAGAAGACGCTGAGGCTCGTGAAAAGGCGATCTTTGTCCTTTTCTGGAACCACCGAACATACACATCCTCATCTTGATATTTTCTCCGGGAGTGAAGATGATGATCCGGACCCTGGCCGCTTTCTGACGAAGAATTAGAGATGCAGCAAGCCATGCGGGAATCCGAGTTGTAGGTCCCGGGGGTGTGAGTGTAAGGTTTAGAAGGGGGTTTAATAAACCTTACCAACTTTTTGATTTAGTCCTTTTAAAAATTCAGAGTTAATATTTCACAGCTGAGTCCTTGATGGACAGCTAAGTTAGTTAATCAACAGAGTTAGTTATTCAACAGACTCGACTGAGCTGTTGATAGAATAACTCAGCTGTTTTGACTAAAGACTTAACTCGACTGTGATTTGTTTTCAGCGGAAGACTTTACACCCTTTAATATGGTTTAGTACTTAGAGATTATCAAGTGGATGGCAAATTTATCAGCAGAGTTAAGTAAATGAGATGCAGGAATTAAAGTGCTGAAATGTAAATGACACGATAAGTTTTTATAGAGGTTCGAAGATGGGGTAATTCTTCTACTCCTCTCTTCTCCAACTCCTGGAGGAATCCACTAAGTTTTGATCAGGATACAAAGTGGTAACAGTCCGGATACAAGTCTTGATCACACACGGTGACTTGATCCTTTGGGACTCGATCGGGAGATGCCTTGATCACGCGGCTTCTCGTGACGACTCGCCTTCTTCACAGGCATTTTGCTTTGCTACTACAACCCACTTGCTCAAGCTCTTTGGATTTGATCACGAAGCCCTCCAAAAACTTGAGACTAGTTCAACCTTGAACCTTTATACAATCCTCCGTGGAATGTAGACCCCTTGATTCTTCAACAATTTCCTCTTCAACTGATTGAAGTTATCTTTCCTTCACAGATGAGTGTTGGATTGATTTTCTTCGTAATGTAGGCTTGAGGATTAATCTTGAATGATTTGAGAATATTTTTGGTTACAGTTCAAATGTTTTCTTGAATGTTCGTGGTTCAGGTAACCTTCTCTCAGAGTCATTCCTCAGCCTTTTATAGTGATCTTTCAAAAATCTGCCCGTTGAAGAGATAGGCTTATTTTTGAAAGTCACTTGTGGTCGTTGGCTTGTCTTGTTCTGATCCTTGGAATTGCTACTTCCTCGTATGAATTGTTCTTGACTTTTCGAGTTCGACATGGTGCAGTGCTTCCCATTGGTTTATTCCTTTTGCACGCTTCTGGGACTGAGCACTTCGAGAAAGGTAGTATGGAGGTATTACTTGTTTAAGTAATTCCCTTGATTTCTGTGCAACGGATCTCTTCCAGTTCTTTCGACTTGACTGCATTTCCTTGCTTTCCCCAGGTGACTTAGAGTCGCCTTCCAATCATTGGATGACTCTTCCGTCACTTCAACTTGAGACTTTGGCTATCTTGAGTTGACTTGATCGATACTCCACTCAATGCATCTCGTTGCTCCTTGATCGAGTCCCCGTCTTCTCTTTCTTTGCCATACTCATTGTCTTTGCAATGAGTCTTCCTTCTAGTCTCCGATTGTCTTCTTACATGTTTAGGCATAGTGACTTAACTCGGCTCGACCAGCCCTATTTATTACAATGCGTTTACAACGAAAATGGGGTGCCAACTTCCTGTTCTAAGTTTTATATGGCATTCATCAAAATCTTGACAATAAATTTCCCAACAATTTCCCCCTTTTTGATGATGCCAAAACTTAAAAACATTTAAAATATAAATAGCAAAGATACATACGAGATAGTGCATTCATAGAGAATGTATGCATAGAATCAATTCTTTTATTGATCATAACGTTTTGTCCTTTACACTGTTGTTTGCAAGGTGTATCGTGAGCAAACATCGTGTCTCACGCAAAAAGAGAATTTACAGAATTATTACGAAGACTTACATAAAATGTATTTACATAGTAAAATACATGAAGGGGTGGACAATAACACTTCATCTCTTTCGCTTCCTCCTTCTTTTTCTTCTTCTTCATTGTCATCTTCTCGGTCTTCTTTTCTTTTTCTCATCTTGTTTGCTTTCTTCTTCTTTTCATACGCCTTCCGGCAGCTTCATCTCTTCTTATTCTTTCTTGTCTCTCCTCCCATAGCTGAGTTTGTCTTTTATTTTCTTCTTCAATTTTTTCACATACTCAAGATTGTTCTTAGCCACTTGCGATTGGCTACTTCGTCAAAAACTGCCCAAAAGATCCCTCCTTTCCCGCCTGGATCTATGTACTCAATGTTTTTTGGGCGAGGTCTAGGTCTCAAAAACCTCTTCCTCCACCACGCTTCTTCCTCTACCTCTTCCTCAGGCGTGTATTGTATTGGGGTCTTCTTCCCGGTGAGTGACTAGCAGAGTGACCAGAGAGTTGTCGGTAGTCCTCGCGTCGTCGCCTTCTTCACATAGTGTGAGACCCTTTTCCCAAGACAAGTCAGGCTTGAGCCATGGACATGTTTGCGAAGTATCCTTCGGGATGCGGCGTTTTAAATTCATCAATCGATCTTGGCTCGGTTCAAAGATACGAGATGGCATAAGTGTCTCTCGTCTCTTTGGAATGCCTCCATGTTGTTTCAAAATATCCATAACTCGGGCATTCATCCTTCCTTCCACTTCATCCATCCCTCGCTTCAACCTGTCTTTCTCTTGTCGCCCATAGGTACAACAGAGTGTTGGAGTGGCGAGTCATCGGGAGTTTCTTTGATAATATCATTTGTGACAAGACCTTGTTGGGGGGTTTGTGCAATCATCAAGGTCACATCTCTCGATCCTTCCCCCTCAACAGACTTCCCTTTCTTTTCTCTTGAAACTTCCTCAGCTGTCTTTCCCTTCACAGCTGCTCCCTCCTTCTCAACTTGAGATCTCTTCAAACATTTTTAGGTATTCCTCTTCCCCTTTTTGGCATCATCAAAGGAGAGAGGAACCCCGAAAACAAACTAGCGGCGGGAAGTCGAGTCTGGCGATAGTCAAGTTCGCCGAGTCCGCTGCGGAGTATGCGCGCAAAGCTCGAGCGAGTAGCGTTGGATTCAAATTGTAATTAACTTCATCTCGGCCATGAGAAGGCTGAATTTTCGATCCATGTTTTCTTCCATACGTAGGAGCTCATTCTTATTTTGCTCACGCAGCAGCCTTGATCTCGTAGTGTGAGATTCATGCATGTGCTCAATGTGTTCTCTCAACTTTGTCTTTGCATCGGCATTCTCGGCTCGCCATACCAACAACTTGTTGAACAATGTTCTCAAATATCTAGCTTGTTCCACGCGCATTGTTTCTTCTTTGTTGCCACCACTCCCGATTCGACTATTATGCCTCTCAAGTCGCCAGAAGGTTGGCATCTCTGTTATCTAATCTCATGTCCATCGAGGCCTCGATGCCTCTCCATCCGCTCAATTTCAGCAAATAATGCTTTGAACACCTCCCGAACTTCAATTGTTCCCTCTGTTGCGGTGACGGCCAAGCGGCGTCAAAATCATAGTCACTGAACGATGGTATCGATGGAATGACAGGATATGGTCCGTGGAAGCACGCTAGATCTCTCTCGACTCTTCGGGAGGTCGGGTACCTCTAGAGAGAAGGGAAATGATTCTACAAAGGGATCATCACGAGCAAGCGGAATTTGTTCAATGATGAGTGGTGCTCGTGAAGTTCCTTGTGAGTCGAACTGCTGCTTGAAGCTTGGGGAGCGGCGCGTGAGTGGACTCTGTTTTTGGAGTCTGTTGTGAAGTTGACCCCGCCTTGCCGAGCCTCGGTGTCTCAAACCGTTGGTCTCGTTGGTTTTTCCACGTGAGTTGATCGGTCCTCGGCCTTATCGAAGCGTCATCGGACGATGATGAGATTTCCATGGGTGGCTCATCAAAGTTGAAAGGTTGACGAGTAGTCTTGAGGTCGACTTACTCGTGGTTGGAACATCCTGTTGAGTCTTTTGGATCGAGCCACGGGGATGACTCGGCTTCATCGTCTCCTTCCGATCCCATAAAGGTTACATCGATTATCCCGGGAATCGTGAAGCGCACTTATCTCCTTTTTCGATGGATCAATGATAGCAGGAGGGATGTTATGTACTTGACTTCTTTACCCGGGAAGTCTCAACCTCCTATTGGCCTTCATTACCTCCCGCAGTCTCAACCGCAAGCGAGGCTTGGACATCCCTTTCAAAGTGTCACTGTCTTAGGGTCTTCTATGGTGGAATCCATTGGAGTCTCAACTCCATGGATTGCACTTTCGTCGCCCAGTGTTAACTCCCGTGGCTGTTCCTTCTCGTGCCTCGACCGCATCGCCAGCGCGGCGTCATTAGCCTTCAGAGCAGTTGACACCTCACCGAGACAGTCTCAATCGTCTCGAACCTCGTTGATGACAACTTGCTTTGTGTACTTTGTGTTTGTTCCTTCTCCACTTTGCCTCCTAGATTCATTATGGAGTCACCGCAAAGATCCTCCGACCTTGCCTGCGGTGGAGGGAGTTGCCCCTCGGTGGCACGCCACCGAGTGACTTGGATTGGGGTCACTCGTCTCCGGACTCCCGGTTGTTCCCATTGAGTGTTCAGCCGTTGGGGCGGTGGTAAGACACCTTCATTAGGGTTGGCTCAACCTGGGGTCCCCACTATCCCGATTTCATCGCGCCGATTCCTTAGTTCCTTCTTCCGAGTGAGTGGGAATTGGTGGCAACAACAACGGTGGCAATATGTTGTACCACTCCCATTGGGTCTATCTCATTTGTGTTTTGGAGGACTCTCCTGGTCCCTCCATCATTCTTTGCTCATGAAGGATTCTGGATTCTTCCATTGCTTGCTACATTTGCAACTCTTCTGTGGCAGCAAGAGGGTCCAGGTCCTCATCACTTTCTGATAGGACGTCAAGGTGAGGATGTGTATGTTCTGCGGGTGCCGGTGAAAGGGCGAGATCTTTGGCCTTCTCACGTGCCTCTGCGTCCCTCACCGCTTTAGCCCGTTCATTTTCTTTTCGAATTTCTAGTATATTTATGCAATTATCTCTCGTCAAGGGCTTGCAAAGACTGTGTCCACCTCAATAAATCAAGAGTTCTTCCTCCTCAAAGAATGAACTCGGATGTTGAAACCGCACTCTAGATAGGCTCGCCTTCCATTTTCTCCACTCGCGCACGATTTTGGATGTCCGGATACAATGGAGAGTGCATGATTAAGTCGTCTTCATCATCTTCTTGCCGCCCTCGTTTCGTGTATTGAAGGTAGCAGACTTCGCCGCCGACACCTTGAGCCTCATTGCAGGTGGAGAAACAACCGTCAGCAACAGTGATTTGGTTGTCTCGGTGTGCCTTGTTCCTTAGTTGTTCTGTTCTCTACAATTTGGGTCATCGAGTTGCCTCTGGCGATCACCTCAGCCAGACTTGGCCGCGTTTCATCAATTATGTCCGGAGACTCTCTTCTCCAAATCTCGGGTATCTTTTCCGGTGAGTGATGGACTCGGCCGGCTTCTCAAGCTCGGAATGCTTGAAAATTCTTCTCCTTCTTTCTTGTTTGAACCAGAGGGATTTACGGTTCGACAAGGTTTCTTTCGAGTCTTGGGCGGGGCGGGGTCGTTGTTTTTTTCTCGAGGAGTGGCCGTCTTGGCATATTTGTTCTCCTCTTTCTTAATGACCGGAGAAGGTATTTGGGATTCTCTCTGCCGCTGTCGCAGGGCAGGAGACACGGCTGGGGGCAGTGACTCTTACTGCGGGGGCAGAGCATATTTGTTTTTCTTTGTTTGCAGAGCAGTTAGATCTTCTTAGCAACATATGCGGGGCAGCCTTCTTCTTTGGTGGAGAGGAGACAGTTGTATCTTCAGGGTCGTTGATTCCCCCTCACTCGACGCCTCTCTTAGCGTAGCTCTCTTCGTGCGCCGAGAGAGGTTTGATCTCGAACATCCTCTTGTTTACATAGAATGCCTTCCCATGTTGAAGAGGGACTCCTTTTACTTCCATCACCGGCCAATCACTGCACCGTATCCTAGAGAACCTCCAAACATTCCGCCTCCTTGAAGGATTTATTCCTACATTCCTCGGGTGAGTCCGCTATAGACAAACTCACCATTCACTTTCTTTTCTTCAATGATCGCAACCATTACGATCAATTTCGCTTTGGACAAGTTGGTCAAAGCCGCCAAATTTGATGTCTATACATTTGGCAACGATGTCCAACAATTTGTGGTAGTCCTCCTTCAAAGACCTCTTGTTGGTTACCGTGTAGACTATCTTTTCAAGATAGTCGGTCTTGGCTATTTCCTTCCAAGCAAAGCCAAGTCAACATCCCTTCGTTGATTTATGGTGCTCCTTCCGCCGGTAATGAGCGGTGTTCGCCAAATCCTTGGTGATGATGAACTCCTTCTCGTGAATAGAGGATTTGATCCCCTCATCGTGAATCTCGGCATTCACGAGAACAGCGCGACCTCTTCCACATAGGTCATCGGAAAGTCCATCGTCGAAATGGTTTTAGCCCGATCGTTTCGAGTTTTTCAAATGATCTTCTTTATGAGGGCATCATCGGACCCTTGCTTGACCATACCTCGAAATCCACGTGAGACCCTGTGGATTTGCTTTCCCATCTTGACAAAATCGTGAGTAGATGCCATTTTTCAGTATTTCTCCGAATGAAACTTAGAAGATGATTTGAAGATTGATAGGGTTTTTGAGAGAGTTTTTGCCTTTGCTTTTGAGAGAGAAATGAACAGTTTGTGTGAGAGAAACGGATGAAAATGGTTTAAGTATGGTTCCTGAAAGGACGTGCGGGTGGTTTTTGAAATGTGATCGAAATCAACGGCTTAGATTTTGCACGCCGATTAGCATTTAATGTCTCGTATTTAATGCGGCAGCATTTATATCCAATCATAAGCTTGGTGTGCAGCTTTTGCCTGTACACATCATCATTATGCTGACGTCATTCTTAAAAACATTCCCGCTTAGTAAAAACGACTGCATTTTTGTCCCTTGGCTCATAAATGACTCAACTTATCCCTTAGCTGATTTAACTCTTCTTCTCACATTCTCCTAGTGACTCATTTGTCACCTAACTCGATGCAGCTTGTCTTTCCGATATGGCCGATTCACTTAGCCGATTTGAGAGTTCAACTCTTTTTCGTGTTTCATTTCTTTTCTTTGAGTCTCCGAGTGTCACTCACCAATTAACCCTAACTCATGCTTGAGTTCTTCAAATCTTGACTCACATAATGGTTTTGTGAATATGTCACCCAACCTGTTTATCGGTTGAAATATATTCCAAGGTGATGTCCTTCTTTTCAACATGATCTTGTTATGAAGTGATACCCGACATCGATATGCTTTGTTCTTGAGTGCAATACAGATTTTGAGTAATTGCAATTGCACTTGTGTTATCACACATGATTGGAATTTCCTTTTCTTCAACTTCATAGTCTCTCATTTCTTTGTCTCATCCATAGGACTTGGGCACAATTTGCCGCAGCCTATGTATTCTCGCTTCAATTTGTAGAGGTGGCTATTGAATTTTACTTTTTGCTAAACCAGAAATTAGCTTTGTTTCCAAGCATTTGACATGTGCCCGAGGTGCTCTTTCCTGTCAACTCTACATCCAACATAGTCGAGTCCGAATAGCCAATTAGCTTGAATCCACCTTCCTTTGGATACCATAAGCCAACTTCTTGGCTTCCTTTCAAATATCTCAAGATTCTCTTGGCCGCAGGTCATGCGGCTTTCTTTTGGAGCGATTGAAATCTTGCACATACACCTACAACAAAGGTGATGTCCGCCCGCTTCTTTGTGAGATAAAGCAATGATCCAATAAGTGCTCTATATCTTGTTTGATCTAGGCTTGCCATCCGCATCCATATCCATTTTGATCGATGTATTCATTGGTATTTTCACGTAAGACTTCTTTTCCATACCAAATTTCTTCATTAAATCTCTGGTGTATTTTGTATGACTTATGAAGGTTCCATCCTTCAAATTGTTTTACTTGGAGTCCAAGGAAGAATGTCACCTCTCCCATCATGCTCATTTCGAATTTGCTTTGCATGAGGTTTGAAAATTTATCACACGACTCTTTGTTTGTGGATCCAAAAATAATGTCATCCACATATATTTGAACAAGCAATATACTTTTTGCATCTTGAATTCTCAAGAGTGTTCTATCCACTTTGCCTTTTGTGAATCCGCGTTTCCATCAGGAATTGTGACAAAGTATCATACCATGCTCGGGTGCTGTTTCAATCCATATAGAGCTTTCTTGAGTTTGTATATCTTATCTCCAAGAGTCTTCCGCTCAAATCCTCGGAGGTTGTTCAACATACACTTCTTCTTCCAATAAGCCATTAAGGAATGCACTCTTTACATCCATCGATATACAATAAAATTCTTGTGAGTCGTGATAGGCAAGAAACATCCTTATAGCTTCCAATCTTGCTACAGGGGCAAATGTTTCATCAAAATCTATCCCTTCTTCTTGGCAATTTCCTTTGGCTACTAATCTTGCTTTGTTTCTTACCACAGAACCTTCATCATTCATCTTGTTTCGAACACCCATTTAGTGCCAATAACATTTTGATGGGTGGGTCTTTGAACTAATTCCCATACTTTATTTCTTTCAAACCGATTGACTCTTCTTGCATAGTTTGAATCCAATGTGTGTCATTCAATGCTTGTGACACATCTTTAGGCTCTATTTGTGAGATAAAGCATGTGAACATAGCTTCTTGTTGAGTTCGATCTTGTTTTGACACCTTCTCTTATATCTCGCAATGACTAGTTCGGTGGATGGTCTCTCACCATCTTACATCAGTTGGAGTAAGTTAGTGGATTGATCGTCTTGCGGCTATGTTGCTTTGATTAGCTCTCGTCATCACTTAGCCGCAGATTTTCCGGCTATTTTTGAGACTCACTATCTCATCTTCATCCGGGTTTATAATTCCGGCTTCAAACTTCAAAGATAGGGACTCTTCTCGCATGGTTGGTTGATTCGAACTTATGAGCCGACTCTTCAATGTCTTCTCCATTTACATTTGGCTCATCAAACACCACATGAATGGATTCCTCCGTAACCATAGTCCTCTTGTTGAGTACTCTGAGGCTTTGCTTTCACCGAGTATCCCAAGAAGATACCTTCATCGCCTTTAGCATCAAAAGCCTTCAAATTATATTTGCCATTGTTATGGATGAAGCATTTACATCCAAAAATTCTAAAATATGCAACATTTGGTTTTCTCCTGTCCAAATCTCATAGGGAGTCTTTGTTTTTGTCCGCTTATCATGCATCTATTTTGAGTGTAGCATGTTGTGTTTATTGCTTCAGCCCAAAACCTTTAGGTAGCCCCGCTTCAAGCCTAACATGGTCCTTTCCGCTTCTTTGAGAGTTCTATTTCTTCTTTTCGCAACTCCATTCTGCTGTGGAGTCCTTGATGCGCACAATTCATGACCAATACCATTTTCTATACAATATTGAGTTATTATACCATTGACAAACTCGTTCCTCTCACGATCTTATTTTGATAATGGTTTGGCTCTTCTCATTTTGAATCCTCTTCATCGAGTTGTGGTAGTTTCGTCAGAGAGTTTCTTTCTTCTTACACATGAATATTGTCCATGTATATCTTGAGTAGTCATCTACTACCACCAAGGTGTATTTCTTCCCACTTATGCTACCTGGTTCAATCGGACCAAATAGATCCATATGTAGCAGATGTAATATTCTTGTTGAAGATGGACATGTCTTTTCTTTGAATGATGATTTGATTTGTTTTCCTTCCGACATGCATCACATATACTCTCCTTCTTGTATATCGAGTCCGAAGTCCTTCCACAAGATTGCTTCTCGCAAGCTTGTTAATCGTTTTGAAATTCAGGTGACTCAACTTCTTGTGCCACGTGCCCAACTTGATTGATTGGTTGCTCTTTTGCTAATAGGCAAGTGCTTGGTGTTGCGATTGACCAATTTACTACATACATGTTCTTTTGTCCGCATCCTTGCAACACAACCTCATTGGATTCAAGATCCTTGATTTGACATATACCCATGTTAAATCCAACATTATAACCCTTGTCACAGAGTTGGCCGATGCTTAGCAAGTTGAAGTTGAGTCCTTCAACATATGCAACATCGTGATTTCTAATCCGTTCTTCTTGATGGATCCAACGCTCTTATTTCTCCCGGAGCTTCATTTCCTCCAAATATGACTTTTGCTCCTTTGACTTCCTTGAATTTTGACAGATTTTTCTTGTTTCTGTCATGTGTCCGGAACAACCACTATCCATGTACCAGGTTCCTTGGCACTCACTATTCTTGAACCCGCAAACAAGGAAATTAAGTTTTAGGTACCCATATTTTGTCCGGGTCCTGGGGGTTAGTATTGTAAGATGATCCAACCAACCTATAGCCAAATGGTTTGACTCTAAGGGGTTGCCATCTATTAGTGCCATAATCATAATTAATTTTGACAAATTGCTTGGGGATTCTAGGTTCATACAAATTGTCTATTTTGTCTGTATGCCTGTATATGTGTTTTAGCAATTGCCTTCTTTCTGGGGTAGTTGTGATATCTCGAGTGTAGTGCCTAGGTGCATATGTGTGTCGATGAAAGCCTTTGGAATGGCCTTTCCGAGTTCTAGGCCTTTGCCATTTTGGCTTATATTCCATAGGTCTTTGGCACGATAGTTCACATTATTCCAATCGCCTTGGCTTGGGTATTTTCTACCATTCCCTTCATATGTATTTCGTTTATAGAACTTATGGGGTTTTGGTAGCTCTGTTTTTCTTCTTTACGAGTATTTCTGTTTGGAGTTTCTTTGAGGAACTCGGGCCGATTTCTTCTCGGTGTCCTCTCAAAGACACTCAATCGGTCATTATTTTCCTTTTCCTTTATAAAAGGCCAGTTTGTTGGTAATTATGCTTTGGGATAAATGTGTGTGCACCATTTGGAGTTTTGGATTTTTGAGATACTTCATTGCTAGAAGATCCTTTTTCCAAAATCATTTTTGGAGCTTGACATAGCTGAGAGGAATTAAATCCTAAGCTCTGTCTTGTCTCCACATTCTCTTTGACTCATAATAAGGTCATCCAAGGATTTAGATGCCTTAGTGAATGAGGCAATCACATTTTTGAGGTCATTCTCCTCTTTTCTCTAGCAGACTATTTCTCGCTATTAACTTAGCATTTTCACTTTTAGAATTTTATTCTCATCGGCTACTTGACTTAGAGTACTCGGCTCTTAGTCAATTTGAGAGTTTTGGCTCTTGAGTAGGTGTTTTCCTCATTTAGTAGTGTGTGTGAGGATTTAATGTGTTCAAACTCTTTCATCATTTTGCCTAATGAATCATAGAGATCAGTGGGTGATGAAGTGTGTGTGTCACGATCACTATCACTGAGACCGAGTGTGATGAGTTAGAGTGTACCTCATCTTCTTGGTCAGGTTGGTCTTGTTCCTTGGCCATTAAAACGATCAAGGCTTCTTCTTCGAGTCACTTGAGTAGTCACCACTCACTACTCTCAATCAAATTGTGTCTCTTGACTTGACTTGTCTCGCCTCGCCATCTCTGCACCAACATTGCCTTTTTCTTTTCTTGTCTTCTTTCTCTCAAGACCTTTCTTTCTTCTTCATTCTTGTATTGTTGACTACAGGATATGGGCAATCAATGGCATAGTGACCTGGTTGTCTGCCTAGTTCAAAGATAGATTTTCAACCTTTGATCGCCTTCTTTCCATTCTTGGATTTTCCCTTTGATATTGTCTTTTGATGCTCTATTCTCTTGGTTGGCCTATCTTCCCTTGATTTGGAGGAGCCGAGTGTCTTCTCGGAGGATTCTCCTAGCATCTCTTGTAGTTCTTATTGAAGAACTTGTTAAACCTTTAACCATCGGGCTATTTCTTCTTGGTCACCGACCTCTTTGACCTCGACTCTCTTGCCATCCTTAACAATTAGAGCAAATTGTTTGGGTACAAATTGTCTCTTCCTGGTCTTTTCTTCTCGGCTCAAATTTGTAGACTTTGAGATCCGAGAATAGCTCATGGTTGGATGTCTTGGATAGGTCCATGGAGTGTCTCATGGCCATGACTTTCATATCCCACTCGGTTGGGAGACTTCTTAGAATCTTCATACACATTTCCTTTTGTGTATATTCTTTTCCAAGTGCGATAGTTCGTTGGTAATTTCGTGAACTTAGCATCCGATTGATCCAGGGTCTCTCTGCGATCATTTTGAAATTTTCAAATTTTGACAGCCATCGATAGTTTATTTTCCTTGATTTGCTCGAGCCTTCACAAATCGGTGTTAGCTTGTCCTGCATTTCTTTAGCCATTTTGCATAATTTGACTTTATTGAACATGGCTTTGTCCAATGTTTTGTAAAGAATGTCTTTGGCCACATTGTCCAAGTTATATCTTTTTTGTCATCATTTGTCCATTCAACTCTTGGTTTTTCAACCATGACTGGTCCGGGAGCAACATCCTCTTCACTTTCAATTGTGACTCTCCTTACTGATTGTGTTTACTTTTAATATTTGCAGTGGCCCATCCTCTATCACTATCCACATCTCATCATGTAATCTTTGATAGATGTGTGTCAATTTTGCTTCCATGATAATAACTTTTGATGATAAAAAGAGTTTTGAAAACTTAAGTACTAAAACAAACGTTGAAAAATTTGGAGATCTAGTTCAAGAACCGGTCATGCGGAAGGCTCAATGAACCAACCGCTCCGATACCACTTTGTAGGTCCCAAGGGTGTGAGTGTAAGGTTTAGAAGGGGGTTTAATAAACCTTACCAACTTTTCGATTTAGTCCTTTTAAAAATTCGAGTTAATATTTCACAAATTTGAGTCCTTGATGGACATCTAAGTTAGTTAATCAACAGATTTAGTTATTCAATGATTGATCGAGCCGTTGATAGAATAACTCAATTGTTTTGACTAAAGACTTAACTCGACCGTGATTTGTTTTCAACGGAAGACTTTACACCCTTTAATATGGTTTAGTACTTAGAGATTATCAAGTGGATGGCAAATTTATCACAGAGTTAAGTAAATGAGATGCGAGGAATTAAAGTGCTTGAAATGTAAATGACACGATAAGTTTTTATAGAGGTTCGAAGATGGGGTAATTCTTCTACTCTTTCTCTTCTCCAACTCCCGGAGGAATCCACTAAGTTTTGATCAAGATACAAAGTGGTAACAGTCCGGATACAAGTCTTGATCACACAACGGTGACTTGATCCTTTGGGACTCGTCCGGAGATGCCTTGATCACGCGGTGGCTTCTCGACGACTCGGCCTTCTTCACAGGTGCATTTTGCCTTGCTACTATAGCCCACTTGCGCAAGCTCTTTGGATTTGATCACGAAGCCCTCCAAAAACTTGAGACTGGTTCGACTTGAACCTTTCTACAATCCTCCGTGGAATGTAGACCCTTTGATTCTTCAACAATTTCCTCTTCAACCGATTGAAGTTATCTTTCCTTCACATGTGAGTGTTGGATTGATTTTCTTCGTAATGTAGGCTTGAGGATTAATCTTGAACGATTTGAGAATATTTTTGGTTACTGATTCAAATGTTTACTTGAATGTTCGTGGTTCAAGCCTAACCTTCTCTCGCAGTCATTCCTCGGCCTTTTATAGTGATCTTTCAAAAATCTGCCCGTTGAAGAGATAGCTTATTTTTTAAAGTCGTTTGTGGTCGTTGGCTTGTCTTGTTACGATCCTTGGAATTGCTACTTCCTCGTATGAATTGTTCTTGACTTTTCGAGTTCGACATGGTGCGATGCTTCCCATTGGTTTATTCCTTTTGCACGCTTCTCGCGATCGAAAGCACTTCGAGAAAGGTAGTATGGAGGTATTACTTGTTTAAGTAATTCCCCTTGATTTTGTGCAACGGATCTTTTCGATTCTTTCGACTTGACCGCATTTCCTTGCTTTCCCAGGTGACTTAGAGTCGCTTCCAATCATTGGATGACTCTTCGTCACTTCAACTTGAGACTTTGGCTATCTTGAGTTGACTTGACTAATACTCCACTCACCGCATCTCGATTTGCTCCTTGATCGAGTCCCCTGCCTTCTTCTCTTCTTTGCCATACTCAATTTTGTCTTGCAATGAGTCTTCCTTCTAGTCTCCAGTTGTCTTCTTTCATGTTTAGGCATAGTCGACTTAACTCACTGACCAGCCCTATTTATTACAATGCGTTTACAACGAAAATGGGGTGCCAACTTCCTATTCTAAGTTTTATATGGAATTCATCAAAATCTAGACAATAAATTTCCCAACAAGAGCCCTACATGAGCAAAGGATGTTGGAAGGACTGGGGAGTCTTCCACATCACGGTGGAAGTTGATCCCATGGGAGTGGTGCAAATAGATTGCCACTCTTGTTCGCCACCACTTCCCCACTCATTCGGAGGAAGGTGTTAAGGGGGCGATGAAACCGGGATTGTGGGGACCCTGGTCGAGCCAACCCCTAATGAAGGTGTCTTACCACCCAATGACTGCATACTCAATGGGAACAACGGGAGTCCGGAGACGAGTGACCCCATTCCAAGTCACTCGGTGGTGCCACCGAGGGGGAAACTCCCTCCACCGCAGCAAGGTCGGAGGATACTGGTGACTCCACAATGAATCTCGGAGGCGAAGTGGAGAAGGAACAATCACAAAATACACAGCAAGTTGTCATCAACCAGGCTCCAGGCGATTGAGACTGTCTCGGTGAGGTGCCAATTGCTCTGCAGGCCAATGACGCCGCGATGCGGTCGAGGCACAAGAAGGAACCGCCCGGAGTTAACACTGGGGCACCGAAAGTGCAATCCATGGAGTTGAGACTCAAAGTGGATGCCACCACGAAGACCCCAAGACATCTCGACATCGTGGAAGGGGATGTCCAGGCCTCATTGCAGCTTGAGGCTGCAGGAGGTAATGAAGGCCAACGGGAGGTTGAGACTTCCGGGGTAAAGAGACCGAGGCACATAACATCCCTCCCGCCATCATTAATCCATCGAGAAAAGGAGATAAGTGCTCTTCACGACTCCCGGATAATCTGATGTAACTTTTCCTCGGGATCCGAAGGTGAAGATGAAGTTGAGTCATCCTCTATTGCAGATCCAAAAGACTCGGTGAGGATGTTCCAACCACGAGTAAGTCTAACCTCAAGACTACTCGCCAAACATTCAACTTTGATGATGAGCCACCCATGGCAATCTCGTCATCGTCCGATGACGCTCGATAAGGCCGAGGACGATCAACTCATTTGGAAAAACCAAATGGTGAGACCGACGGTTGTTGAGACAAAGGCTGAGGCTCGGTCTTTGGGTCGACTTCACAAATGCAGACCACGCTGTAAACAGAGTCCATCACGCAGGCTCCCCAAGTCGCAGCAGTTCGACTCCACAAGGGACTTCACGAGCACCATTTATCATTGAACAGATTCCGTTGCCCGTGATGATCCTTTTGTAGAATCATTTCCTTTTCTCTGGAGGTACCGACGCCCCCGAAGAATCGGCCAGAGATCGCGAGCGCTTCCCACAGACGACCCTGTTATTCCATCGACACCATTTTTCCAGTGACTATGACTTTGACCGCTTGGCCGTCCCTGAAACAGAGAGACAATCAAGTTCGGGAAGTTTTCAAAGCCTTATTTCTTTGAGATTGAAAAGATGGAGAGGCACCAGGCCTCACCTGGACATAATCTTTGGATAACAGAGACGCCAACCTTATCGCTATTGCGAGGCATAGTAGTCGGATCTGTGAGTGGTGGCAACAAAGCAGCAGACAATGCGTGTGGAACAAGCTCGATATTTCAGGACATTGTTCAACAAGTTGCTAGTCCGGGCGGGCCGAGAATGCCGATGTAAAGACAAAATTGCAAGAGCACATCGAACAAATGCATGAATCTCACACCACGAGAGATAAAGCATTGCGTGAACACAATAAGAATGAGCTCCTACGCATGGAAGAGAATATGGATCGAAAATTCAGTCTTCTCATGGCCGAGATGAAGTTGGTAGCAATTGAATCCAACGCCACCCGTGACCGAGTTCCAAAAGATACTCCGCAGCAGATTCGAAGCAAAACTTGGCTATCGCCAGACTAGACTTGTTGCTTGCTAGCTTGTTTTCGGGGTTCCTCTCTCCTTTGATGATGCCAAAAAGGGGGAAGAGGAATACCTAAAGGCGCGGAAGGGATCCGAAGGCCGAGAAGGAGGAAGCATTTTGTGAAGGGAAAGACGGTGAGGAAGTAATAAGAGAGAAGAAAGGGAAGTCTTGAGGAGAAGGCTCGAAAGATGTGACCTTGATGATTGCTAAAACCCCTCAACAAGGTCTTGTCACACGCTGATATTATCAAGCAAACTCCCGATGACTCGCCACTCCAACACTCGATGTACCTATAGTTTGAAAAGAGAAAGACAGTTGAAGCAGGGATGAAGGAAGTGGAAGGAAGGATGGATGCCCGAGTTATGGATATTCTGAAACAACATGGAGGCATTCCAAAGACAGAGACACCTATGCCATTTCCAGATCTTGGAACCGAGCCAAGATCTGTTGATGAATTCAAGACGCCGCATCCGAAGGTTACTTCGCAAATATGTCCACGGCTCAAGCCTGGGATTTATCTTGGGAAAAAGGTCTCACACTATGTGAAGAAGGCGACAATGTAGCAGTGACTATCATCGCGTCTCTCTCTTGGTCACTCGCTAGTCACTCATTTGGGAAAAGAAGACCCCAAGACAAGACACGCCCGAGAGGAAGAGGAAGAAGCAGAGGTGGAGGAAGAGGTTTGGACCAGACCTCGCCCAAAAATATTGAGTATATAGATCCGGCAAGAAAGGAAGGATCTATTGGGCTGGATTTGACGAGGTAGTCAACCCGCAAGTGGCTAAGAACAATGTTGAGTATGTGAAGAGAATTGAAGAGGAAAATAAAAAGACAAACTCGAAGCTATGGGAGGAAAGACAAGAAAGACCGAGAAGAGATGAAGTTGCGAGAAGGGCGTATGAAAAGAAGAAGGGTCAAGATGAGAAAAAGAAGAAGGTAAGAAGATGACAGAGTGAAGAAGATGAAAGATGGAGGCATCGAAGGAGATGAAGTGTTGTTGTCCACTCCTTCGTGTATTTTACTATGTAAATACATTTTTATGTAAGTCTTCAGTACATTGAATAAAATTGTACAATTTCTATACTTGTGGAGATATAGAACAAAGACATGGTTACTTTAAGGTCTATTTAAGCTCGATACATTTTCTTTTGATTCAAGCTACGATACACTTTGTAAAACTATGTAAAGAACAAGAATGTTATGATCAATAAAAGATCGATTCTAATCATACATTCTGTGATTCTACATTTGCCTGTATGTATCTTTCTTTGTTTAATTATTGGTGTATGTTTTAAGTTTTGGCATCATCAAAAGGGGAAATTGTTGGGAAATTATTTTGTAGATTTTGATGAATGCCATGTAAAACTTAGAATAGGAAGTTGGCACCCCATTTTTGTTGTAAATTGCATTGTAATAGATAGGGCTGGTCGAGTGAGTTAAGTCGCCTATGCCCCGAACATGCAAGAAGACAATGGAGACTAGAAGGAAGAAGACTCATTGTGAGGCGGTGAGTATGGCAAAGAAGAGAAGATAGGAACTCGATCAAGGTGAAGGTGCGGTGAGATGCGGTGAGTGAAGTATCAGTCAAGTCAACTCAAGATAGACAAGTCTCAAGTTGAAGTGATGTAAGAGTCATCCATGATTGGAAGTCGACTCAAGTCACTGGGGAAGGCAAGGAAATGCAATCAAGTCGAGATAATCAAAGAGATCATTGCCTGAGAAATCAAGAGAATTACTTAAACAAGTAATACTTCCATACTACCTTTCTTAAAATGCACATCCCCAGGAAGCGTGCAAAAGGACTAAACCAATGGGAAGCACTCGCACTGTGTCGATCTCTACGAAAAAGTCAAGGATCATGTATACGAGGAAATGTCAATTCCAAGAAGCGCAACAAGACAAGCCAACGACCACAAGTGACTTTCAAAACAAGCCTATCTCTTCAACGAGCGATTTTTGAAAGACCACTATAAAAAAGCCGAGGAGTTTATTTGAGAAAAGGTTACCTTGACCATCCGAGAATTGAATACAAGCAAGAAAGAAACATTTGTAACCCGAAATATTCTCAAGTTATTGAACGCTCAATCCTCAAGCCTACATTACGAAGGAAATCAATCCTACACTCACCGTGAAGGAAAGACGACTTCAATCAGTTGAAGAGGAAACATTTAAAGAATCAAGGGTCTACATTCCACGAAGGATTGTAGGAAGGTTCAAGGTCGAACCAGGCTTAAGTTATTTGGAGGGCTTCGTGATCAAATCCAAGGAACTTGAGCAAGTGGGTCAGAGTAGAAAAGGCAATTCGCCGCCTGTGAAGAAGTTCGAGTCATATGAGAAGCCGGTTTGTGTGACCAAGGCATCTCGGATCGAGTCCCAAAGGATCAACTCAATTTGTGTGATCAAGACTTGTATTACGGGATCATTAACCACTCGTATATTGATCAATACTTAGTGGATTCCTCCAGGAGTTGGAGAAGAGAGGAGTAGAAGAATTACCCCATCTTTGAACCTCTATAAAAACTTATTGTGTTATTTACATTTCATCACTTTAATTTCTGCATATTACACATATATCTGCTGATAAATTTGCAATCCAATTGATAATCAACAAAGTGCTAAAACCAAGTATTGAAACAAACTTAAACCAAAATCAAGGGTGTTAAGTCTTTTTGAAAACATATCACGTCAAGTTAAGTCTTTAGTCAAAACAGTGAGTTATTCTATCAACAACTCAATGAAGTTCTTTCGATGACTAACTCCATTGATTAACTAACTTAGTTGTCCATCAAGGACTTAGTTGTGTAATATTAACTCTGAATATTTAAAAGGACTAAATTTGAAAAGATGGTAAGGTTTATTCAACCCCCCCTTCTAAACCTTACACTCACACCCCTTGGGACCTACAAATGCAGACAATAAAGTTGTTTTTTGAAAAAGAGTGCATAAAGCTATGAACCAATGGGATGTTCCCGCAAACTGCGGACATTCCAGCAAGGCCGCAGAGCATTAATACGTGATCGTCTACATCAAATGCTTTGCAAGACAAGACAAGCCAACGACCTCAAAGTGTAGTTTGAAAAATACATTTATCTCTTTGAGATATATTTTTCAAACATGCACTATAAAAGGTTGAGGAATTCATTGAGAGAAGGTTACGAATGTAAGCAAAACTATAGACACATACCGCAATCAAAGAGAAAAATACTCTCAAGCATTTAATACTATCCTCAAGCCTAAAACTTGAAGGAAATCAATCCAACATACTCAAGTGAAGGAAAGACAACTTCAAATCTGTTGAAGAGGAAATCTTATTTAAAGACAGGGGCTACACATCCAAGGTTAAAGGATGTGTAGTAAAGTTGAGACCTCGAAGGATGCCATTGTCTAAGACCCCACTCGATCACCGAAGAAGGGAAGGTTGTAGAAGACCCTACCGCAGATTCGATCTGCAGGAAGGGATTGATGAAGGCCTTACAGTGGTTTGAGACTGCTGTTAAGGTTCTTTGAAAGCCCAAAGGAGGTTGAGAATTCCTTAGGTGGTGGTGGTGTTGAGAAATGGAAATTGTCGGTTCCTTCTTGAGTCTTCGAAAGAGAAGAGATTAGTGCGTTGCATGACTCAAGAAAATGTGTCCGTGGAATTTCTTGACATCGATGATAAAGCGTGTCCAAACCCCAAAGAAAAAGTTGTAGAGGACCCATCTATCGAGGAACTAGCACCGAGAAGAAGAAGAAGGCACGCGAGTCAAAGTTTACATTGGTTGATGACCCACTTCCAATGGTGCCATCACCACCGTGATGATGGTAAGGTGGCTGAGGCTTCGACTACTCAACAAGAAGAAACTACTGACCCCAAGGAAGTTGTTAAGACAACTTAGGCTCGATCGACCCGCATGCTAACACACGATTTGATTGCCATGTGGTGACATCGCCGACACAAATTTTGAGGCACAAAGAGCTGAAACTAGTTAAGGGACCAAAGGAAAGACTCCCGAAGGAGGAGATGTTCCTGAAGTCCCTAGTGACCTTTTGGCAGATTACTTTCCGTTTGTAGAAGGGGTTCTGCTGGAAACTGAAACTGCTAAAGAAATAGCACACTATTCAATCAACATGGATCTAGAAGAATTTATAGCTCTGGATGATTTAAGGGTTGTGCCATTTGGTTTTGATTTCGACGATGTATTGGCAGGAGACCAATCAACTGAGGCAGCAGACTTCATAAAAGCCTTCAGGGTTATGTGTTCTGAGATGGCAAATATGGAAAAAGGCTTTGCTGCCCTCAACCAATGTTTGGATAACCATGATACTATGATTTCTGGAGACATCCGAGGAGCGATTCTTCGCATTCTGAATGGACTATGTAGACAAAGGCGCGAAAAGAGAATAAGTCCGCTATTTCAAATCACTCTTCGCCAAATTGGTGATCCCGAGTACTGACAATGCTAAGTTTCAGCAGAGACAACGAGACCACATGTTCAGAATGGACCATACGCACAAAACTGATATGGAGTTGCTGAAGGCCCAATACAAGCAAGACCTTCAAAATGATATAAGCACTCTGCGAAAGAGAGATGATGATAATGAATGCGAGAGATGAATGCTCTTAGATCGGAACATAGAGAGCCCACTCAAAGAACTCATAACAAACTCGGATCGCATTTTGTTCAACACTCCTCAAACCTCTCTTGTTGGTGATGATGCCAAAATGGGGGAAGATAGAAAAGGGGAAGGTGGTGGAACTAAGGGGGAAGAATCCCTCAAGAAAGCTCCCCTGAAGATCGTTTTAGACAAGTCCCAACTTGGCTCATCAATCAGCTCTCTATATTCCCAACTGCCAAAAGAGATGCCAATCGATGAGAAAGCGACATAGCATTTCGAGAGAAGACTAAGGGTGCAATGGAAGTGAACTTGCGAGTAAGTCAACCGAAGGTAGCACGATCACATTGAAGATCTTAAATCCAAGTATCAAGGTCCCAAACAGGTTACTTCATGACTCTCTAGTTGTAAAGCTCCCTCAAGAACTCGCTCCCGATGCGTGGTCGAGCCAAGATCGCTTGAGGAGTTCCAAACTCTAAAGATGAAGGATTTTTCAAGGATTGACTCTAAAAGAAGCATGGGATCTATCGGGAACAAAGGTTAGAGATTTGTCAAACATCCGAGCGGAAGACTCAAGGTAGCGTTAGCATACTTCAAGGGCTCATTTTATGCAATACACTCCATGGGGAGGAGCGGACTACGGTAGAGGTAGGGAAAGAAGTGGTGGAAGAGGCAGAGGCACTCCACCACAAAGGCCTAAACACGTTACTTATATAAATCCCCGGAAGAAGAAAGACCGTATAAACCGGGCTAGACTTAATGAGCTTGAAAATATAGAAGTTGCGAGGAAAGAATGCTAAGGCAAGGAAGCGCAAGAGCAAGAAAACATCAAAGAGAACAAGAATCGAAAGATAGGAGAAGAAAAGATGAAGCCTCTAGGAGGGCTTATGAGAAGAAAAGAAGAGAGGAAGATGATAGGAAGAGGAACAAAGGCAAAGAAAAGAGAGAAGAATGGAGGATGAAGAGAGAATAAGGAAGAAAAGAGAGGCGATGAAGATTGTGCATACACCTTCCCGTTGTATTTTTACTTATTTGTAAATACACGAGAAAATTTCTAAGTACTTTGTAAATTTTTTTCATTGTATGTTGTAATACATCATAAAGTGCAAGAATGATATGTTCATAAAATGATATATCACTACAAGAAAAACGCTCAAAGACATCGTTTAAAAACATCGATTCAGAATTTTATGATGCCTTATAGTATACAACATTGTGTTTTAATTGGAACGATGTGTATGACCGGATTGTTTCGCTATTACACATCGTTTTTCAGAGATGATGTCTTTGACCACCTCTTTCTTGCTTTATAACATCAATTTTAAGATCGGTTATTCCCAATAGATGTCTTTATCCGCCCCTTTATTAGTTTACAACATCATTTTTAATTTTATTTGTTTGAAATTTGATGTTATACTTCATTATTATCACTTAAAACAAAGTTAATTTATTTTTCCCAAATTAATTATTTTCACCATTCATATCGTATAATTTCCAAATCGCTCTCCTCCTCATCCCCATCTCCTTTTCACACCAAAACCGTATCTTCCTCCACCATCACCACCGCGTCGAATAATTTCCGGATATCCTTTCCTCCTCATCCACATTGAGACATTGAAAATGGCATTCTTGAGGTCAAAATCACCAAATTCGGGAACTTCATTTTCGGTTCATTTAAAGGCAAAATTGCTTTTTTGGTCCGTTAAGTTGGCTCGATTTTGCTTTTAGTCCTTTATTTTTATGGGTTGCGTTTGACAAACACTAACTTTTCTAAACCCGCACATTGAGTCCGATTTTGAAATTTCGGGGATATCTTATTTCTAAAATATCGAGTTGGGCCACTTTTCCACGAAATTACTATTTTGCCCTTTTTTTGGAGGAAACCTTAGGTCATGTGCATATCACATGATTTGTTTAATATCTCAATAAAATAAAATAAAAAAATAAATATAAGATTAAATTGAAGTAAAGAAAAAATCGAACATATATATATAAAGTTGACAAATATAAAATATATGTTTGAATTTTTTAAATTTAATTTAAACAAAGTAATCGAACATATATTCATAATTTTCAATAGTTGATGGCTAAAAGTTATCTTTAAAACCTTAGGCAAGTGCACCTATCGTTTTATAGTATAGATTATTGAGTACCGAGTGTCATTCCCACGAGGATTGTAAGTACTAATAATTACCTTATTTTTGTTATTTAATCTAACAATTTTCAGATTTTTGTTTGTTAAAATGGAAAATGAGAAATAGAGAATTTAAAATAATGCAACTTACAAAAGATCAAATAAAAGTATATTGTAGAATTAAGAAATCAAGAGCTAGAAATGTGTTTGAATGTAAATCCCTCTAGAATATTTTTGTGATTTAACAAGATAAAAATACAACCATAATCCCTTAAGTAAAAACCAACCTCTTTTAGTAAAATCTCATGTTTCATGGACCGTAGAAATTCGATTTAAGTTAAACCCTCTATCGAGCGTGAATAACTTCTAACCTCAAGTTGATTAACTGAAATCTTTTTCTAGTTAAAACCCCCAAGACAGCATTATAACGATTTGTGAATTCCAATATTAGGTTTGACCCTAATCCAGAAGATTTATGTCGTCCTATATCTAGGGTTGCATGCAACTCTTTTCAATAATATAGGTTCTATTTCACCATGAATCTCTCGATTTCCGGTGAAGAATAAACTTCAAATCAATATCGCTAAAACCAATTTGAATGAATAAAGCATAATATAAGTGAATCACACAAATCATGAAGATTTTATTAAAAACATACAAGCCTTAATCACAAATTCATTTTAGAGTTCATTACATTCAAACACTAGAAATTTATCCTTGACAAAAGAGTATACTACACAAGAAGAATTGAATAAAATGAACATGGTGTACTTAGCTCTTATTCAAGATCAATTCAAGACTTCCTCCTTGGTTGATTGCAATGATGTTGAGCTCCAAGCCTTCTCCTATATTGCTCTTCAACTTCCAACTCTACCTCTCTTTTATCCTCTCAATGTATTTTGCTTTGAAACTTAGAATATATAATAAATATACAATGAATCTCTCTATGAATGAATGAATATCCCAACTCCAATCTTTGGCTTTTATAGGCATCATCTTTGTAAAAGCATACATCAATAATGCCATATTTTGCTAAACAAATGTTCCACTTCCATAGTTGGGTTGTTTGCATCATTGTTTTTCATATGATAATTGAGGAATAATAGAGTTTGGTGCAGCAAAATAAGGTGTAAAAGTTGCTCAAAGGTTTTCAAAAAACAAAAGTCTCCATAATTTCCGCCAAAAGAAGAAAAATTTTGAGCTGGAGGTGTTTAAACGCACGGCCGTGCTTAGGAAGCACGGCCTGGCCGTGTTTTCTTCGTCAATGGGAAATTTGGCGGGGGTGTGTTTTTAAACACGGTTTGGGCGTGTTTTGGTGGACGTCATCTTGAACACGGCTAGGTGTGTTTTTCTCGCTTTTCTTGTTTTTCTTCCCTTAGAAGCATGGCCATGTTTTCCAACACACTAGGCGTGTTTTGCACGAGATTGAGTCTTCTTGTCTTCTTTTTGATCAATGTTAGACTTCATTTTTGTTCGTTTTTCATACGAAATTCATGTGAATTTGCTTCAAGTCTTTACCTTCATCATTCCAAACAAGCCAATGTGAGTTTTCTTGAATTTATTGATTATTAAGCTAAAAAGTTAAGGAAATTATCGAAAAAGAGTTATAAAAATATGAACAAAAATGCACTTATCAAACCGCTTCCAACTTAGAAATTTTGCTTGTCCTCAAGCAATTTTAAAAACAAAGAGTGGGGTTAAAAACAAAAAGAGATATCTATTTTCACAATTTCGACATGATCAAGTAAATCGCTAACCATTTTATTCCCAATTGAGCAATCGATTAATTCTTTCAAGTCAACCAATTTGTTAAAAAGAGGGTGACTTAAGTAATTGGAATCGTTTAATCATCACATTGTCATATCACGTAAACCGTTGATCATTCACTTAGACCAAATACAAGAATGTAATGATAAAAGGAGAAGTTCAAAACTCGGGGTTTCTTTTTTTCATGCATATAATTATAAATTAGGACATTTGTTAGGCAAACTTCCACTAGGTTTAAATTTTGAATGACTTTCCAAAAGCTCCTAGGGTGGTGTCCCATACTCATATTTGTGCCGCCGTTTTACGTAAAATTCAAACATGGGGCTCATGAATGCTCCTAGTTACTAAGCAGCAACAAAAAGAGGAGTATAACCTCGATTTGTCCTTTTTATAAAAATATAAACACGAAATTTTTTTAATATTTTTTTTCGATTTTTGTTTTTTTTTCTTTTTTTTATATATAAACCCGAATTATGATTTCTCCAGTGATCATGACACAAAGTATCTATATTTAAGAAAAATTCAAACTTTTTCATGGCATTAAACTCTTTTGGCCAAATTCATCCTTTTACTAGAGTCACACGGTTTTAAAACATTTTGGCGATTTGAGTTCTCAAAAAGATGACTTTTTCGGAAAACAAAAATGGTTAAAACAAATCCACAAACAACTTATCTAATTGTAAAAAAAAATGTCTCATATTTGTTTGCAAGATATTGATAAAGTGCATAAAAATAAAACATCCACACAAATAACGAAAAACATGCAATCGTAAACGCAAAGCTAAAGAAAAAAATCCAAATGTGCTAACAAGTCTCACCACCTCCAACTTCAAGGGTCACATTGTCCCCAATGTGAAAAAAGAGATGGGATAAAGTACGAAAATAAAATAACAAAAATCAAGAAAAAAAAAGAACAAATACGACCTTTATTGTGGTGGAGGTGGTGGAGGAAAATGTCATTGGGAGATATGCCATTGGTGGATTTGATCTATCATGGCAAAGTAGGATTGTTGTTGGTCGTATTGTTGTTGTTGCTGCCGTTGAAGATTCATGAAATACTGTTGTTGTTGTTCTTCAACTCGAGCATAGTGCTGCGTCATTCTTTCCTCGTGGCGATCCAATATAGCTCGTTGATCCATTTGCTCCAACCGCATGGCTTGGAGGAGAGATCTAGTATCATCCACGGGGGGGAGGTCTTCTCGGTGGTTGAGAAGTTGAGGACCTTCAACATCCGGATTCTCACTTTGATAAGCGTTCAGTATCCGGCGGTGGGGCGGGTAGTTGTAAAGCATCCCGGTCATTGCCGTGAGCATAAAGTATCTTCCAATTTTTCGGATCCCAAACCGAAGTGCGAGAAGGATCCGACAATGGATGCGTGTAGTCGGTATTTTTGAATTTTAAGACATAACTCATACCGCTCCTTTGATTCATTCCCATGGCGATGCAAGACTCAAAGTCAATTCGGTCGGGTCCCCGGGCTTGCTCGAAAACCGCGAGGTCATAACCGAAATGGGCGGCGATGGGAGTAATAAGGCCACCAATGACGATTTTACCTCGATCTTTCTTCACGACTTTGAGAAAATGCTTTGCAGGATAGGAGCCCGTGTCGGCTAAAGAGGAATACACCATAGACCATAGGAAATAGAGCTCATCAAGGCGAACGACCCCTTCGCTTTCGCCCCGCCAAATAATGTGCTTGATAGTACCCGATGGACATAACGGAAGCATGGATTGACAATACATGAGGATTTGGATGAGGAAGGGTTATATTCTAGCTCATGTGTAATAGCTTGCCAAAATTGTCGATCACGGAACCCCAATGGCTTTATGCGCAACCCATTTGTGGGCAGACCATAGATAGTGTTAAATTCTGCCAGTGTGAGTTGGTGATCATTGTTGAAGAGCCGAAAGGTGATACGTCCTTCTTCAGCGTGTCGGCCCGATGTGATCTCAGCGTTATAAGAACTCAGGAATTCTAATGTGAGACGGAGGTAGGTGGGCATGGCTAAATTCATGAAATAGCCCCACCCAAGCTGATCGAACATCCAATCCACATCTGTACGAAGCCCGAGTCCATCCAATGTAAGGTTGTCTGAGAATCGTGTGTTTATAATTTGGCGTTGGGCTGAAGACAATGATATCTTTGGGCCTCCGATCGGCATCCTGGAAAGAAATGCCATATGGGTTGGCGGGGACCGCGGAGGATGAAGCACCACCGTACGACCGCACTTGGACCTGGGATTCCTATGTCAATAGAAACTTATAACAGCGTGAAAAAATCATTCTAAGAGACATAACAACATCCCAAGCATGAATGATTACCAATTCATCCAAAATTTCGCCACATTAACACAATTATTCAACAAGAATCAATCTTCAAAGCTATACACCCTCTTTGCAACAATAATTCAACAACATCCATTTCTCAACAACAATTCAACAATAGCCAAAGAGCAATTCAACAAGAACAATGATATCTCTTTTTCAACAACAATTTAAGAATATCAATCATATGAACCCAAGACTAATTCTTCAAATTTATGTCATGAATATCAAGAACAAATGACCAATTCCTTAATTTAGCAAGATGAACATCACAAAAATAATTTCCCACCATTACCACAATAATCAAGAAATTACCACAAACAAACTCAATTAAACTCACAAAAAGCACAAGAAATATGTCATAAAAAGAAATTCATGATTTTACCATTAAGCAACAAATACCCAAAGTTTAATTTCCTAAAATCCAATTTCTATGGCATGAAAAATTGGTAACAAAAATTCATGAAATTCCTAATTGCAACATGGGATAACCTTCACTACAACACACAATAGAACAAACACACCAATTTAAACAAGAAAAATGAACAAATTCGAAATTTGCAAAATAAAAGAAAAGAAGAATAACACATACCTTGAAGACATTGTGAATGGGAGAGAAGTAAGAGAGAAGAGCTTTGGTGTGAAGGTGTGTGGTGTGGTGAAGAGTTTGAGAGAAGAGGTTTGGGGTTTTGGGGGAAGGGTTTGAGAGAAGAGAGGAATTTGGGAAAGAAGAAGGGTTGTTGGAATGAAGATTTAGGGAAGAAATCGCCCCCTTGTTTTTTTTTTGTGATCAAACATGGTTGTGCTTTAAAAGCACGGCCGGGCCATGTTCGATGCACGTATTTTCACTTTTTCGCTTTTTTTTATTTAAAACACGGGCGTGTTTAATAACACGCCCACACGCCGTGTTTAAATTTAATTATCATCCCAATTGTTTTTTAAAAATACAAACACGGGCGTGTTACCACAACACGCCCGACCGTGTTCTGATTTAATTTCATCCCCGTTTTATTCTTTTTCCTTTTTTGTTTTTAATTAAAACACGGGCGTGGTATTGAACACGCCCGGCCCGTGTTTCGTACACAAATCCCAGCCTTTTTTTCATGTTTTTTTTAAATTAAACCACGGGCATGTTTATAAACACTCCGGCCGTGTTTGGTACGAATTTTGCGAACATGGCCTTGGATAGCTGAGCACGGCTGGGGTGTGTTCGCGGATTGGAAGACGAACACGACCGTGTTTGTTAAACACAGCCGAACCGTGTTTTTTACTTTTTTATATATATTAAAACAACACATCCCCAAGCAACCAAAAGTAAAAGAAAATGCACACAAAATGTCGGGTTGCCTCAGGATCTTGGCGGATAGACTTCTTTAACGTCGTATAGCCGGATTTGTTTTACCTCTACTCGTATGGTGTATTTTAGGGGCGTCAAGACATATGGAATCTCGATAACTCTCATCGATGGTGCCCCCAAAGTAGAGCTTCGGATGATGTCCATTTACCTTAAACGTACCAATTTCTTTGTGCGTGATTTCAATAGTCCGTAAGGGAACACTTGAGTGAGTGAATGGGTAGGACCACCGAGATTTTAGCTTACCAGGGAATAATCAGTCGGGAATTGAATAGTAACACTTGATCACCCGGTTGGAATTCCCTTGTGCGCTTAATGTGTTTGTCATGCCATTGTTTTGTTCGTTCCTTGTAAATTTTCGAATTCTTGTATGCCGAATTTTGCCATTCTTTGAGTTCGTTAATCTGCAATAAACGGTTATTTCTGCACTTGACAAATTATAATTAAGCATCTTAATAGCCTAAAAGGCTTTATGTTCAAGCTCAACTAGGTAAATGGCATGCCTTACCATAAACGAGCCGGTATGGGGTAGTCCCTATCGGCGTTTTGAAAGCCGTTCTATAAGCCCAAAGGGCATCGTCGAGTTTGAGGGACCAATACTTGCGAGAGTGTCCAACCGTTTTTCCAAAATTCATTTTAATTCGCGGTTGGACACTTCGACTTGACCACTAGTTTGAGGGTGATAGGCGGTAGCGACGCGGTGTGTGACACCATAACGTTTTAACACTTTGTCAAATTGACTATTACAAAAGTGAGTGCCTCTATCACTAATGATGGCTCGTGGTGTACCAAATCGGGTAAAAAGTTTTTTGAGAAAATGTACCACCACTCGAGCATCATTTTTAGGCAAGGCTTGAGCCTCTACCCATTTAGACACGTAGTCATTGGCTACCAAAATGTATTTATTGTCAAATGACGGAAAAGGTCCCATAAAATCAATACCCCAAACATCAAAAATTCACAAACAAGTATCTTGTTTTGGGGCATTTCATTTTTTCGAGAAATATTCCCTGTTCGTTGACAATTATCACAAGTTTCAACATACCGTTTTGCGTCTTTGAAAAGTGTAGGCCAATAAAAACCCGACTCAAGGACCTTGCGTGCCGTAGTATTTGCTTGGTAGTGTCCACCGGTGGGCCCTTTGTGACAATGATTCAAAATGGAGATTGTTTCGGGAGGTGCGACACATCTTTGTATGATTTGATCGCACAAACTCGGAAGAGGTGGGGATCGTCCCAAATATAGTACTTGAGGTTTGAAAAGAATTTCTTCTTTTGTTGATGGGTCATCCCTTTTGGTAGAACTTTTCTGCAAGATAATTAGCAAAATCGCAAACCAAGGAATATCAATTGAAATTGAGTTAAGGGCAAAGAGTTGCTCATCCGGGAAAGAATCGTTGATATGTCCATTGTGTTGCTTTCGGTCTTTGGAGTGCTCAAGCCGCGATAGGTGGTCGGCGGCAAGATTTTGGCACCCTTTTTATCTTTGATCTCCACATCGAATTCTTGGAGTAAGAGAACCCATCGAATTAATCGTGGCTTTTCATCATTTTTGTCACGCAAATAGCGTAAAGCGAGAGTGATCCGTATAGACAATGACTTTTGATAGTATCAAGTATGAGCAAAATTTGTCAAAGCGAAAACCACCGCAAGTAACTCCTTTTCGGTAGTTGTATAATTGGATTGAGCAGATTCAAAGTCTTACTTGCATAGTAAATTGGCCGGAAATGTTTATCTTTTTCTTTGCCCGAGCACCGCCCCTACCGCATAGTCACTAGCATCACACATGAGTTCGAACGGTTGAGACCAATCCAGGAGCCACCATGATGGGAGAAATGGTGAGTTGTCCTTTCAAAGTATTGAATGCTTGAAGACATTCATCATTGATATCAAAAACTACATCCTTCTCTAAAAGGAGAGTAAGCGGTAGGCGATTTTGGAAAAATCTTTGATAAAGTGCCTATAAAATCCGGCGTGCCCTAAAAAGCTTGACCGC
This sequence comes from Rehmannia glutinosa, assembly GCA_016081115.2. Classification (NCBI taxonomy): domain Eukaryota; kingdom Viridiplantae; phylum Streptophyta; class Magnoliopsida; order Lamiales; family Orobanchaceae; genus Rehmannia; species Rehmannia glutinosa. The sequence goes on from JABTTQ020001395.1 coordinate 686,854, forward strand.
CTTCACCGAGATGGGTCGTGGCGTTTAGAAATTATGTCAACCTTTGCCTTGTCCACTTCAATGCCCCCGCAAGAAATGTTATGCCCCAAAACAATCCCCTCTTATACCATGAAGTGGCATTTTTCCCGATTAAGAACCAAGTTGGTTTCTTCACAACGAACAAGGACTTTTTAAGATTTGCAAGACAAAGATCAAAAAAATCCCCAAAGACCGAGAAGTCATCCATGAAGACTTCCATGATTTCTTCTACAAGTTCGTCGAAAATGGCGACCATGCAACGTTGAAAGGTTGCCGGTGCATTGCACAACCCGAAAGGCATGCGTCGGTAGGCAAAAGTACCATAGGGACAAGTGAAAGTGGTTTTCTCTTGGTCCTCCGGTGCTATCGGGATCCGCAAATAACCCGACATACCATCAAGGAAGCAATAATACTGGTGACGGATAATCTTTCAAGCATTTGATCAATAAAAGGCAAGGGGAAATGGTCCTTGCGAGTAGCATCGTTAAGTCGTCGATAATCGATGCAAACTCGCCAACATGTTACCGTTCGCATTGGGATTAGTTCATTCCTCTCATTTGGTACCACTTTGTCATTCCACCTTTCTTCGGAACCACTTGGTCGGGCTTACCCACCATCGTCGAGATTGGGTAGATGAGCCCAAAGATCAAGTAGTTTGATGACTTGCTTTTGACTACCTCTTTCATGTTTGGATTTAAGCGGCGTTGAGGTAGAACAACCAGCTTGAAATTTTCTTCCATCAAAATTTTATGAGTGCAAAAGGATGGATTGATCCCTTGAATGTCGGTGATTTTCCAAGCGATGGCCTTTTTGTGTTCTCGTAATATCGCCAACAATCTATCCTTTTGATGTGAGGATAGATTGGATACAATAATCACGGGGAGTTTGGAGTTATCGGCTAGGAATGCATATTCAAGGTGTTCGGGTAGTTCTTTTAACTCCAACGAGTGGTGGATCCTCAATAGATGGTGTGTTATGCCGCACTTGAAAGTTTTCAATTTTTTCGAACTCTTTTCGTGATTCTGTTGGTGCGTTTTCCTCCAATGCGAGTCAGATTTCCTAAGGAAGTGATTTTCTTCGATATACCCGCACTTTGAACAATACAAGTCTCCAAATATTCGTTAAATCATGCTTGGTAGGGAATTGGTTATCTCCATATCAACAAGATCAATAGCAAAACACAAGTCGTCTTTATCTATCGTATTTCTCATCGATGTAGTGATTTTAAAAATGACTTGTTCATCTTCGACTCGCAAAATCAGTTTGCCATCATGTACGTCAATGATTGCCTTAGCAAAGTAGCTAAAAATGGATGCCCTAGGATTAAGGGGACTTCGACATCGGTATGCATGTCAAGAATTACTAAATCGACAAGAAATATAAACTTATCGACTTTGACCAAAACATCCTCAACAATACCTCTAGGATATTTAATGGACCGTCATAATTGCAAGCTCATTCTAGTTGGTTTTGGTTCCCCTAGACCCATCTGCTTAAACAATTCATAAGGCATCAAATTAATGCTAGCCCTTAGATCGCCAATGCCCGATCAATAGTCAAATTACCGACATGACAAGGAATAGTAAAACTCCCCTGGATCTTTGATTTTCTAAGGTAACTTGTTTTGCAAAATTACCGAGCATTCCTCATTTAATTGCACCATGGATATTTCTTCAAGCTTTTTCTTATTTGAGAGGAGGTCTTTTAAGAACTTGGCGTATTTTGGCATCCGTGACAAAGCTTCAACAAAAGGAATATTGATGTGTAATTGTTTAAACAAATCCAAAACTTACCAAATTGGTCGTCATGCTTGTCCTTATGCAATTGGCTTGGATACGGGATAGGCGGTTGGGAAATCGGTACCATCTTCTTTGTTTCGTTGAGTACTGTTCGTCTTTCTCATTTGTATGGGGGTGGGCTCGCCCTCCCGGCATCCGTACCTCGTCTCGACTTTGTTCCACTCCTTAGAGTGATTGATTTTACCTGTTCTCTTGGATTTGGCTCGGTATTGCTAGGTAAGCTCTCTTGTGGCCTTTCGGAGATCATTTTGGCAATTTGGCCAATCCGATTCTCCAAGTTGCGAATGGACGCTTCTTGGTTCCTTAAGGATGTTTGGTGGCCGTGAAACGAGTTTCCGTTGTTTGGACGAATTTGGACAAGAAATCCTCCAAACCGGGTTTTCGCGATTGGAAACCGAAGGTGTAGTTGAATTGGGAAGTGCATTCGGATTAGGCCGTTGTTGGCCCCGATTGCTCCAACCGAAGTTGGTCTTTGGGCGCCAACCTGGATTATAGGTGTTACTAAAAGGATTATTTTGATAGGTCGAGATTGATTACCTAGAAAATCAACTTGTTCATGTGGTGGTATCGCGTGGGGCACTCTTGTTGGTTGTGCGATCCTCCACAAGTCTCGCATGAGAAGACTTGTTTTGGAACTGTCATCACGTCAATTTTCGAGTCGAGCTTCGACTTGGCTACAGCGTAACTACGCGTCGCATTGTATATGCCTCGCCCCTGTTGGTTTTACCGCACGGATTGCCATTGATAGCCATTCATGGCCATTCCTTCTATTAGATCTTGGGCGGTTTCGGGTGTTTTATTGTTCAATGTTCCCCCCGCCGCCGCGTCAATCATTTGCCTCGTCGATGAGAGTAGGCCATTGTAAAACGTTTGGACTTGCATCCAAATAGGAAGGCCATGATGTGGGCATTTTCGCAGCAATTCTTTGAATCTCTCCCAAGTGTCGTACAAGGTCTCATCGTCTTCTTGAGTGAATGAAGAGATTTCATTCCTCAATCGTGCGGTTTTGGCGGGTGGAAAATACTTTAAAAGGAATTTTTCAGTCATAATGTTCCATGTTGTGATTGTTCCCTTTGGTAAAGTGTTTAGCCATTGTTTAGCCCATCCCCGAAGAGTAAATGGGAACAAGCGTAAACGGATGGCATCGTCGGAGACTCCATTTATTTTGAAGGTATCGCAAATTTCGAGGAAATTTGCGATATGGTTATTTGGATCCTCGTCAGGTAGGCCGTCGAACTGAACAAATTGTTGCACCATTTGAATGACATTCGGTTTGATCTCAAAGTTATTGGTCGCAATAAATGGGCCGCACGATACTAGATGACGCCCCGTCCATGGATGGTTTGACATAGTCGTACATGGTTCTTTGTTGTTCGTCTGCCATGGAGAAATCTTTGCTTTCGTTAATATCTTCTTCGTGGTCCGTATTAGTACTTTTCTCCGTATTGTTGTCGGTGGTATCACGCCCGGATTCGACGTCGAGTAGGCATGCACGCGGTAAATAAAGAGGATAAGTATAACTCAAGATTTACAAAGATGGATAAAAAAAGATGGTGAAAAAGAATAAAAATAAAAAATGATTAAATTAACAAAAATAGAGCATTCTTAATATTACAATCCCCGCAACGGTGCCAAAAACTTGATGGCTCAAAAGCTACCTTTAAAACCTTATGCAAGTGCACCAATCGTTTTATAGTATAGATTATTGAGTAAAGTGTCATTCCCACGAGGATTGTAAGTACTAATAATTACCGTATTTTTGTTATTTAATCTAACAATTTTCAGATTTTTATTTGTTAAAATGGAAAATGAGAAATAGAGAATTTAAAATAATTGCAACTTACAAAAGATCAAATAAAAGTATATTGTAGAATTAAGAAATCAAGAGCTAGAAATGTGTTTGAATGTAAATCCCTCTAGAATGTTTTTGTGATTTAACAAGATAAAAATACAACCATAATCCCTTAAGTAAAAACCAACCTCTTTTAGTAAAATCTTATGTTTCATGGACCGTAGAAATTCCCGATTTAAGTTAAACCTCTATCGAGCGTGAATAACTTCTAACCTCAAGTTGATTAATGAAATCTCTTTCTAGTTAAAACCCCAAGACAACATTATAACAATTTGTGAATTCCCATATTAGGTTTGACCCTAATCCGGAAGATTTATGTCGTCCCATATCTAGGATTGCATGCAACTCTTTTCAATTATATAGGTTCTATTTCACCATGAATCTCTCAATTTCCGGTGAAAAATAAACTTCAAATCAATATCGCTAAAACCAATTTGAATGAATAAAGCATAATATAAGTGAATCACATAAATCATGAAGATTTTATTAAAAACATACAAGCTTTAATCACAAATTCATTCTAGAGTTCATTACATTCAAACACTAGAAATTTAGCTACACATGGCCTTGACAAAAGAGTATACTACACAAGAAGATTTGAATAAAATGAACATGGTGTACTTAGCTCTTATTCAAGACCAATTCAAGACTTCCTCCTTGGTTGATTGCAATGATGTTGAGCTCAAGCCTTCTCTTCTATTGCTCTTCAACTTCCAACTCGTACTCTCTCTTTTATCCTCTCAATGTATTTTGCTTTGAAACTTAGAATATATAATGAATCTCTATGAATGAATGAATATCCCAACTCCAATCCTTGGCTTTTATAGGCATCATCTTTGTAAAAGCATACATCAATAATGCCATCTTTTGCTAAACAAATGCTCCACTTCCATAGTGGGTTGTTTGCATCATTGTTTTTCATATGATAATTGAGGAATAATAGAGTTTGGCAAGCAAAATGAGGTGTAAAAGTTGCTCAAAGGTTGTCAAAAAGTAAAAGTCTCCATAATTTCCGCCAAAATAAGAAATTTTTTGAGTGGAGGTAAAACACTGTCGTGCTTAAAAAGCACGGTCGTGCTTAGCAGGAAGACGGCCCGGCCGTGTTTTCTTCATCAATGGGAAATTTGGCAGGGTGTGTTTTTAAACACGGTTGGGCGTGTTTTGGTGGACGTCATGTCGAACACTGGTCGTGCTTTGCAAGCACGGCTTGGGTGTGTTTTTTCGCTTTTCTTGTTTTTTTCTTCCTTTGAAGCATGGCCATGTTTTCCAACACAGTGGGCGTGTTTTGCACGAGATCGAGTCTTCTTGTCTTCTTTTTGATCAATGTTAGACTTCATTTTTGTTCGTCTTTTCATACGAAATTCATGTAAATTTGCTTCAAGTCTTTACCTTCATCATTCAAAACAAGCCAATGTGATTTTTCATGAATTTATTGATTATTAAGCTAAAAAGTTAAGGAAATTATCGAAAAAGAGTTATAAAAATATGAACAAAAATGCACTTATCAATAGTAAATAAATTTAAAAAAAAATAAAACAAAAATAATTATAAAAATATGTATTTACAATTTTCAAATATATATAAAATTAAAAAATAAAAAACAAAAAAACATATATATCTATAATTTTCAACTATAAATTAAATTTAAAGTAAAAATAGAGAAAAATAATAAATTAAATAATAAAAAAAACTTAAATTAAATTAAATAAAATATTTGAACATATATCTTTATATTTTTCAACAATAAATAAAAAACTAAATAAAAATAGAAAACAAAAATAAAAGAAATTTATTTTTTTTTTTTTTTTTCATATTTTTGTTTTCTATTTTTCTTTAATTTGAATTTACAAAGAGAAAATTGTAAGTCTATATTTTTCTTTTATTTTTTGTTTTATTTTTTCAATTTTAATTTACTGTTGGATAAAACAAAAATGTACATTATTTTCTTTTATTTTTGGTATTTTATTTTTTTGCTTTCTATTTTTTTAATTTTAATTTACAATTGAAAATTATAGATATATATATTTTTTTTTTGTTTTCTATTTTTTTAATTTTTATATGTAGTTGAAAATTGTAAATACATGTTTTTTTTTGTTTTTTCTATATTTATTTATTGTTGAAAATTATGAATATATGTTCATATTATTCTATTTAAATTAAATTAAAAAAAAGTCGAAAATATATTTTATATTTATCAATTTTATATAATATTATAAATATATGTTCATATTTTTCTTTACTTCAATTTAATCTTATATTTATTTTTGTTATTTAATTTTATTGAAATATTAAACAAGTCATGTGGTATGTACATGACCAAGGTTCCCTCCAAAAAAGGATAAAATAGTCATTTCGTGGAAAAGTGGCCTAACTCAAGATTTTAGGAATAAGATATCCCCAAAATTTCAAAATCGGACTAAATGTGCGGGTTTAGAAAAGTTAATATTTGTCAAACGCAGCCCATAAAAATTAAAGCCGACTAAAATCGAAATCGAAGCCAACTTAACTGGACCGAAAAAGTAATTTGCCTTAATTTCTTGTGTGGTCCTTCAAAGGTAAAATTGTTGCTTGGCTAGCTGCTTTAGTATGCTTTTCTGTAATGATTTTCAGTAATATAGGATAAGAATTTGGAGATACTTTTTGTTTTCCCAACTCTCTCTCTCTCTCTCTCTCTCTCTCTCTCTCTCTCTCTCTCTCTCTCTCTCTCTCTCTCTCTCCATGAGTGCGTGTGATTTTGTTTTTATGTCTTTGATGTAAATTTTGTCTGGCTTTGTGTTTGTTTTAATGTCTCACTGAGTGCTTTTGTATTTTATGTCGGAGATATTATTGATTTCTGTCTTAGGAGTTGTCTCATATTTTAGTGGTTTATGTTCATATTTCTAAGTTGGGATTTTTGGGTTTTACTCAATTGTGGTCTATTAGGTCATTTGGATAATTGTTAGTTGTGGTCTTACATCTTTATATGTTTTATGAATTTGAAGAATTTGGTTAATTGATATCCTTGAATTTTTGTTGTGCATTTTATTAATAGATTCAATTGATTTTTAGTTATGTGCATTGATATCTAGAAAGAGGACTTTAATGATCACATCACACTTAACTGTTTTCTCCAGCATAACTTACATATTGCTTGGTATTTTCTGATTAAACTTATTGTTAGGACTTTCGTTATTTCCACATGCTATAATGTTATTTTGCTTTCTTTCTTGATACTATCCATTCGCACTTGATTGTGAATATCTATATTCTGAATGTCAGACCGTTACTTGATATGTTACACACATAATGTGGATATCAGTTGCATGTAATCTGATGATTGGTTAATCGAGATTTATGTTTTCTACCTCTTTTTCACTATCAAGATAAAATATGATTTAGCCATTGATTAATTCTAAAAATTTCATCCTATGAGGTTTTGACACTCAACACTCAATAAGTTTTGCGAACATGTACTCAACTTGTTAAGTGCTTATGTTTCTTTTTCTTTTTTAATGTATATGATGAAATAAACGTATTGCCTTCTAGCTCAGGGGTGACAGCCGGTGCGACTGTAATTTGTTGGAGTTCATGATATAATAGTCTAATGTTTGGAAGAAAAAGTTCTACGTAACTGTTGAACACAATGCAAAAACATGTCCAAACAAGGAAAGTGGAACTAAAGGACAACACAAAGAAATGAAAAGAAACTTGGCAAGAATAAGTACTTTTAGTTTATAAGGCAGTTATTTGGTATTTTTAATTTGTTTAATGTTTTTGGTACATGTTAGGAGATTTATTGTATAGCTTTTGATGATGCTTAAAACTTAGTATTAGAAAGTTGGCACCCCAATTTATGTATGTAATTTCAAATTTATAATAGATAGAAAAATATAGTAAGTAGTCTTGTACCAAGTTGAAGACGAGAAGACTAGTGGCGGATCTATGTGGTGGGATGGGGTACACTTGTACCCCCAATTTGTGAAAAATCAAGCAATAACCTTTAGTTGGAAAAATTAAAAACAAAATTGTACCCTATTTTTACAAAAATAATTACAAAATTCAAATAATACAATACAAATCCCAACAATAAAATTTTAAAAAATTAAAAATTGACTTATCAAAGTTAATAAATTAAATAAATGGCAAAATCTGCAAAAATAAATATATCCATAAAAATAAATCTAATAAAATAAATAATACTATCAAAATCGTATTTTGTTGTCTCATATTTTCTTAATTATTCTAATTAATTCTTTTATATATGTGTTTTTCATGTATTGTTGCACAATTAGCTTTTGTAAAAATTTAAACAACATTTTGTTGTACGACTTTAAATACTAAAACAATGTTTATGTGCATTTTTTCAAATGTATATCGTACCCCCATTTTCAAATCATGGATTCGCCACTGCAAAAGACTTATTGAAAATGCAGAGAAGATTCAGTTGATCAGTCGCGGCTGAGTGGCCAAGAAGAACTTCAGTCAAGTACGTTAGTTGTGTCTTTCAGAAGACTTATAGCAGAGTCATCCAAGATATGAGGAGAAACTCAACTTATGGGGTAAAGAAGCTGAAGGACTTAGAGAAATCTGAAGGGGAATTTGACTAACTATGACAAAATTGAAACAAAATTGGTGAATTAAGGTGTTTTGGATGGTTTTGCGATTTTACTTGTTGGGGTACATGTGATGTGCTTTGAGCTATTATTGGCGACACCGACTTTTAAAATTAATTTTTTATTTTCCGCCGGGTGGCGCTAATGTCAAATGCGCCAACCTAACAAATTTAAAAAAAAATAAAAAAACCTCCGCGCACCTTTGCAGTGCTGTGAAACCCATGAGCCAAATTCCCAAATGGAACAATGATATCCATGTTGCTAATATATTGTTTGTTAAAATACATTGGGAAAAAAATACAAAGACTACGCATGCATATATGATTTAAATTATTTTTTTAAAAATTACATATATGTATTTACTTAATGAAATCAATCGTTTTAAATCTTTATCGACCGCATCTAATTTGGTTGAACCGCTAGGTTATATCAATATTGGTGGTCGGATCAGATCGCAAATGAACCAAGCCACTCGTGAGCTATTCGGAGCTCGATTCGATAAAACCTCGTTCGAGTTCATTTAATGAGGCTTGTTAAAATAAACGAACCAAACTCAAACTTAGAGATATTCGGTTCGTTAGCTCATGAATAAGCTCGTGAATAGGCTTGATAGTAAACTCGTATAAATTAAACCAATAATTTGATTTTACTTTTAATTTTTCATATTTTCACTTAAAATAATATAAAAATATTTCAATAAAATTATTTTTTTGAATAAAATTATAAGTTTCATAAACATATTATGAATTTTAAATATAAATACTTTTATTTTTGTAATTAAAAATTAAAATACTATTCAATTTATTACAAAAATAAAAGAAAATGAGTTTACTATTAAGCCTATTCAAGGATCAATATGAAAATTTAAAAGCAAAATCAAATTATTAGTTTAATGTATACGAGCTTACTATCGAGCCTATTCACAAGCTTATTCACGAGCTAACGAACCGAATATCTCTAAATTTGAGTTTGGTTCGTTTATTTTAACGAGCCTCATTAAACAAACTCGAACGAGCTTTTATCTAATCGAGCTCAAATAGCTCACGAGCGGCTTGGTTTATTTGCGATCAGTCTCGACCACCGATATCCGATATAATTCGGTTCAACTAGCCTGATGTCCAATATTTAAAACAGTTGATTTCATTAAGTAAATACATATATGTAATTTAAAAAAATTAAATACATATATGCATGCGTAGTCTTTGTATTTTTTTTTCCAATGTATTTTAACAAACAATATATTAACAACATGGATATCATTGTTCCATTTGGGAATTTGGCCTCATGGTCCGGCTTGGATTGTTTGTATTTTTGTAACAAAGTTATTCTTGTTGCATTAGTGAATTCCTCATGGAGTAGGAGAAGAGCAGAGTAGAGAAATTACTCCATCCTCGAACCATTATAAATATTTGTGTCATTTAATATTCTCCACTTAAATTCCAAATTTATTTATTTGCTCAATATTTGTTATCCAACTCGATAAATAACAATAATTTAAAAGATAAGTAATGATAACTAATCTTTAAAAATGGTGTAAAGACCATTTGTTAAAAACCAAGAAAGTCAATTTATAAAACTCTTACTTCACTCAAATTGAGTTACTCTATCAATATCTCTCTCGGAGTCATTTGAGTGGTTAATTCTCCGCTAATGTTTGATCGATCTGTCTCTCAATAGACTTAGCTATTTTCTTGTGAAACTCTAATTTGTATTTAAAATCGAAAGATTGGTTAAGTATATTCAACCCCTCTCCCCCTCTTCTAGACTTAAATCACACCTCTTGGGACCTATATTACAAGTGAGAAATCAATCAAATATGGCAACTGAAGGACCTTCTAACACAACTCGGGAAACAATGGCAAATGAAACTGTAAGTAATTCATTTTATTGGATCAACCATTTGATGCATGGCACTGAATATGTTACTATTGCATTGGCAGTTACTCAAGAGGATGAATGACACATCAACCCTCACAATCTAGACCAGCTATAGACGAGAGGATATTGTTAATCCCACCAAGACCAAACCCTAATGTATCAACAACAATCAGAATTACTCCGACCATCCTCCCACCAACACATGAAACAATTAAGAATCATGAATAAGATGGAGAGGATGTCAATTTGGTGTCCACACAACAATGTTAGATGCATCCACCAAACCAAGTGCCAATATTGAGGGGCCACCAGTGTGGAATCAGTTGCAGATGCCTAAACTACCAACAAAAATGGGACATCCTCCTATAGTGAAGATTCGGGGAAGAAATGCATTAGCCTCTCTAGACTAGGCAAGACTTCAAAAGATTGATAATCAATGTGAACAACTGACTTTTGTGATAACTAGGCATGGTTGTTTTTAGATCGTTTCTGGTTCATAATTGTAATACCGAAAACATTGCTAGTTTGTATTTTATTGTTCGAAATTGACAATGGCTTTGTTAATGACTATGGGTTTACTTTTTGTTAATGACTATTACTTTACTTTTTTGTTAATGACTATGACTTTGTTTCTTTATTAATCACCATGAATTTGATTTTTTTGTTAATGATTATAGCTTTGTTAATGAATTTGTGCCATATTTTTGTTCACAATTCTCAATTTCATATAATAGGAGTTGGTCTCATAAATAACAACAACATCACAGTCCATACAAAAATAGAAATAACATTTCACTTACAACACCTAATATACTAAAACTAACACATAAGAAGAAACTCATAATATAGTATGTTAGAAAGAGACATAATCTAACTAAATACAAGCGACTCCTACAGTCAGTTCATACACCATTTGCCTGTCACCATACACCTCTCTCATACCAAGCCATATCAAGCTATCATCTTCAACTCAGAAACAACATTCACATTCAAAATCCAAAGCATGCATAATTTCCCAACAACACATAATACCAAAATTTTCTTCTCCAGGGATCTCAGTTTCGCAATGTCTTCTTGTAGTCTTCGTTTTTCAATTTAAACTTCTCAAGTCATTTTTCATGGATTTCATCCTACACAATAGTCCATGAATTATTGATCTGACTCTTCTACACATGGGAGGATCTTCCCACGAAAAAAATTGCATCCACCTCACTGTTACATAAGAAAAATCAAATCAAATTTGAAAATGAAAAAACTAAAAAAATGGAAATACATAAACCTTACCTTGTAGTCTAGGCAAGATTGGAACTCCCTACCATGGTTGTCATCAGTCAATGAAGCCCAACGCATATCCCTCCATCCACAATAGCAATCCACAGACCCGTTACATGTGACATTATTGATGAAATGGGAGAAATTTCGTTAAGTGATGAATAATTTTTAATAATATTTGATGTGTGAAATGGGGTAGTAGAATTTTAATTAGGGTTTTTGTCTCTCTTTAATTGGGGCGGAAATTTAAATTGATATGGGGCAGGTGAAATGGAGGGAATATAATTCATGGCTACTTAGTTTCCTCCAAATTGGTCCAATTTGGCAAAGCAAATTATTATTAAAATCCAAGTCAACAACTTCTCACCAGAAATTTCACATGTGAGCTACGAAATCGAGCCACATCAGCAAAAAAAAATATAATTTGGGATTTTCCAATGACAAGTGTCATCAATGTGCAAAATTTTCTAAATTACAATCCAAATGTGCATAGGTAAAAAAGTCCTAAAATCAAAATATCTAAAGTTATTGGGCATTTTTCAAAATTAAGCCATGTGTGACGCCTTTGGAGCAAACTATTATCCCTTTAAAGATATTATTGGCAAACAATATCAAATGATAACAAAGATATGGAGTATTATGATCTTTTATAACAATGGTGTTTATTTATTTGCTCGATCATGACATAACGAGCTTGGAGTTGATTTCTCTCTCATATAGTTGTGATTACAATTGGAGTTGAATAACATTTTATCGTATGATACATATTTTCTTGCAAGTCATGGAAATTTCCACTTTCCATGTACACCTTATATAAAAATATTGAGTTAATATTGTATAATCATCATGATGATGTTATATAAAAACTTTGATAAAAACTCAATCCAGGAATGTATCATCCAGGAGATGTAACTAAAGTTCAACATCGGAACTATAACATCGAGGATAATGAATGCTCAACCTCGAGAATGTATCATCTAATGGGGACATGTGCATGTACACTATTAAAATAAACTCGATCTTGAAAATATATCATCTAAATGAAGTATGACTATAGTCAAAATTCAAAATAAACTCAACCTCGGAATTATAACATCGAGGAGTTTCATGCATATTATCTACACATGATGGCCATATTAAGTTTGAGCATGCCATTTCATAATGCATCATCGTATGCCTCATAACCAAGATCCTTAAAGAAAATCTTCAACTCAAGTATTTTGAATCCTTCAAGTCTTTTGAATCCTTCGATCATACATGATCTTCACAGTGTTGGCCTCAATAAATGGCCCTATTGCCTCAATAGCGTGTGTATTTACACTTTTTTTCTTATTTTATACAAATCACTATATCATGGCCTATATAACAAACTTTAGCCAAGTATCTAGTTATTTTGTATTTGTTACGGATATCATCATCAGATCTCTCCGCGGTCATTTTTTCACTATCATGGTTCCTTTAAACTAACTGGATTAATTTGATAATATAATTATATAAACGTGAAATCACATCCGCTATGGTCATTTTATGAATACATATGACAGGAAACATCGTATTCACTTTGTCCATGTGGGTACCACATCCCAAAGATATCTATACGGGGACCATTATGTCCACCGCGCATGTGGGCACTATGCTCATGTATTTTTTTCGATGAGGATCACCGTATCTTCGCTCCTACAAACACCATGTAAGTCAAGCGGCCACGATAATCTAGAGGGGGTGAATAGATTATCTCCATCTTTTCGATATTACCCACTTTTTTCGAACCGAGAGCTCAAAGACAATAATAAAGGTGCGGAATGTAAACAACACACGTCGATTTAAAGAGGTTCAACCCACCTAGGGCCTAATCATCTACCACCCCAAAGATATCCAGGGATGGATTTCAAAAAGAAAAAGAATTTTATTAATTACCAAAATTAATACAAACTCAACTTACAACACCTTAAAGAGCACCACACTCTTCTTCAACAACACCTTTGGAGATTACCACAATCTTCCTTTGAAGATCACCACAATCTTCCTTCAACGGCACCTTGTGAAGATTACCACAATCTTCAACCTTGAAGAATACCAAATTCTTCAACACTTCAATAAGAAGATCACCACAATCTTCTTGCACCTATCACGTAGATCATCCAAGTGTGTTCTTACCACAAGAACACTCACAAGGATATCTTGTGTTGAGTGATAATCGAAAAACAAGATTACAACTCAATAATGAATATTACAATTTGAGTGCAAAGTGTAATCAAGAATAGCCTAGACCTCAAGGATGTGAAAGTGATAAGCTAGGCAAAATTTACAACAAGAATAATAACAATGAAGAACAAATATTTGCTTGAAGTGTATCTTGTTGTGTTGTATCTCAATTGTTGTTTTGGTTGCTCCAAAACTTCCTCTATTTATAGGAGATGATTGATCAAGCATAGGCTCCTCTTGGGGATTGAAAATCTACTGAGAAAAATACAATTAAAATCAAGAATATAGTGTTAGAAATCAATCCCACATTTTAAGGAAATATGTCTCTGTGTCAAACGGTCATATTTTTTTCTTTGTCAAAGCAAGGCGACCGTCGCACGTAAATAGAAGTTTAAAACGAAATACGGGAAATATACACAGGCGATCGGCCGACATATGGTTCGACCAGGGTCGCCCCCATCTCAATGGTCCTCTCATAGGTTTGAAAAGAAAAAATCGCTCGTTTCAAGAAGAACGTTCGTGCACGGCCGACTCGGCGACCGGCCGTCGACCGACCGCTTTTCACTTCCGTCTCATTTTTTGTTCCAAAATCATCTTCAGTACGGGTTGCCCTATAGGGCGACCGGTCGACCTCGAGAGGTAAATGTTGTCCAATTTTTATCGAAAATAAAACTCAAGAAATACTCCGAAAATATAGTAAAAACATTTTAACCCAATCGGGAGTATTTAGACAACATTTAGGAACCTTGTTTTAAACATAAAATCATAGAAGTGTTGTCCCTAAAACTTGAAGAAATACTCCAGGAAAATATTAAAGCCATTTTAATTCATTTAGGAGTATTTGGACAACAAGTAAAAACATTGTTTAGGTGTAAAAATAAAATCATCAAAATTAAGATAAAAACATGTATCAAACAATCTCCCCCTTTTTGATGATTACAAACCAAAACAATTTTTAGAGAAATTTTGGACGGACAATTTTAAAAACGATTTTCCGGTAAAAAAAAAAATCTAACCGTTTGGAAGCAACCAAAATTTCCAAAATACATAAGCAACCAATAGGGAGTAAGAATATTCAATAATAGGCATAATAAGCACAAGCTCCCCCTATCAACAAGCACATCAAGAATAATGTAAAAGCAATTAACCATAAGCCAAAAGCTTAGCCTTTACATATTGTACAAGAGCTTAAAAGCTCCCCTGTCACAAAACTTCATTAGACAAGTATAGACAAGTATATAAGTCCATCAAGCAACAATTGGACTAAAAAATCACAACTTATGGCTTTTATGAGCCATAGCTTATAGCTTTTATAACAAGCTTTTATTAGCTTCTTTGAGCTAATGAGTCAATTTTCTGTTTCTCCCCTTTGGAATCATCAAAAGAATGTTAGGATGATAAAAACATCATTCAAGTTTATCAAAGTGCGCCAACAATACGATTTATCAACCATTGAAGAATTAAATATAGAATCCAAAAACATGATCTCAAAAAGATTTTAAGACATTGAAAATAAGGGATTCATGTAAGTGATGAGATTTTCTTTGAAGCATTTTAACGAACACTTGGCGGGCGTCAAAGATTTGAAAAAGATATATATAGCCCTTGTAAATGAAATCTAGCCAAGTTTTTCATACCATCTCTGTTAGTTAAATACGGGACGGGTATTAAAACGTTGTTTTATACGTACGAGTAATATTCAATTTTTTTATGAAAAATACTTTCAAAAAATCGGCAAAATATACGGAGTCCCGAATAGTACGCATTTTGATTGTTACAGTATCATTCGTTGATTAATGAAAAATCGGAATGAAAATATCGGCTATATTCATATACATTCTTATTTTATATAGAACATAATCAAATAAATATCCAAGTATTCAAATGATTCCGACCTTTCTCCCGTCCCACTCCCAGGATTTTGTATAAAAAAAAAAAAACAAGTATACATAATACCAATATATGAAACAAACATTAAAAGCTGGAAATTAAGAAAATTATATACAACTAAAAAACTTTATCAAAACAAAATAAAATCAACTAAATAAGTAATCTTTGACATAAAAAGCAGAAGGTAAATTACAAATCACTAATAGTTTCCAAAAAAAAAAAAAACACTAGTTAAAGCAACCAATTAAAAAATTGTAATACTCAACTTTCAGTTTGAGATATGGTCACAGACCCACAATGAAAATGGGGAAGGAAAAGATAAGATAAGAAGATGAATATTCCTAAATTTTCGTAACAGGTTTGTTTGGGTGTCCGTATTCTATGGGATTTTGTTTCTTCATTGACCTAAATAACGCGATTAAATGCAAGAATGAAAGAAACGCGCGTTTTTTTCCGTCTCTTTGCCTTTGATACGGTGAACGGCTGTTTTTTTTTCTTTTTTACGGACGACAAAGTATAAAACGCGTATGATTCGCGTTTAAACCAACAGAGCATACCATCACCAAAGCCATTTTTCAACATATTCCCAACAAATAATAGGCATAAGTAAATTCTCAAGGGTTCAACCCAATTGAAATAATTTAGCCAAAAGAGATATCAAGGCATTACCAATGCCACCAAGCAAAAAATTAAAGATCCATCAAGTAATACATGTTAAGCATCAAACAATGCATATTTGACATTACAAATGTCCCAATATATCCATCTAAGCATAATGATCAAAGCATCTCAAATGCATCTAAGCAAAAATAAAAAAATAAAAAAAGCACTTTTACCATCAAATACTTCATACCAACATCAAACAATGCTATATTAGAGTAGTTTTACCATCAAATACTCCATCAATATCATGATCATCCACAAGTCATTATCAACTTGCAATTACCCTTTCAAGAAAACAAGCAAATCTCATTAGTACGGAAGAGTTTTACAAAAAGTTCATAAAAATACAAAGTAACATGAACAAGAAGGAAAATGCAAGAATAGTAAGGGGTGGGGACATCAATCCTCGTCGAAGAGAAGCAAGTTAGGGAATAAGATCTTTGATGAATTTCTTCAATTTTCCGATTGACCTTTTCAAACTAGAGTTTTCTTTCTTCACAACTCGGAGCTCTTTTCTAAGAGAGGCTACATCTCTAAATGTATCTCTTTCAACTTTGGCCATTCTCTCTTTGAGATTTAAATCTTCAACATCCGACTCATCTTCATGTTCTTCCTCATTTCCTTCATTCAAGTGTTCTTCCTCATTTTCTTCCTCCCCAATTTCTTGTTCATTTCCCACATTCTCTTCTTCTTCATTTTCTTGTTCCTCTTCATTAATATTACCTCTTCCAATATTTTCAACCTCATTGTCATTAAAGAAATCATCCCGAGGTTGTTGTCGATGTCGGGCACGCCCCTAGCGGCTTTGGTGGGAACCCGTGGTAAATGTCGCCGCATTCTTACCATTTGTAGAATGTTGGCATTATCAAAGTCATTGTGACGAATTTCGGTACTCATCTCATTTTCTCGGATATCCCGATAAGTATAATAGTCGGCAAATCAAATTTCCCAAAGTATATTTTTTCTTAGTATGCCTTCTTGATTCCGACAAACAATACACAAAAATTGCCCCATAATTTACTCTTTCTCCTCGAACAATCTTATAGGTGAGAAAGAGTTCGAGATTACTCGGAAGTTTTACTTCTTTTCCACAAACACAATAGGAGCAAATAATCGATATAATCCGATAATTTGGCGGCATTGCCGAGTATGTTTCTTCGGGATACACTCCTAAAAAGGTTTTCACATCATCTAGTGAAACACCGAAAATGTTATCATCCCAATGAGTGCAATCCACATTAACCACTCCATCATTCGGCACATTAAAGTGATTACAAATATCGCCAATGTCCATGAAAAATGCCTACCATTAACAGTGTGTGAAGTTCCAACGGATTATCTACCGTAGCATCAACAATCCACATATTTGCATAAAAAAGTTTTATAAGCTCGTCATCATAATGCAAACACGGATTATCCCAAAGTGAAACCCATCCTTGAATTTCAAAATAAGCCCTAATATCCGGAAATTCATCATGAAATGCTAGAAATCGAACCATACGAGTGCACGTAATTTTCTTGTCATTCAATCCAATATTCTCATAATGCTCCTCCGCAAGTTTATTTAGAAATCGAAATTTATTGGCTCTAGAGGAGGCTCGAAAGAAGTGACAACTTACTTGAATCCCAATGAATGTTTGATTTTGACACCCGGCTCTCAATTCATCAATCTCTTCTTCCGTGAGCCGGTTTGAATTATTTCCTTGTGGAATATCAATTTGTTGGGGTTGGAGGAAGATTCGCCCCTTTGCTTCCTTCTCCTCTTTTGAGGATTTCATATGGTAGAATTTCTTGGAGGAGCCATGTATGTAAGATTCTTGCAAAAATAAGAGGATTAGTAACAAGAATCGTGAAAAATGATGAAGAATTGAAGAACTTATGAAAAAGGGGGTGATTTTCGTTGTTAAAGGGTTTGGAGAATTTTGTGCGTCTGTTTCGAACTGAAAGAGCAGAACGTTTTTAACTTGGAAAATTGTCCTGGGCGACCGGTCGAGGTGGGGTGCGACCGGTCGAGGTGGGGTGCGACCGGTCGACGCAGCGGCACGGCGGCCGTCCCGCTGACCTGGCCGTCTAGTGCAATTTTTCATTCTCCAGGTTTTTCAAAAATTTGATTTTTCACCCCAAAAGTTTTTAAAACTTTGCAAAAAGATAATTTTGGACCAAGTCCAACAAAAATCTTGGTTTTGGGAAAACATATATTCAAGAAAATCGAGACTAAACGAGTAGTGCCCTTTTAAAAAAAAATTTGCAAAATCATTTAGGGGCACTTAAGGGGTTGAAATGAAATATCTTGAAGGATATGTGCAAAAGCATAATATCAAATTCTAAGAGAAATACGAGTGAACATACCTCGATAGTTTAAGAAACTTGATGACGAAATAGCCAATGAATCCTACATAATTCTTAAACAAAATTTGCACAAAAGCACAAGTGTAGGCAAGTAATAGGAGATATCAAAAAATGCTTATGCTATAAAAATACATAAGAGATAATAAACCACATAAGTCTAATTTAATGCACAAGAGTTTTTAGAAATATCATGCAAGGTCTTCTTTAAAAATTTTGAAACTCTCAAATATATTGAAGACCTAAATTAATGAAAACTCATTTGCAATATATGCACAAATAAAAACATGCATATTAACTAAATAAAATGAATATTTAAATGAGGAGATACGGTTTACCAATTACGCCATTTCCATGGGTTGTGTCGTTCCCATTGTTGATGATATATTCCCTTTGAGAAGTTACTTTGTTGATGATGGCTTCTTTGATTACTCCATTTCAAGGTTTGTTGCCTTTCCATTGTTGAAGGTCTCTTCTTCTTTGAAAATCATCTTGTTGATGATGTCTTTGCCATTTCCAAGGATTGTGTTCTTCCGTTTTTGATTATATCCTCTTCTTGAAATTGGCTTTGTAAAATAG
Source organism: Rehmannia glutinosa (assembly GCA_016081115.2). Lineage (NCBI taxonomy): Eukaryota > Viridiplantae > Streptophyta > Magnoliopsida > Lamiales > Orobanchaceae > Rehmannia > Rehmannia glutinosa. The sequence goes on from JABTTQ020001395.1 coordinate 705,948, forward strand.
TTTCTCCTTCTTTGATCAAATGAAACGATCATTTGATGTCTTCTTTGCTTGTATAAATTTTCTTCGATCATTATTTCGCCGGTACCTAATAAAATATTATTTTGTGGTACCCTCAAGTGTTTGGGTCCTTTAGGATTAGCTTTGAGACTTTTAGGTCTCCAATAATGATTAGAGCTATTTCTAGCCCAACAAGTATTAGCCGTATGACCCTTTTTACCGCAATAAAAATAAGTAATAATTCTAGGAGCATAATGACCAATATGCATAGTGATTTGATCCTTTTTCATATGATTAACAACATTAGGCTTATGATCAAGTTCACTATTCAAATTATCACAACCATTATCATTTACAACATTAGGCAATTCATTGGTACTCAAGTTGGATTTTGATAAATCATTTTTCGAGAAATTAATATCCTCAATAAGAGTACAATTTTGTTTTTCAAGGTTTCTAACCTTGTCAAGTATGGTGGTGTGAGCACATGATAGTGATTCCTAGGAAGTAAATAAACTAACCTTTTCATTTTTAAAGCCATTGAATTCCTTTTTTCAAATTTTTGTACTAAACAAGTAAATTTTGAAATTCATTTTGAAGATCATCAAAGTCATTTTGCAACTCACTATAATCATTTTGACTAACAATATCATAAGAAGTAGAGGGTTTAAGACATACCTCGTTTTCTTCTTCAATGCCCATAAAACATTGTTCGACTACTTCATGGTTTGAAGTTGTAAGAGGCTTGTTCCTTAGATTTGAACTTGTATTACTTTGAGAAGTAGATGCTTTTGTTTGACTCTTTTATTTGCAAATACTCCATAGATGGCTTCTAATTTTTGCCATACTTCATGTGCCGATCAATTCCTACAATATGTTCATATTCCAAATTAGTAAATGAACAATACAAAATATTGAGAGCTTTACCGTTTAAGGAGATGATTTTCTTTTCTTCATCTTTGAGCTCTTTGAAGCCTTTGGAGGTGTGTGGTATATCTTTCATCGGAATGGATTCTCCATCTATGACGGTGTTCCAAATGTCGAACCCGCAACCTTGTAAATAGCATTCCATTCTTTCTTTCCAAAAATAAAATTTTTGGAATCAAATAAAGGTGGCTTGGTGGTGGAGGTGCGGTAAGATGAGCTTCGTTCAGAGCCGACGATCGTTTCTCTTCACTCGCGATGTGAAACGAGCTTGCCAAAAAGTTTGGCTTTAATACCACTTGTAAGTCCAAGCGGCTACGATAATCTAGAGAGGGGGTGAATAGATTATCTCCATATTTTCGATACCCTCTTTTTCAAACCGAGAGCTCAAAGACAATAATAAAGGTGTGGAATGTAAACAACACACGTCGATTTAAAGAGGTTCAACCCACCTAAGGACTAATCCTCTACCACCCCAAAAGATATCCAGGGATGGATTTCAAAAAGAAAAAGAATTTTATTAATTACCAAAATTAATACAAACTGAACTTACAACATCTTAAAGAGCACCACACTCTTCTTCAACAACACCTTTGGAGATTACCACAATCTCCCTTTGAAGATCACCACAATCTTCCTTCAACGGCACCTTGTGAAGATTACCACAATCTTCAACCTTGAAGAATACCAAATTCTTCAACACTTCAAAAAGAAGATCACCACAATCTTCTTGCACCTATCACCTAGATCATCCAAGTGTGTTCTTACTACAAGAACACTCACAAGGATATCTTGTGTTGAGTGATAACCGAAAAACAAGATTACAACTCAATAGTGAATATTACAATTTGAGTGCAAAGTGTAATCAAGAATAGCCTAGACCTCAAGGATGTGAAAGTGATAAGCTAGGCAAAATTTACAACAAAAATAATAACAATGAAGAACAAATATTTGCTTAAAGTGTATCTTGTTGTGTTGTATCTCAATTGTTGTTTTGGTTGCTCCAAAACTTCCTCTATTTGTAGGAGGTGATTGATCAAGCATAGGCTCCTCTTGGGGATTGAAAATCTCAGAAAAATACAATTAAAATCAAGAATATAGTTGTTAGAAATCAATCCCACATTTTAAGGAAATATGTCTCATTGTCAAACGGTCATATTTTTTTGCCACAAAGCACAGGTGATCGGTCGCACGTAAATAGAAGTTTAAAACGAAATACAGAAATATACACAGGCGACCGGTCGACATATGGTTCGACCTGGTCGCCCCCATCTCAATGGTCCCCCTCATAGGTTTGAAAAGAAAAAATCGTTCTATTTCAAGAAGAACGTTCAAAAGTCTGGTCGACCCACAGGCGCACCGGTCATTTGACCATTTTTCACTTCCGTCTCATTTTTTGTTCCAAAATCATCTTTAGGTACGGGTTGCTCTATAGGGATGCACCGGTCGACTCGAGGAGTAAATGTTGTCCAATTTTTATCGAAAATAAAACTCAAGAAATACTCCGAAAATATAGTAAAAACATTTTAAACCAATCGGGAGTATTTAGACAACATTTAGGAACCTTGTTTTAAACATAAAATCATAGAAGTGTTGTCCCTAAAACTTGAAGAAATACTACGGAAAATATTAAAGCCATTTTAATTCATTTAGGAGTATTTGGACAACAAGTAAAAACATTGTTTTGGTGTAAAAATAAAATCATCAAAATTAAGATAAAAACATGTATCAAACACACCATTCCCAAGTATTTATTTGTTGGCCTCTAAATCCGACATCTTTATTGAGTTGGTTCGCTCTTGATACAACTTGAGATCCAAAAAAGTCACAAAACATTATTTCTCAACGACAACTCATTAGTCTTCTCTATTGCGAGAAGAATATGAATTAATTCATAGCACATCATGAGTTAATACTATTTATATTGTTGTTGGAGCACTATAATCAAATGCATGTAGTGTGGAGAAATTTTTCTCCAATTTATCATATTCCAATAGTGTGTATATATATATATATATATATATATATTCGAGATATAAAGTAGTACACATAAATTCAAACAGTACCTTTGCAAACCTTTTTCTTTCTAGAGCAAAACTCGCGTTGATAACATGTTATAATAATAACCAAATATAAAGAGTATATAAGAAATATAGAGAAAAATTGGAATTTCATTGATTTTCAATTAATTACAAAACAATATGAAGTTCCTATTTATAGTTTTCAAAAGCTTTTGATTGCATAAGCGCTACGCAGTAGAAGCACTGCAAATCAATTTAACTGATGAATCAGACTGTTGCACAACTACTACAAAAGTTCTTTGCAAGACAATAGTCACTAAACAGTTCTTTTGCCAAACTCTCGCAGTAAATGCCGAAATTATCGCAATTCATAAGGCTCGGAGCAGAGATGGTGAATATTCATAAACATTGGCAAAGCTATTTTCAAGCGTAAATTAGGGGGAGGGGAGAAAGAACCAACATTGAAAACAACAACAAAAAAAAATACTAAAGAGAGCTTTGCCAACGTTGTTTTCACCTAAATATTAACATTTTGATGAGCCACATTATTTGGCTAAAGTTTTATGAGATTTAAATTAATTTATTAAATCAGTCCATATAAATTATTATGATATATATATATATATATCAATGTCTTTAGGAATATCCAAAAAAAATTTATTGAGAAATGAGTGAGTTTCTAAAAATAAGTTTATAATGAAAAATCATATATAATATAATTATACATATTGATGTGGGTAATTTTAATTTTAATTCTCATTTATTTATTTAATTTCAACTTAATTATCATTTATTTCTCTTAATTGCAATTATTTGAGTTAATGCTTAATTATTTGAAATTTATTGACCAAATGAGCCCCGTCCCATTAAATAAGGCTCATGGAGCCCAAGCCCCCGATTCATTTACAAGGTACGTGATTATTAATGGGCTTATGACAGAAATACCCACCTTTTTAAGTCAAAGTGAGCCTTTTACGCTTTTTCATGCAATTTTACCTAAATTTACGCTTTCCGGTGCAATTTTACCTAAATATACGCTCCCGCTCTTCTTTTTTACACAACAATACGCTCTAGCAAAATTACCGGAAAATTTTACGCTTTGTTTCAACATTGTTTCAAACATATTTCGTGTTTCAACATTGTTTCAAACATGTTTCTAACATGTTTCAAACATGTTTCGTGTTTCAACATTGTTTCTAACATGTTTCTTTTAATAAAAATAGGTAAAAAAATTGTATTTAAACATCAAAACTTCATTGAAACAACAATGAAATAGCGAACATTAAAAAGAGTATGGAAACAACCTAGAAACAACGTAAAAAATATTTAAAACAGAACATGAATAATAAGAGCTTAAAAATAGGTAAAAATGTATTTACACATTGAATACTACATGAAAACAACAACAAAATTATTAGAACAACATTAAAAATATTATAAAACAACACCAAAATAATAGAAACAATGTACAAAATAATATATGAATAAAAAAAAGATAAAAATAGGTTAAAGTTATTTTGAAACATCGAAACAACAAAAAAACAACATAGAAATAACATAGAAACAATAAAGAAACAAATTTAAACAATCTCGAAACAACTTATATAACATATAAAACAATGTAGGAACAAAAAAAACGAAAAAAATAAAAATAATCAAAAATAACAAGGAGCGTAAAAAAAAAATCTAGGTACAAAAGTAAAAAATAGGCACAAGAGAAATAGGAATGTATTGTGTGGTAATGGTACAAAAATCAGCGTATTATGTGTAATTTCCCATTATTAAAATCTTCTAAATAAGCTCAACCAAACACCATCTAAGTGGACAAGAATTTTTAATAGATAGTCTAAAGGATTATAGCAGAGAGTAATTAAAGTATTTAGAAGATCTTATAAGCTCCTACATTTTATAAGATGTTAAATCTTGTTTTGAATATAAGATGTTGGACTATTTTAATAAAATAAGATGAAAGAACTTATAAGATGTTAATAGTTACAAATTTGTAATTAAAATTATCAAAGTTAAAGAAGGTTGTTAAAATAAGATCATATTTCAAAAATATGGGGTTCCCTACCTTTTTTAAAAATTACTTATAAACTTTTAACAAATTATGGTACTTGTGAACTCGTTTTATATCCAAAATAAACAATCACATCAAGATTTCGTGAAGACATATGACCCATAAATGACTTAATTAAATAATATTGAGTTTTTTAACTACGAGATAAGCAATACAATCAATAAACGGCATATACTAACATTCATTATTTTGCACAATTATATTTACCAATAAATTTAATAGTCACGTAGTATCATATCAACAATTAAAATAGAAATAAAAATTCTTACTTTAAAAAAATTAGAAAACAACTTTCATTCAAATTGCTCAAAGCGATAATAGAAAAAAAAAAAATAAGGAAGGTAAAAATGTTGACGTCAAAGTCTGTTTCCATAAGATTTTTTGTTAAAAAGGAAGAAAACAGGTTTGGCAAAGTTGTCTTCACTTGTATTGTCAACATTTTCACCTACCACAAGTAATTGGTTAAAGTTTTTCCGAACTTGTACTTTTTATTAAATTAGCCAATTTACATGTGAAATGAACATATAAAAACGGAAAAAGAAAAAGAGAGAAATGATAAATTAAAGAAAGATCAAATTCTTTATATGAATATGAGGGAAAGAGAGAAATAAATAATATGTATATGTATTGAGAAATGTAAGAGAAAAAAATATAAAATTAAGTTAATTTACAAGATAAATAAGATTTTTATTTTTTATTTTTCTACAAACAATCACAAAGTGGTCCTATAATATTTACCGTGCCCTATTGTACTAGGAGAAATAAGTTTATATAGTCTACTAAGTTTTTATAGTCCTATAATATTTATCTACCGTATTCTAATTTTACTAGGAAACGAACTACTCATGTTTCCATTTGTGGCAATGAAATAAGTTTCTATAGTCCTATATTATTTATCTAGGCTACCATATCCTATTTCTACTAGGAAACAAACTTTATCTAGCTACTATATATATATACTATTTCATTAGGAAAATAAATTACTTAATCAACTTTGCGATAACAAATATAAATACGCACACGTTACACACAGAACACACGGAAACACGGAAGAAATCTTTCTCTCTGCCAGCCATGGAATTGCAAACCGAACTCCAAGATCAGCTTCGTCTAGAAGAAAAAAAGAAGAATATTCATGGGACAATATTGTCGAAAAATAAAGGAAATAACCGGGTATGAATTCAGAAACCCTGATTTACTGCGACAAGCCTTTACCCATTACTCGTACTTGGACGGAGACAAGACCTCAACGGCGTCGTACGAGAGACTGGAGTACATGGGCGATGCCCTGCTCAGTTTTTTCATGGCCAAGGAGCATTTCACGACGTATCCAGATTTGCCGCCGGGTCAATTAACGAAGCTCCGATCCGCCAACGTTGATAGAGAGAAACTCGCACGTGTGGCGTTGAAAAACCAGTTGCACAGGTTTTTACGTCACAAGAAACCTCGTCTTGTTGGACAAGTAAGTTGAATTATTTTTTGATCTTCTCAATCTCAAAAAAAAAGAAAAAGTTGAATAATTTTTTGTAGATAATTACATGAAAACCCCTAAAGTTGAATATATAAAACGGAGTCAAAAGTAGGGGTATTTGTAAGTTTTAAAAATCTCTGATTTTCTTTTGGTAATTAGTCCAAACCTGTGGGGTTTTTTTTAAAATTATCCATAACTTTTTAACTTTTTCTGTTGAAATTTGTTCTTTTGAGACTGGGGGTTTTAATTTACAATCTCGTTTGGTTGAACAGATTAAAGAATTTGAAGAGGGGATTGTGGATTATCCTATGCATTCTTCAGGATTGCTAGATGCACCAAAGGCACTTGCAGATGTAGTTGAATCCTTAGTGGGTGCGATTTACGTTGACTCCAACTCCATGGACACAACTTGCAAGGTTGTTATTTTCTTCTCTATTTACCTTAAATGAAAATTAATTGCATATTAGTGTCTTTTTAAAAATTAAATGAAATCTTGTTTGACATTATGATAATGGATTTGTTTCGTGTTAAAAAAAAATAAAAATCATTCACGTAGCATACATCAAATATTGGCATGGGGTATACATTTAAATGAGGAATTTTTTTAATACATGAATTTGAATTGCTTTAATTTTCTATATTATGAGATCATTTGTCCTAATTTCTCGTTACTAAACAATAGTTTATGTGTCCACTTAGATCGTCAAGAATCTGTTGCAGCCTATGATCACTCCATCGACTCTCCACACACATCCAGTGACAATGCTTTACGAGATATGCCAGAAGAACAAAGTGAATGTCGAAAGTAGAGATTTGTGGAAAGAAACAGGGGAGATCGAATTCATAGTCGACGGCGAATTTGTCGGAAGGGCACAGTACAGGGCCAAGCGGGTTGTTGCTCACAATAGAGCAGCATATGTAGCATACCAGAAGATTGCAAGAAAGTTGAGTTCGGAAAATACTATAAATGAGCATGCCTAATCATAACTTAGGGGCAAAAAAGAAAAGGTTCTTGATAGTTCTAATGTGTTCATGTGTCTTCTCCAATTCTTTATGTATTAGGAAGAAGGGATTATTTTGTATGCCAAAAATAGCTTGGCTTGATTGTCAATTTTAGTAAGTGCATAGTTAGTAGTGTAATATTTCCAGAGTAAGAGATTTAAAGGTTCATTAGATAAGTTAGAATTAAGTGGAGTTGATTTGAAGAAATTGCTTTTTTATTCAAGTAGTAATTCTTTCAGAATTCTTGTATTCTTTGGAATTGAAGTGTTTCTGATTTCCATCATGTTTAATCTAAGTGCGACTTGTTCTCAGCGTCAATTTCAGAAGGATGAGGAGCCCTTGTTTGTTTTTGTTTCAAAGTTTCTATTCCCAATATTAGAGGTGTCAATTTCTAATACGATACAAAAACGCAATACGAACTTATCACATTATAAGCGGGTTCGATTCATAATTGGAATGAGGTCGAACAACACAAATAATAAACTTTTCGGATTGCGGATTTACGATTAACTGAAAATTACATGTCTATCCCCTTCGATCCGATTGTGTTGTTATTATTTTTTTCTTGCAGTATTTTTAATTTATTGGATATGTTGTTAGTTTAATGCAATGTTTTTAAAACCGACGGACGGCGGTTCAACGTTTCGAAGTCCGTCCGGTTATTTATTTAGACCGGGTGGCTAAAAACCGCTACCACCGGTAAAAACGGTCTAAACCCGAAACCGCGAACCGTTTTGACCCGATTTTTTGTGTTTTTTGTAGATTAGAGAAACTTTCTTTGTTTATTACAAAATTTGAAGGAAATATAATAAAATAGGTAATTCATATTTCATGACTAGTAAATTACTAAACCTAGGACTCTAAAAAGTAGAAACACAATCCATGTAATTTAAAATTCCATAATAAGTCGTCTCTTCATTGACCATTGTTAGCATTTTGCAAAAAAAAAAAAAAAAGAAAAGAAATTTCTTCCATTTCATAATTCATATCGGTAATTGCAGGCTTAGCATCAATCCATCTACTGCAAACTGCAAAGTGCTATCATCTACTACTATTTTAATTTATTATTTTTTTCTTGGACATCTATTTTGAAGTTATATATTAAAATGATGTATTGATGTTTAGTGAAGTTGCATAAATAATCTCTCCTTATGTTGGACTTTTTTTTTTAAGAAACTACTTACATTGGACTTATATATTTGGATATGCATTTTATTAATTTAGTTTTTGTTTTTGTTTAGGTTGTTGGTTTTGTTACATTTGTACTTGTATTTACTCTTTACATGTATGTGCAAATATATATATTTATATATTTGGGTCAATCGGTTTTTTTAAAACAGTTCAACCGGTCCGACCAAAGTGACCCAATGACCCAATTATTTGTCCGGTTCGATGTCCGGTCCGATTTTAAAAACATTGGTTTAATGATTGAATTTTAAACAATAACTTTGTGATTAAGGTTAACTCATACAATCCATATAATAACACGTATAAATATATGAGTTGTTTAGATTTTCAAATTATACTGTCTTTTTGGGTTGATCCAAAAAAACACGAATACTAAACATGTCACGTTAAGGTTGAGAAATCCAACACGAATAACATGAAATTATTTTAATGTCTCGACACGCAAACCTGAACACAACACAAATTGCTACCCTAGTAAAGATCAGTTCATAGTTCTGACAACACAAACCATTAACGAAAGCCTCCTAATCCAAGGCATCTAAAATAAGACAATATGTAAAATTACATAACCAAATCCCAGTTTATCTTAGGACAGTTTGTAAGAACCTAAAGAGCTCCATGGAGCTAGCTCTTACTGAGCATTGAAATTACATATGGAAGCGCTTCTTATTTACACGAGGCATATACACACATATTGCAACTTAACAGACACTTTCAATTGATACTCATTGTTGGATGAATTACTGTGAAGTAACGTGGATCGCGTTCACCGTTGAGACCATCGACTCCACCCCACACACATTACGGCCCCTGCAGATCTTATAGTACCCCTTCTCTCCCCAGCTTTCTCCCCATGAGTTCTTTACGATCCAGTAAGGCTTTTCCTTGAGACGAATAGGAGCATACCCAGCAGCACCATATCCCACTAGGAGAACACCGTGATCTAATTGTCTCCCGCAAATATACGGGCAGGAAACTCCTCCGATGTACGTTTGCATCCAAGCTGCGTTGATTCCCACTGGCGGACAAAAAGAAAACATGATAAGATTTGCTTCTACCAAAAAATAAATAAATAAAAATGACAGTCCTTTTCTTAGGAAATCAACCGATACCTGCAAGAGGGCCGTGCTTAACCAAATTTGCAGCAATTTGGTCATCGTCTAGGGAAACAACACTGAAGTTTGATACTGATGCAACGATTTTGCTTTTGTCGAATTTGCAGACACCGTTGGTCCCAGTGTAAGGATAATCTTTCTCTGTTTGAAGTCCACCAACCTTGAGAGTGTATTCAAAGGCATTGTTCATGAGTCCACCATCACACCCTGCATCACAGGAACCATATTCCTCTGGATCGCACTGGCAAGAGAAGAAGCTTTTGTTCAACAAAACACGGCAATACTTGACTGCTTTTTCAATACACAATGCATACACAACAACGAACTAATCATTTGTCATAGTGCAATATCTGATAAACAGTTTAATTTGAGCAACATAACAGTTTCTCTGTCTTACGTTTTACTTTATTTGGGAACATGATTTTTTTTTTATTGATATATTGCAGCTGGCATTTTAGCTATCTGCTCAATATTAAAGATATAGTAATGGCATGCTAGTTTTAGCACCAAAAGAGCTCGCAGTACTTCAATGTGCCAAACCACAACAACAACAGTCAATAAACATGTATGAACTGAGATATATTTCTTTACATTTTTCTGAGCAAGATGCGAAGATATGTGAAGATTATTCTCTTGTCTCACTTTAGTGGTAAAGCCATTTACAAGTGATGCACGCAAAGAAAGATCATCTCTCTCAAAAGCCGTAGCATAATATTATCGGATGACACATCAAACAGTGCATCAGATGAAAAATTTTCATGGTAAAGACAACGTCAAAATGAATAGAATGCAAAACAGAGAGAGTTATCAGAATTTCAAATACTTGTAACCTATTCAAAGGACTAACAGGTGCAGAAAAACTTACCAATATAAAATAACATGTATATGGCAATCTTAAGCATCCTAAAGGTGCAGGCTATGTAAGTAGGAGAAACAAAGCCAAATACGCTTAGTTATATGGCAACTAACAGAAGCACTGAATAGTCGAAAAGCTAATCAACATATAAAAAGTATAAAACCCTGGTGTGAAACACTAAAGATGACTTATAGCTTCTTATATGGATGAGATTGTTCAATTAGTTTCCATATTAACAAGCCATCAATATTACCTTACTTTTAATCTACAATTACAGTAGTACTGTAAAAGTCAATAAATCCAAACCTCATGATCACAATCCACAAGCTGCTGCTCGCTGAGGCTTACAAGCTCCCCAGTCGCCAGGTAGTGTGCTCCTTCCAGTGCTCCAGTTGTACTAAAAGACCAGCACGACCCACAAGATCCCTGTCACAGCCCCATCAACCAAATTATTCATCAGACTACAGAACATACACAAATGTAACTGCACAGAGATATATAAATCCTCTGTCCAGCATTTAAAGTGAAGTATGTAAATTACTACTCCTGTGTGTTCCTTTCTAAACAATTATATAACACTACTGTGACAAATCATTCAATGTATGGAAATCAACTAACAATGCATTTGAGGAATCAATTAGCAAATAATCAATCAATTTATGAAGAATATAGCGAAACCGCAGCAAAATATACTTGTGTACAAGCGAGCCTGTCGATGGTCAACACAAAAGCATAATCACAAGTCAAAATTGAACCTCTATGAAAGGAAAATAGATATTACTCTCGATCTCTTTAATTTCGGTACTTCATATCTACTTCACTAAAAAGAGAATAATAAACTAAATCAAGGAAACCTGATCTTTAACATCGGTAACTGCTCCGTGGTCTCTCCAGTCAAAGTCCGTTGGGAGGTCGTTAGTCGGAAGAACCGGTGCCTTGTGCGCATCCACCGGAAGCTTCAGCCGCTGCTTGTGGAGCCCCAAGTGTCTCTTCTCAAACTCGTCGGGGGTCAAGTCACAGATTTGGTGACGCCGTGAACGGCGGAGGGGTCGAGTAACTGGTGGCGCTTCGCCCGGCGCAGGTTAGCCTTGAACACCGAGAATCTGTGGTCGTGCTCCTCCTGGGTGGCGTACGTCTTCCCGTACTTGGCTTTGAACAGCGAAAAATGATGCTCGGCGTGCAACAACTGATCGACTGCCTCGGTACCGTCGGATACGACCTGCCGGATCAAAGGGTCGTCGGTTACTTCGTGTATGAAGCTCTCGGTGGACGCGAGCGCAGAGGATAGGAGAGCGAACGAGAGAAGAGAAAGGAAAGAGAAGGGAGCCATTGGAGAGGAGAGTAGGAAGATATTTCCGTCTGGTTTGGGAGTACGTTTATATTGGCTAAGGAGAGATGACAGTAGGTGGGCATCAGCTATTGGGATAAGGCCACGTGGCTACCTTTTGTGGTAGGTTCGGGTTGCTGTTAAAATGCGATGACGTGTGGCCTTAATTGCCTAGAATTTTGGGGATTTGGGGCTAAATTAGTAATTCTGCGGGGTTTGATATTATTGCTTGCACGAGGCTTTCAAAGTCCACGAAGATTTTTTATTATGATATTTAATATTACTCACATTCGTGGATTTTTATTATGGTATTTAATATTACTCACATTTTACAACATTCATATATACTAACACATATTGATATATTTAAAATGGAATTGCATGTTCTGGCTAGGGCTGGTCAAATAGAATCGAAATTGGGTTCTAAACTAGAATGGAATTGGGCGTGTATGGTTGGTTCAGGTTCTTTGGTCTCAAAACCATGAAACGAGCGATTTTAACCATGGAACTATGGTAGAATCGATCGTATTAAAAAGCTATAGGTTTTAATGTTACAACCAACAATATTTATTTGTTTTTTTAAATATACCAAAAGAAATATTAAATATCTATTATAAATTATGGAGGAACATTCTAAAACAACTCCTGTTAGGAGGAAAAGGTATTACAAAATGAAGGCACGCAAGACTATTTCTCCAAAAAAAAAAAAAACAAGGAGAAAAATTCAAGCGAAAGATCTAAATGCTATTCCAAAAAAAAAAGAAAAATATCATAAATTTTGAAAAAGAAAAGAAAGATAAAAATAGGTGTAGTCATTGTTTAATGCATGATTATTTGTTGTTTTGATGTTTACGTGTTGATTTGTTGATTGTATTGTTGTTCCAAGTGGATATGAAAAAAAAAAAAGCTCGATGTGGAGGAATATGTTGGGAAAAAGTGAAAAACGAGGTAACAAATTAATCATAAGTATTACTTCTCATGTTAAAAGTATCATTTTGTATGTTAAAAGTATCAGTTTTTATTTTAAGACTATTAATTTGTTTGTTAATTTATTCTGAGAAATACTTGCATACGGAAGTACCACTTTTCATGTGAAAAGTATCACTTTCTGTGTTAAAAGTATCTATTTTCAAGTGAAAAGTCTGGGTTTGCATGTTAAGACTATTAATTTGTTTTCGAGAAATACTTTCGTATAGAAGATCACTTTTCATATTAAAAGATCACTTTCGTGTAAAGTATCAATTTTCTGTGAAAAGTATCGGTTTGCATGTTAATACTTTTAATTTGTTAATTTATTTCTCGAGAAATACTTTTATATAGAAGTATCACGTTTCGGGGTGAAAAGTATCACTTTCTCGTATTAAAAGTATCAATTTTCAAGTGTTAAGTTATTCTTGAGAGATACTACTTTATTTTTGGATTGTTGCAGAGATTTCATTAGTCAATGTAAACCTCAAGACTTATTTGAGTTAATGAAAAAGTTGAGTGATAAACAAAAGGTCAAGTAGAAAGTATAGGATTTGGAGGTTTGTCGAGACTTCGTATTGATTCAACGTTTTCTATGGGCATTGTTAAAAGTTTGGTGAAGAATTTTAACGGTACCCGGTCGGATGTTGAAATTTGATGATATGAGTTACGTTGTTACATCGGATGACATATATGATATTTTTTAGTGCCCAAGAAAGATGGAAATGATGTTGAGGAATTAGATCGTGGAGAGTCTGTTGTTTTGATTGATGAATTGAAGGAGACGTGTGATATTGATGGGGAATCTTTAGTTTATAAGGTGAAGAATGTGATTCAGAGCAGATTAGTTGATGGCGACAATGATTTTAAGCGGCTTTTTGTAATCTTTTACTTATCTTCTTTTTTGACGCTAAGGACGAATAGGAAAATGGACTTCTATGCGATCAAATCAGTCGTAGATATGGACAAAATAGGGGATTACGACTAGTGTTCTTATATTCTAAAAAAGTTGTGCATAGGAGTGAATAAAATATACAACATGAACCCAAAAGTAAAATATATTGGTGGTTGTGTGTTGGTTTTATTGATCAGTATTTCCATAGATTGAAATGGCGGGAAATGTCGAACCATCCACATTACCATACCGATCTCTCATTGGACATCTGAGAAGTTAAGAAAAATAATCAAGTAAGAAAGCTCTATTGATGTGCTAGGTCAGGGTGAATGGGTAATAGATGCATACCCTATTTGTTTGAGGAGGAAATCCATAGCTGAGAAAGAAACATTTGGAAAAAATGTAGAAGAAGGTGACGAACAAGAAGATGTTGAGCTTGATGATGATGAGTTGCATGATTCATCGAAGTATATAAATCTTAAACTACCAAAGGGGAATGAGCTTCATGATGATGGGATGCAGAAGTTGGCTAGAGATGTAAGTTCATGTAAAAGTATCACTTTTTACTTGAAAAATATTACTCATTACTGTAATACTTTTTGAAGTGAAGAGTATCACTTTTCATGTGAAAATCATCAGTTTTTATGTTTAAAGTATCACTTTTTACTTGAAAAGTATCACCTTTCACTTGAAAAGTATTACTCATTACTGTAATACTTTGAAGTGAAGAGTATCACTTTTCATGTGAAAAGTATCATTTTTTATGTTAAAAATATCACTTTTTACTAGAAAAGTATTACTCATTATTGTAATACTTTGAAGTGAAGAGTATCACTATTCATGTGAAAAGTATAACTTTTCATGTGAAAAGTATCAGTGCTCATGTTAAAAGTATCAGTTTTAAAGTATGTCAAATATTAACATATTTCATCTTATTTTTTGTAGAATTTTCATAAGGCTTTTTTGATGTGTAAGAGGAATTTTAATCTTGTAACACAATTTCACATGGAGGAATTTAGAAAATGAAAAACGAGATGACGCAAAGAGGAAAAGAATGCGGTTTCATCTTTGCACTCATAAATTTCTCGAAAGCAGTTTTTCTCGGACTCGAAGGTTCATGAGCTAATTGATAAAGTGTTGAAAATTTTCAAATTTGGTGAAGAATTTAGCACTCAAATGCCGATTTTGAGCTCCTTACTCCCGAGGATAAAAATTTGAAAAAGTTGTTGAAGAAGAAAAAGATTCATGTGAAGAAGAAGTGGGTGAAGAAATTGGCGAAGAAGTTGTTGAAGAAGAAGCGGGAGGACGCTAGAATCTAGATGAACCATGGCCATTGATCCAAAATTTAAATTCAATTCAGTTCATGAAAAACACAAGAGCACTCTTAAATTTATGCGTAGGGAGGAGAAAGATATTGTTGACTATTGCTTTTTGATCAGAAGAATGATCGAGTAAGTAAATTATTTTTAATTTCAGTTCAAATCCATTATTTTGTTTTATTAATAAACTTGTTTTTAATTTTCAGTTCAAATACTTTCGCACATGCCGGGTTTTTTTTATTGCATTTCACGATGGCATATCGACATTGCATGACTCAGTGATGAACCACATAAGCATCATAGATACATGGGCTATGTTGCTTAACAAAATATCGTAAACGAATCGCTTTTATTTCCATATTCAACATTCTGTAAGTTTTATTTAAAAGTATCATTTTATGCTTTAATATCGCTTTTAACCTTAAAAGTATCACTTTTTGCAACAGTTGTTTCTTGAAAAGATTTTTATTGGAGAGAAAGGGTAGGATCATGCTAAAATTTGAGAGGTTGCTGGGATAATTGGATGTCAAGTGGAAATAGTAAAGACATGAGCAGTGGATTTTGTAAGAATATTTTTCCTATTTTGCTTTTAAAGTTACTCTTCACTTTGAATAGTATCGATTCGATAATGTTTTCTTGAAGCGGAAAAATCGTCCAAAGTTGATGATGTTGCGAAATATATCTTTGAGAATATCAATTTTCCTTGGCAAAAAAAAACTAGCCAACATTGATTGTGGTGTTTTCTTAATGCACCACATGGAAAATTTCGGGAGTTTGTGTACTAGAACGACTTTGCTTAAGGTATGAATCTTTTTTTGGTTATAAAATCAGATTAGATTGTTCAAAAATATTTATTTACTTTAGTTTTATCTTGTTTTCATTGAAGGTCGGTGAACGGTGCAAATTAAGGGCTTAACTCTGTGCAAGAATTATTCTTAGCCGTTGGAATGAATTGAGAGTGCAAGTCGAGAAGGATGCGTTCATTTATAAATGAACAAGCCAAATGATGCATGTATAGGGCTCTTTAGAGGATGCTAGCAAAATGAAACATACGTTTTTTTGTCCGACTAGTTCCAAATATTATAGTTTAGTTTGGTGTATGTTACGTTGCAAGTATTGACTAGTATTGATCTATTTTTATGTTCTTTGGATAAGTTTAAAGTATCATTTATTAATTGAAAAGTATCACTTTTTGTTCAAAAAGTATCACATTATGTTATTTGGGTTGTTTGATTTGTTGAGAAGAGATGATGAGAAAAAAGTGCTTATTTTTAAGTGATTTTGTTAAGTTTGGAGTTGAGATGTGGTGGAAAGATTGTTTATTTTTATGAGTTTCAAAAACAAAAAGTGCTTACTTTAGTTTTATCTTGTAGGTTTTAAGTGCTTATTATAAGTGATCATTTTAGTGCTTATTTTCCAATCTTCAACATAAAAGTGATTTCAACTTTTTCATAAAAATTTGTTTATTTTAAGTGCTTTTTTAGTTTTTCGGATTTTGGTCTCTGTTTTCCCATTCCTAAGCTAAAAAGATGATTCCGGCTTGAAACATCACCTTATTAAAGTATCACTTTCGATGCTTATTTTAAGTGCTTTTTTTTAGTATTTCGGATTTTGTAAGTTGGTTGAGAATAAGCACATTTGGTCTCTGTTTTTCCATTCTTTAGCTCTAAAAAGTTGTTTCCAACTTTTGTTCCAGCTTCAGAAACATCATCTCATTAAAGTATCACTTTTCGTAAAAGTATCGTTTTTTGGGTTTAAAATATCACTTTTTTGTTCAAATAGTATAACTTTTTGTTCAGAAGCATCACCTCATTAAAGTATCACTTTTTATTGGAAAAGTATCATCATTTGGGTTAAAAGTATCATTTTTTGTTCAAATAGTATCACTTTCCTATTGTAAATCAATACCAAAGACAATAAAATTGCGGAAACATCACATCATTAAAGTATCACTTTTTGTTAAAAAAATATCATTTTTGGGTTAAAAGTATCACCATATTTTATAATCTTTGAAAGTGAAGAATTCAATACTAAAGTCAAGAATTCATTAATGTAAATAGTTTCATGTTTTTATACAAAAACAATTACTAATAATCGAGCATTAGGAGTCTTGAACCAAACTCATTGGATGGATGTGAGTTTGATACAAAAATAAACGAGGATTAGGAGTCTTGAACCAAGCTCCTTGGATGGATGTGAGTTTGTTGTATCACTACTTTTCTTCTTCTTGTTTTTCTGAAAATGCCCCTTGATCCTTTGTTTTCTCCCTTGGTAACTCAATGCGTAGGATCCAGTATACTGTTAGAAGAATTAGAAACCTCATGTTGATCTGAAGAATTCAGCGTATTCATCAAAGCATCGGTTGTAACGCCCCATTTTTTTGGAGTGCAATTTTTAGCGTTACTAAAATTGTAAGAAAATGCGTATAATTTTTTTAAATAAATAGATAAATGAAAAGTTTAGTGGAAGCGATAATGAGAAAACTTTAATTCTTAAGAAAAATTATAAAGTTTTTGCTTAAAATTAAAATTTCATTCAAAACACTTTGAAATAAATAAAAAAATAGTACATCACAATTGTTCAAAATTTAAAATAAATTCATAGTTCTTGAGATTTGAATAATTAAAAGTGAAATCATCGGCTATTCCCCCACATTTGCAACGCATCCGTCCATATGATCCGAAAAGAATTTGAAATTAGGGGGTGAGTAATCACATACTCGGTAGGGATAAAGATTGTCAAGCTAAATACGAAAAGTGCACAATTACATAAATTAACACATAACCTTTCCCATTGGCATAAGTCAAATAGCACATAACCTTTCCCGTTGGCATAAGCCAGATATCACATAACCTTTCCCGTAGGCACGAATGCCATATTTTCCTTTCGTGCACGAGGCCAAAATTTTTCCTTTCCGTGTACGAATGCCATATTTTCCTTTCTCGTGCACGTGGCCAAAAATTTTCCTTTCCCATGGCACGAATGCCATAATTTCCTTTCCCATGGCACGTGGCCAAAAATTTTCCTTTCCCGTGGCACGAATGCCATATTTTCCTTTCGTAGCACGTGGCCAAAAATTTTCCTTTCGTGCACGAATGCCATAATTTTCTTTCCCATGGCACGTGGCCAAACTTTCCCTTTTCAATTGCATAAACATACATGACATACATTGTAATGAAAAACATGTCATTTATAAAAATTAGTCATATCATGTAGCATATTATAATCATATAATTCACATAATTATGCATATCATGTAATACATCAAAAGCATATAATTCACATAATTATGCATATCATGTAAACATTTAAAATGCGTAATTCACATAATTGAACAGTTTAGACATTTAACAAAGACAATAAATTATACACATAAAATGTGATAAGAATCCCTACCTCAATCAAAGAAAATAAAGTAGATGAACAAATAGCTCGAAAGTAGAAGTCCTAATTGTACGGTTCTTCGCCGTAAACACAATATAAATTTAACATGATTTAGGCCGGAGATTAAGTAGTAACTTCTAATTAAAATAATCATACTTATAAAATAGCCAGGGCTTTTTAATAGGTAAAAGTTAACTAAAAATATAATTAGTTTTGGGACTAATTGAAAGAAATTAAAGTCAATATGAGATTTTGGACTAAATTAAAAAGTTTGGGGTAAATTTAAAATTCTAAGAAAATATAAATAAAAAATTTGGACTAAAATGGAACTTGTTTGGGACTAAATTGAAAAAATTTAAACATTGATTTGAGAATAGGACTTAATCGAAAACTTAGTGGACTACAATGAAAAATTTCAAACCGCAAATCTAGTCTCATCTTATATCTAATTTCCAAAAAGTGGTCTTTGGCCCAAACACCCATTTCATCTCTGCACAATTTTTCTTAATCAAACACACACACACACACGACTACACATACACATACACGTCACACACATATCCATGAACACCTCAAACACACACTCACACACATACACCTAGATTATTATTACACACTCAAAACACCTACACACAATATGTATTAACACACATACGCACACACACACTATTACACACAAAGACACACACATATTTTTCATCACACATAAGGACACACTCTCTCTCTCTCTCTCTCTCTATATATATATATATATATATATATATATATATATATATATATATATATATATCACACACACACACTGACACAACATCACACACACACAAACACACACAAATCACATACACAGACGCACACACACATGGTGATTTTTTTTTTAATAATATGCTTAATTAAATTCTAGTTAAGGACAAATCTAACAATAGCATCAACATGATTTAAATTAAAGAGGGATTAACAAAATTTACCTCAAAAATCCTCTAAATTGGTTGTGAGAGAAAATTTTCTAGAAGCTCTATGAATTGTACGGGAGATACAAATTGTAGAAGTTCATTCATTTTCTTGTACATAGTAGGAATTTAAGGGTATAATTATTATTAGTAGAGTAGCTTTAAACATGAAATAGTGTTTTAAAAAAATGGGGATGATGGCATTAGTTGGCAATAGTGAGCTTAAAGTGGGTAAAGTAGCATAAAGTGGAATGATAATAATGGAGATGGTGGGCATTAGTGGGGTTTGTCTAAAGCTAGCCCAATAATTGTAAATTAAAATATAAAAGTAAATATGTATATATATATAATATAAAAATGTATACATAAATAATTAATATGAATTTTGATTATAAGGTAAGATATGAATTGTAAAAATTATGGGTGTTACATTCTACCCCTCTTATAAAAAAATTTCGTTCTCGAAATTTCAAGCTTACTCGGTTGATGGAATAACTCGGGATACTTGGCTCGAATCTCAACTTCAAGCTCCCACATTGCTTTTTTTTCCATGTCTATT
This sequence comes from Rehmannia glutinosa, assembly GCA_016081115.2. NCBI lineage: Eukaryota > Viridiplantae > Streptophyta > Magnoliopsida > Lamiales > Orobanchaceae > Rehmannia > Rehmannia glutinosa. The sequence goes on from JABTTQ020001395.1 coordinate 726,002, forward strand.
CAATTAAATCTTAACCAGCGTGATGTCTTTATTTATCAACTTGTGTATCTTCCTGTTAAGGATAGCTACCGATTTTTCTTAAGTAAGTCATGTATGGGTTGACTTACGGTGTTTCATGATTGACTAAGTGACCTGGATCGTGGACATACTTTCTCAACAAGGACAAGTAAAATAAATTATGAATTACGCTAGCTCGCAATAACGCCAAACTAAGTTATATCTCTAACTCGCTCCATTATTTCGAATGAGACACTAAATCTATGTCTCGTTTTTCCTTTTACGCCAAATCTTACTATTCCTTTGGTCGGTGCAACCTTTTAGAAAACTTTTTCTCCTAGATCAAACTGTGTGCCTTTTTTTTTTTTTTTTTCCGATCTTGGCCTATTTATTCTGTTTTAACACTTCTCGCTACCATGACCATCCGTTCGACTAGCTCGGGGCTTAATACCTTCTTCTCACCAACTTCGTTCCAATAGATATGGAATATACACTTTCTTCCATACAAGACTTCGTAAGAGATCACTCAATTATCGTCGATAGCTTTTATTATTTTAGAATTCCACAAGAGGCTAATATTTTTCCCAATTGTTATCAAAATCCAAAATGCAACTTCTCAATGAATCTTCCGAGATCTGAATGATTCTTTCAGATTGTCCGTATACTATGATATTAACTTTACCAGGATGATAATGGATCTTATAATCACAATCTTTCACGAGTTCCAATCATCTCATTTGAATATCATGTTCAGCTCTTTTCGTGTGAAGAAATACTTCAAAATCTCTTGATCATTGTAAATTTCACCCTTTTTTTTTCGTATAAATAGTGACGCCATATCTTTAAGGCGTGCATGGCTTGTCAACTAAAAGTCATGTGTAGGGTAATTGAGCTTATGACGTTTCATTTATCTTATAATGTAGGCAACCACTTTACCTTTATTGTATTAAGATACACCAAAATTCTTATTTTGATGCATCATTGTATATTACAAAACCCTCTATAGTATTTGGAATTGTTAAAACCGATGTTGAGACTAGACGTCGTTTGAGTTCTGAAAACTCTGCTCGCGACTCTCAGTCCAAATAAACTTCCCACATTTTCCTTGTGAGTCGGCTCATTGGGTCTAGAAAAACAATACTTCAAAAATTGAAGTGACAAAAAAAAATGAGAAGCACGTTTCCTTAAGCTTCTTGGAGCATTGTACTACTTGCAGACGTGTGGTAATCCGATTTCATCATTTTCACGAGCGCGTCAATAATTGTGACAACATCTAACCGAAATACTTTTGGTTAGAAATATGATACTTTTCATTGAAAAAGTGATACTTTTTACTAGAAAAACAATACTTCAAAAAATCAAGTAACAAAAAAAAGACATTACCTTACCTCCTTGGAGCATTGTATTAGTTGCATCCCCTGTGACAATATTGATTTCATCATTTTCACGAGTAGCACCAATAATTGTGATATCTTAATGTAATAATTTTAGTTAGAAATCGATACTTTTTATTGAAAAATTGATACTTTTCACTAGAAAAACAATACTTCAAAAAGCTCGATGTGACAAAAAATGAGTAGCATATTACGTTCGGTTCAGTGGAGCATTGCATCACCCGCATTCCGTGTGTCAATATTGATTTCGTCACCCTCATCACTAGAGTCAATAATGTGACAACATCTACATGCAATACTTTTGGTTAGAAATCTGATACTTTTTATTAAAAAAGTGATACTTTTAGTGGAAGAAATCATACTTTCCTTGCACTGCTCTTTAATATTGTTCATTTTTGCTCTTCAACAAAACTTACGGAAAGTGGAAAAGAAAAAAATCATTAGAAGAGAAGAAGATTTTTCATACAATAACCAACACCAACACCAATTTCATATATTTTGCAACAAAAGGTAAATCGAATATGTTAACTGCAAATTTTACGTACCGTGTGATAAAGACACAACTGAAGAGGACGCGAGCTGAGGTTTTCTGTGCGTCGACGTCGAGGGAGGGAGAAAGAGAGAACGCGAGTGAGGGGAGCGAGGTTTTTTTTTTTTTTTTTTTTCTGTGTATTGTTTCATTCAATTCGAGCTCAGGGAGACAATGACCTAGGGCACGGTTCAGAGTATTGGGTCTTTTGCAGGGGATGGGCTTGTTTCAGCGGGTTGGGGCCTTTTTTTGCAGCGGGTGGGATTGTTTCAACGGGTTTTGGGCGGAGTTTAGTATATGGGGTTCGTCTCACGGGTGAGGGATTTCTCTCAAGAGACTCCCTAACCAAATATATGATTTTATCTCTGCTAGTTATTGGTATTTGGTTTTGATTAAATGACAGTTATGCCCTTTTCTTGTCATTTCTCCATCAATTAATTAATGTCATGTAATCCATTGTCAAGTCCAAAAGCAAGATTATGATGTTTATGGACCATATTTCTATAGCAGCACTCTTTTGACTATTTACCTTTTGTGGAAGACTATTTACCTTTTGTACTGCCACTAGAATTAATTAGTTGAGGCGTGCTTGTTAATCCAGTGGTAATTCGGTCAATGTCTTTCAATGACACTTCACGAATGACGTCTTCCTTTGGTGTCTATATGCCTTTTAGAATTGTTATTGTAAATAATAATTTTGTGAAAGCTAAGCTGACAGCCAAAGTGAAAAGGACATTAAATGGCATTTTTCTTTTTTTTTTTCTTATAACATACATTAAAATATTAATATAAGAAGTAACTGGGACTTTCAAAACCAATGAAATTATAATATAATTCGGAATGACGAATTGATCAAAGTTTCTGGAGAGTGGAGTCGATGGTTTGATTATCAGTTATTTATATTTTTCGAATATAAGATTGCATGAAACTAGGCTATTGACCATCTTAACACTAACCAGTAACCATATATATTTTTTTATAGTCATTGAATTGTTTGTATTAAAGCAAAACAATTAAATAGATTTTCAAATTTCAATACCCTGAGAAATTCCAAACGAGATTTCTTTTTTTTTTTATGACAGGCGTTTCATTTCATATTTTAATCCAATACATGAAGCCCGATGAAGGTCATGTGGGCGAATATCACATGTACATGATATTATTATCGTATGTGCACGACAGACACTCGCTTAATATTTTGGCAAACAGTAGGAAATATGAACTTAACCATTCACCATACTCGTTTTTTTAGAGGAACCACTCACCAATCACCATATTCATTCATGCTTAGGGATGTGATGGGCGGGTCAAAACCCGGCCGCATTAAACCGCTCAAACGGGTCCCAAACGGACCGGTTCGGTATACATTTAAACTTAATTTTATATTAATTTTTAAGTCAAAAGTTGAGAACTTGATTCTACTGTGCATTACTACTTATTAGTTATTTCTTTCCAACTGAAATAAGCTTGCTGGGTTGCTATTTTGTGAGTCTAAAACATGTTTGCAGATTCAGCGAATGAAAACAAATGATCAATTAATCAACTGGGGGCGCCACCATTAACAGCCAAGAATTTTGATTGATAAATGAATTATAAAAATTTTAAATTGTAGATTAGATTAAACAACAAAGATCAGCTAGAAATAGAATGAATTAAAAACAGAGCTTAATTCTGTGTGATGAAAACTGGCAGCAGACGATAATTTTGCATTATAGCGGTGCCGGCGGGTTCAACCCGCCGGGTCGCGGGTTCAATGCGGGCGGGACAAGGTGGGTCCCAAGGCGGGGTGGGTTCGGGTTCATAATTTTCTTCACGGGGGCGGGTCAGGAGTTTTTGCTTAAAACCCGTCCCGTTGCCATCCTTATTCATGCTTCTTTCGGGCAAACGTGGATATTATTGGGCCTCTTCAACTATTTTGAAGGCCCAATCAATTAAGGAAATAATTTGGGCTGACAAATCCAATTGCCTGTTTCATAGCCTGTACATAGAGATTACCTGGAACCGGAGCCCAATTCGTCAATTCTGATATTTAGAGGCCCGACCGGATAGAGATGACCTGGTCCGTTTCAGTCATCACCGTTGTCCTTCGCTTCAGAGTTCAGACAACACCCCCACCACCGTCAGAAACAGTAGAATAACCGACGAAATACACAACAGGACTGGTCGAGAAAAAGGAAGTTCCAACTATGGAGGACGACAATAGTAACGATAGTACCACCGTCGACACTGCAAAAGCCGACCGATCCGTGTGGCTTATGAAATGCCCTCCGATTGTTTCAAAGGCGTGGCAGTCTTCCGCCTCCTCCGTCGTCGCCGACTCGCCGCCCGTTGATAAAGTTGTCGTCTCACTCGATCCCCTCCGCGCTGAAGATCCATCCTCTCTGAAAGTAAAGCTTCACTCCTTTATGCGTGTATCAAGTTTTTACTGTGTTATTATGTATGTGAGGTTTATTTGTGTTTGCTTTCTGAGCTGTTTACTAAGTTTGAGTTTTGAATTTTTGAGTTTATTGAAATTGAGTTAAATTGACGTGCTTCAGTTTACGATGGAGATGGCTGGGAGTGAGATTATGCAGATTCCGAAGAGTTACTCCTTAACATGTTTAAGGATTTCGTTCCCATGGGTGTTTTCTCCGAAACAAATCAGGGTGAAATATCTTAACTATCTTTATCTGTTAATTTTGTTTTGGGGTTTAAATTATTTTCCCTCTTTTTTTTTTTTTTTTTTTTTTTTTTTTTTTAAAGTGTAAATGTCAAGTAGGTGTCTTTGTCTTTTTGACAACCTTTTTTTTATTTCTTTATTTCTTTATTTATTTTTTATTTTGAAGAAGTCTTTTTGACATCCTGAAGTTACATGGAATGCCTTTTTCTTATTTTTGGATGGTTTCTTTGTTGCCTTTTCTCATTTTCAAAATGTAGTTTGTCTTATAAACTTAAATCTTCTGTGAGTAATTAACTTGGATTTGCTCTTATGTTCCTGATATATGAGATTGTGAATATTTAATCTGCACATGGCCTTACTTCGTGGAGCTTACCTTCTAATTTGAACCGATTGTACAATTGGTTTAAAATTTAAACAATGTGCCGTTGATAACATATATCATATGAGATAGTGAAGACCGCTGCATGACTTATGGCTGGTCGGTGCTGTTGTTTGAGCTTGCAGTGAAGTATGTACGCAGATGCATTAGAGGAAACTATTAAGGAATTATTTATTTTTTCGGAATGTCCTATCATAATGAGGATGAATAAGTGAACTCTTTTTTTCACAATTTTGTTACTGCTGCTGCTAAGATTTCACCTTTGGCATATCAGTCAATATGAACTGAAGTGTAGATCAAATTGATCTCCTAATCAGCTCTTTACTTGGGGAAACTGAAATTGAAAGAATGGATCCTAAACATTTATGATTGAGAAAAAAAGATGAACATGAAGGTGCCCCTTAATCGGTTTTATTATTTTAATGAAGTATGATATAGAAAAAGATCAAAATGATTTTTTCCCTGAGAGACACGCTTCCCTTATGGAATTACATATTTTATGCGCACAACTTGCTCAGACATATAATGCTGCTTTGTTTATGTTTCCAAAACGTTATCCAAACCATTAATATATGCCATGCATTAATGCTAAATCATGCTACCCTAATCTGATGCCTCTATGCATTTTAGATGAGTTTCAGATTGATCTTTGCTACTCGCTGTGATGTAGTCACAATAATGTCTATTACACCATGCTTTAGTCATTTGTGTATATATATCTATGTATGTTTATGTTATATATATATTAACAGGAAGAGTTGCAATGGAAGGGAAAGTGGAACACAAATTTGACATGAAGCCCCATCATGCAAACATTGAAGAGTACAGAAAAATGTGTCGAGAAAGGACAAATAAATCCATGGTCAAGAACAGACAAATTCAGGTCATGCACTCATTTTGCTTGTCCAATTTGCCTTCTATCGTGGTTCTTATCTGATGCATTTATGCTGAAAATCTCTTGTCCATCATGCATTTGTTGTTTATCAGGTTATCAATAATGATCGCGGTGTGCATATGAGGCCCATGCCTGGAATGATGGGCTTGATTACGTCCACTTCTAAGGTAATTCATTTTTTCTTCTTTTTTGGTTTATAATTCAAATTGGTGTATTATTGCTATATTTATCTAAGTTCACTTATTTATGTTCAAGAACTGTTTTATTCTTGAAAATCTGAGATGTTAATTTATGGAGTATAACTGTAAGAGCGTCAATTATTAATTATAGCGACTATTTTGAGATCTTTGCTTTCCTTTTTGAATTTAGAGGCCTAATTGGTGTCTCTGCAAATTGCTAGAAGGTAATGATCTCTACGCCTAATTTGTTGGACCATGCATGGATAGATTGTTCGCGACCGACAGTTTTCTTTCTTGCATTCTAGCAAACTGTTGTAATGAAGTCTGAATGGAATCATACTACTGAGCAACCCTTCAGCTTCTTGGGCCATGCTTTTTTCTTTTATGGTATCATCACATGAGAAGCAGTAAAATGCAGTCGTTTTAACTCCTTTCAAAACTGAAATATGGACTATGTTGATTAATTCCACATATATATATATATATATATATAATGACAATGGGGTTTCCGGAGAATGGAAAAGAATGGGCAGAAGAGTTGTTGCCCATATAAGATTTTTTTGAGGCAACCCATTCAAGTTATGTTTTCTGAAATTCATAGCAATTAAGACTGAAGCATCTCTTTTTTATGTTTTGCATTTTGTTTAAAAAAGTTGATAGAAGGTTATTATGAAGAACCTGGAACTACCGCATTGATTTACACTTTTTCATCAGTCTGTCTTGCATAAAAAATATTCAGAAAAAAACCAGACCGTGTTTCCAATTAATATTAAAGTTGTCTTTCCATTTTAGCTTGGTTACTAATTTATTGTTGCATATGCTCTTTATTACATTTATATTCTTTCACAAACTTCCTTTAGGGTTAATTTCGATTTTTGGTTTTAATAAGAGAAATACGTCTTCTTAAATTGAATGTGCTTGTACAGGATAAGAAAAAAGCAGCTCCGGTTAAGGGACCCGATGTGAAAAGGACTAGAAGGGACCGTGGGGAGCTGGAAGATATCATGTTTAAACTTTTCGAAAGGCAACCTAACTGGGCACTTAAGCAGTTGGTTCAAGAGACTGATCAACCTGCTGTATGTCTTTGCTTATCATTCTATTTTGTAAAATTGCGAAGAACTTGTGCTTTTGTTCCTAGCATTTGTTGAATTTCATGCTGGCGTTCAAAGAAACACGTATTATCTTAAGAAGTGGGACAAAGCTCCTTGTAGTTTTTATTAGAGAAGCTCTAGTTGTATATGTTATACCTGTTGGTTGGCAATTTTACTTCAGTTTCTAAATTTTATGGCTCCTACTGTATCTAATACTTTGTATCTCTTTTTGCAGCAATTTTTGAAAGAGATACTAAATGAGCTGTGTATACAATAAAAGGGGAACAAACCAAGGTACATATGAGCTCAAACCAGAGTATAAGAAATCTGTCGAGGATACAGGTGCTGAATAATGACTCCATATGATTTTCTGTATATTAGATCACAACTGAAGAGTAATAAGGGGGAACCCATTTTAATGTGGCACACCTGTTCTTTAAGCTATGGCAACATGCCGGGTTTACCATCCTTACCAAACTGAAGAAAAGGAACTGAGTGATTCCTCGGGAGCTTATAGTTATAGACTCTAGATCATCTCTGTTTTTGGATTAGAATCCAACAAACATTTACTTCATATAATTCTTTAAAGTTATGCTAAGTTTTTGTGATTACTATTTTCCTTTTCTTTGTTTTGTTTCCTTCTTTATTAACATAGTGTGGAATACTAATAATGTTCAACCTTCACATGAAGAAAGTCATAATTTGTAACTGATATCTTCTGCTTCCATGAATGTCTAGCAGTGTGTGCATCAGGGTTATTAAGGAATTGAAATGCAAAGAAGCAAAAGATATAAATATACAGTCATTGTACATGCTCGATCTTTGTAATTTCTATGTTTAAGCTACAACCAGCTGAACCAAGTTTATCCCACTCTTACTGTAAAGCTCATTTAGGTTCTGGCTAGCTGGTCATGGTTCACGAACAATAAAACTCATTGCATTTATTTAGCTTTTGAATTACATCTTAGTTTTGTTTATCTTTTAATGTTGTATTAATTCTGAGTCCAGATAGGTAATATAGCACATTTCCTGTGCTTTTTAGCTTTCAGATCACATGCTTTATCAGGATCTAATTGTCTTCCTTTGAATGAGCACAGCATCAAGGAGGTGTCTGACTGTGACAAGTTTATTTTTCACTTTTTATATATAAAAGCATCCATTTGTTTTTCCCAGCCACTATTTTTTTTTTTCTTTATTATCTATAGGAACTCATTACTTTATGTATTAAACTCTTTCCAATCAGATCAGATGGCATACACTTATAATCAATCCTATCACTTCACTTATTATAGCTGCATGATTTCCAAAGATACCAATCTCACGAGGCGTATGAATGCGTCAAGCTAGAGCTTAGGTCAATAAAATTTGTAGGCTCGAGCTCAAGTATAATTACTCAAGGTTGATGAGGCTGATTTTGAATGCTCGAACTCAAGCTCGAAGTTCATGAATTGTGTTCGAACTAGCTCGTTTACTCATTCAATGTAAATATTTGAAAAATAGTAAAAATCTTAGAGCAGGCTCACTAGCTTTCGGACAGGTACGATGGATCACCAGCCGAACTCTATTTTAGCAGCACAACTCAATTTGCCTACCCTTATTTCTCATTTGCAACCAAATGTTATATCAGCTCCCAAATATCCTGGGGCTCCAAAAGTAAAAGGAAAATTTTAAAAAGAGCTTCAGTTGCTAATAGACTTTGTTAAATTCGGGGGGACTTGGTACGGTCCCACACATGAAGCGTACCCAATATGAGGAAGAGAGCCCATGTCCACCAAGTGAGGTTCCATCCTAAAACCAATTGGTGATAGGAGGAGTAGCTCACTTGGCTTATAAAGTAGACTCTCTTCCCTTATTTAATCCATGTGGGACAACTCACAAGTGACATATCTCAACAGACTTGAAACAACTCCTAAACACCAGTCAAACCATAACTTCTATTAAAAATCAAAGAGGCTGTAGTAAATATGTAAGATTTTTTGCATAGAACTGCTGCTAACACTAAACACTTGCATCTTCTTCCTAGATAGCACCATCTAAATAAACATTTTGGACAATACGCAAAATTAAGAGGACCCAAAACTACCCAAAGCCATTATCAGTTAGTTATGCTTATCAAATAAATAAAATCTATCTTTGGACCAACTTGCTCAAGTAGTTATCCCATAAGTTCGCCCCCTTTTCTGGAATGTGATTGTACTATTTAATGTGAACCTCCCCGACTGCTTGGCTATATATGGTACACTAATACATCTTTAGACCACATGTACCCTGACCTATGTTGTTTGCGGTGAAAGATTGCCACTAGGCGAATAGGTCAATTTAGTTTGCACTAGGCCTTCGGATGTGGAGTATTCTCATTAATGCAACATGTTTTCTATGAATAGATTGTAGAAGTTCCGAGTGTCTTGGATTCTATGTGTTAATCAGCCTATTTTAGTTGTTTCCTGAAGACCACACTGTTGATTTATGCTCTCTTGTACTGGTTTTTCTGTAAGTTGTAACACGTTCTTGCACAACCTTTCTCATACAACTTGAGTGTTGAAAATTCTCGGCAATTGAACAATTTTATGTTTTAGTGAGGAGTGCACTGGCCATTTACGTATCTAGTTTCAGTAGTTGAGCCTTAATCGATGGGTAATTTAGCTTTTGTACTTTGAAGTTCTTATGAAGCATAATTATTCATAAATAAATCTGTTTGAGTTTAGGGTAGTATTTTGTACAAGAGAAAATGGGAATATTAGTGCTGTTTTGCCATGTGTGTGTTGTTGCCTCCTAAGTGCATTGATTGTTTTGTTATATAAACCCCTTCTCTGTGGCAATGGGGTTTGGGTTGAATACACCTTTGTTGATTGCATTCTACACATGCATAATTGATACCCTGATAAAAAGAAAAGAAAAAAATTAATTGATACCTGATTAATATCGATATGCTAGAATTCCACTCCTTTGGCCTTTTGCGATTTTCTTTATCAAAACAATGATGGAAATTTGGAAATTAGCATAGCTTTCGAATTTAAGAGACTTGTGTTATGTTAACCTGATGTTATCATATAAATGATTGGCCCTTGAGTATGACTAGGTCAGCGAATGTCTATTCTAGACTCATTGTTATTTATCTTCTTGTCTCTGTACAATTATACGATGAACCATGTAGTGCAATTTGTATGGAAAATGAAGGCTCTTGTGTTACTTAGTTGTTTTAGTCCACGCAAGCTTAATGTCTGCCGTCCTCAGTCGATGACACATCTTTGAAATTATTGTTGTGCATTATTTAGAGATAACCATTAAAGCGACAAAATTGCCTCTTATTCTAACAGTCATGATTCCATGAGCAGTCCTTTTCTTGAATTCTTTTAGTAGGTGCATTTACATGTTAGTGCAGTGTTCATGTCAGTGAGAAAATTTGATTACCATAATCGTTCCATTATGTTTATCTGGATCTTTGGTGGTTTAAATTTTTGAAGTCTACTTTCTTGAAACATCACTGTATGCTACATTTAAGTGTCAGAAAAGACAATCTGGAAAACAATTCATTAGAAGGCAATGTGATCAATATAGCCGATCCCACATAGTGGGGAAAAGACTTAGTTTGTTGTTGTTGTTGTTTGTATGTGAGCTTATGGCTACCAGGAAATACCTTCCTAAATTAGTTAAGGTGTTCAGAGTTGAACAAATTTCATGAAATCAATGAAGTTGTTCTTTCTAATATTATTTGCATAATTTTGCATCAGTGGTTTGCCCATTCTTGTTTTAGGATATATGCTTGTCCAATGAAGCCAACAAATTCAGGTTCTATTTATTTTGTGAGATAATTGAAAAAACTACCCCTGAGGTTTAGTCTGTTATCTTTCAAAATTACAAATGCCTCCTAGACATTTGTTTATATTACAAATTGCACTTGAGGATGGGGCTATCTGTTAGGTGCATACAAATCTCAAGGGGATGATTGTAACACCTTAAGGGGGTATTTGTGATTTCAAAGATAACTGAAGTTTTTGTAACTAGGTTAAACCCCAGGTGTAGTTTTTGTAATTATCCCTTATTTCGTTCATAAGTTACTGCTACTTGCTTTAAACTCTTTTCCCTTGTGTAAGTTGTGTTACATAATGATATATAGCATTTGAGTAAGGTTGCATGCATTTGTCCTAATGTTGCACATCATTCATCCATGTAACTTAGTTCTGTTGGTTAAAAAAACATGTCTCTTGAAGATGAAGTTAGAAACACAGTGCCTGCAGGAAAATGAGCTCTTCTTGAATGCGAATGGCCAATAATAATGTGTCACCCCACTGACTATGAGATTGTCCTTTGCACGCGAGTCACAATTAAGATCATGATAAAGACCAACTAGGAATCTTCTTTGTCCCCCTTTGGAAGAGATGTTTAGAGCATCTTCGGACAAGGTAGACTTGCACTAATCTCTTCTCTATTGGTGCGATTGTGCAGTCGAATCATCGATTCGACTGGAACTTTATTCGGTAATGGTGGCTACTCGTAGGACCCTTTCTTTTCCTATATGGTGCATTCTTAATGTGACTGTTAATGGAGACTTTGTCATTCCCATGAACGTGGATGTCAAAAATGGCTAACAAAATAAAAGAAGAGAGAGACAGTTTTGTCAAGATATTTATCGATGGGTTTCAATGGTGGTCCTACCCCCACAAATGGCTTCTTGAAATATTCCTTGAATTTTTTTTTTTTGGTGGCATATTTGATCATGATTATGGTTCTGTTAATTTCTTATTTTCTGTCATTCTTGTTTAATTTGGTTGCTCACACTCTTCATCATCTTCCTTGCTTTTTTTATTGCTTTTAGTGGCTGCCATGATGAGGAATTTTCTTTGGTTGATCATTCTTTAGTTATGGTTAGGCATTTTCTTTGGTTGATACATATCGGACTTTCCTAACGTGTTTAATGGATAGTTACAAAACTACTCTTTTTTTTTTTTTTTTTTTTTTTTTTATGATTAACCCGTGGCCAATTCTTTCTTAGGCTCAACCAAGAAAGTGTTGGTAGGGAGAATCGAACTCGCAATCTTTTCATCCCGCGCCACTTACTCCACCAACTAGGCTACCCTTTCATTTTTCATTAGGGAGTGTTTGCGAACAATAAAAAAAAATTATTCTCGTTTTTAGCTGGAAAAAAAATCACATTTTAATATTTGCAAATGTCGGTTTTTGCCTTTGATTTTGTTTCAACTAATTAGAATTGAAAAGTGGACGTGGATGTGTTTTAGATTTTTTATTCTACTTACGGTTTGACTTTTTACACACAAATAAAATACTTTTACAACTTCTCTACCAAATAATATCTCTTAATTAATCAATTTTCAACTTATATTTGTAAATACTACCAACTTCGATTCTCAACTACTTGCCTCCAAAAGCAAAAAAGTTTGCAAACACTCCTTTAGTCTATTTACAAAAACATTCAATTATATTTTAGAATTACAAATATCCCCTTGATGTATTATAAATATTTCCTGAATCTCCTTGAGAGTCAAGAGATTTGTGTTTGTTTTACATGTTATTCTCGGGTATTTAATTTGTAAATTTACAAGATAATTGCGTTATTTTATAACTAGCTAAATTTAGAAGATAGAATTGTAATTATTCCTTTTTTAACATTGGAGAAATTGTTCCTTGTAATTGAACCAATAATAATAATAAAAAAAAAAAGAAATGTGAAATCAAATGAAGAACCTTGTACACGCACAGTGGCTCAGTCAACTTTTTATCATCTTTGTAATGCCGTAACAATCAAAAATACGCATCTTTGTGAAAAAGGGAGAATTGTTTGATTTTGCACCAAAGATAGAGATAGCGATAGATGTTAATCCAATTATTTATCGTTTTCGTAAAAAACTGGATGAGCTTGATGTCACGGGCCTAGCCATTTAAGGCCACCACACGATGCCTTGCGGCGCCCGGCCCCCGGGGCCCTGACCTATCCACGAGACTACACACTGCTTTGGTTTCGCGGCTTCAGGCTCATCGAGAATCGGCTCAAAGATCAGGCCAGTTTGGGTAGGGATGGCCAATTCCCTTCTTCACCGTCAAGTCCACGACTAGCAACAAGCTCCCGAACTTAAGGGTAGCTGCTGAACATCAGAAGGGTCATGTACACGTACCCACAAAACCGATGAAGCCACATACAGGTCATTCACAAAGACAATCCACCAAAAGTAGTTATAGCGAAAGACACCCCAATGTCACGGGCGTGACATCCTCCCCACCCAAGATGGTGTACGCCCTCGTACACGGTCTACTCCACCGAAGTGCATCAACGGCGCGCCCCTGGCGGCCCACACGTGTGCCCCTCGCACACCAATCGCACTCGGAGACCAGAGAGGATTCTCCCGGATGATCGCCACCCAACATGTTCCGCTCCCGCTACTCCACCACCCTCTTGGTAAGAGCGCTTGGCGCAACCACGGAATACAAATGCCGGGACGGCTCGATACCACTTGTCACGGGCCTAGCCATTTCGGCCACCACACGATGCCGCGCAGCGCCCTGGCCCACGGGGCCGGCTTTATCCCACGAGACTACCATGGTTTCGCCCGCCTTGGGCTCATCAGAATGCGGCTCCGATCCACCGGCCGGTTTGGGTAGGGATGGCCAATTCCCTTCTTCACCGTCAAGTCCACGACTAGCAACAAGCTCCCCGAACTTAACAGGGTAGCTGCTGAACATCCGAAGGGTCATGTACACGTACCCACAAACCAAATCTGAAGCCACATACGAGTCATTCACAAAGACAATCCACCAGTAGTTATAGCGAAAAGACACCCCAATGTCACGGGCGTGACATTGAGCTGCAACAAGTCAAGAATAGTGGGTTGTTAAAAGTAATTATTATAAAAAAAAAAAAAATATAAATGGTCTTTTGAGTATAACTGCACCAAGATATGTTCAAAGCTGAACTGATATAAAGTTCTCCAGACCAATTTTACAGAGGAAAAAGAAAAAAATTTGCTTTTACTTGATTTCTGGTACAGTGTTTAGGGTGGGTGGAATCACTTTATGTGCCAAAAGTGACAAACAAAAGCAAGGAAGAATGGTGCTTGTATATATCCTCTCAGTAGGTTTATACCAAAAAGTGACCAAAACGCATGAAGTCAAGAAGATGATCCCAAAAGAAGGGTTTAATTATCTTTGCCATTGGGATTGTTGGAAATCATATTTTTCTTGATGTTGATGTGAAGTAGGAAAAGTATCATTGTTTAATGAGGTTAATAGCATCATGCCTAACCTAAAAATCTAGAAGTTTATTTGGCTATTTTTTGGGTTAATTACAAAACTATATGAGGTTTAACCTAATTAAAAAATAATCGAATTATCTATCAAAATTACATTTACCCCTTTTACATTGTTTTCATCTTACAGTTTACATCCTCAATGCATCCTTAAGAGAGGGTACTTGTTAGGTTAATACAAACGTCAAGGAGGTATTTGCAAATTTTGAAAGAGAACTAGAGTTTTTATTTTAGGCTAAGCATCCGGGTAGTTTTGTAATTTTTTATTAGTTTGTCATATACGATTAGTGAAAAACTATGGCAACAGAAAATGTATTTGGGTAGTTGGTACATGACACAAAAATGCGGAAGCATGGAGAAGAATCATAGATAATCATGGATGTCAGGTGTCAAGAATTTGGGGAGACAATCTTACTATGTAGCAAATACCTTTGTTTAATGTTTGGTAACACTTGGAAGGCAAATTCCAATTTTTTGTTGCATTTTTTAAATCAATAATTACTTTAGTTTAAGTATAATATATTAGAGCATCTCCATGGGATGTTCTTCAAGATGATATGAACAAGAATATCTTGTTCCAACCAATGGTCAGTGTTATTCAATTGTATGAATGTTTTTTCATTTTGTTATATTCAATTGTATGAATGTTCTTTCATTTTGTTATAAATTTGTAATACCTAAGAACAAATCTAATAATAATAAAAAAGTATTGCCCTCATAAAAATAAAGGGTGTAAAAATTAAGCGGGATCCATAAATAATAGATGTGTTATTTGAATGTAAAGATGTGTTATTAGAGGGGGTGTGATTAAAATGAGGGGGTGTGATCCATAAATAATAGATGTATTATTTTGTTCAAAAAAAAAAAAAAGATGTGTTATTAGAGGGGGTGTGATTAAAATGAGGGATTTTAACAGGAGCCCTAATAATGTGTCAGGAAAACATCCATTGGAGATGTCTTTATACTGTAAATTCACTAACCACGTGGACAAGCCATTTACTGTTGAAAATGTCTACCATAATAAAATATTGGCAAGACATCTACAACTTAAAAATGTCTACTAGAAGTCTAGAATTAGCGGTGTAAATTAGTCAAGAGTCGAGCTTTACACCTTGTCAAACGAAAATGTGTTCAAGTTTAGTTTGTTATGTTAACGAACCGAGTTAAACGGACTTTCAACGATTGATCTCGAATTGAATATCGAATAGTTTGGTTTATTTACCCTAACTAGAATAAATTTTATCATACTTTCCAGTTCATCCTCATTTTAATTTTCCACGTAATTTTCAATTCCACCATTGAAATATATTCTCTCAGAATATTTTCCATAATTTATGAAAATAACGCCAAATAAAGCGACACATTTCACCTTTTCTTTTATCGTCCAATACCTTGAAACCAAATGAAATCTTTGTGAAAATATATGGGCGAATATGATGTTTCAATATACCAATGAATGATAATCATACTATAATCATCTGGCGGAGATAGGGGCCAACCCGGCCTGGCCCCCTCCTTTTAATTTTCTTTTTTGAGGAAATCCTTTTAAATTTCTTTTATTAGGAATATTTTTAGTTAATTTTTATATATGTATATTTTTAGTTTTTTATTATCCACCCCATTTTCGTGTATTAGACAACCACCCCAGGAATAATTTTTGTCTACGTCTATTGATTATAATGACAATATTTTATCGTGTAACAATCACCTCAGAAAAAAACTACATGAAACCAATAGTAATAGGAAATTCAGTGTGGTCAAATAGACCTTTTGTTTTTGATATGGCAAACGTCGTTTTCAATATGCACCCCACTCCTTACCCGATCAAGGGCAGAAAACAAGCAGTGGTGGTGTTAATGGTGGTGGATGATGTTTACTTCACAACGATCGATCCATGCATATTTGGAAGGGTCACCGGGCTGCCAAAAAAGAAAAAAATAGAAATTTCAAACTTGATATCAAAATCTTGCAAGATCCTAACCAAAGAATCTCACCCAACTTTCGAAAATTTTGGCAAATTCATCATATTATGGCAGAGAGATGAGCAGAGAAGTGAGGGAATCTCAAAACAGTGAGGGAGACTAACCGGCCAATCCACTCAGCCTCATGCTCCAGTTGTCTGTCCATTACACTCTTTACATAATACTCTCCAATAAAATTAACAAATGTTTTCATTATGTCCCAACACTCGGCAGCACTGCTTTCAGTTTACCTTCTTTGTGCTTGAGATTACGGAATAGACTTAGAGTTGCCAATTTGGGTCCGACTCGATAATAAGGTCAGTGGACCATCAATTTGAAGGACCGAAATAGATTGGGCCTATTTGGCCGGGTCGACCAGCTGTCTCGATGCAAAATTCACTACACATGCCAAGAAAATATTAGCCAAGGGAATTTTTGGCGGCTCAGCCTTAGCCCGATTTTTTTCGTATGGCCCGTGGGCCAAAGACACCGGTCGGGCGACCCGGACTGCATCATGGTCCAAATTAATTGTGATTCTAACTAGACTTATTCATTACTCGGCCGTTTTGCGATAATTACAAAAATCCCACAAGGTTTGGGCAAATTCAAAATAATCAAGAGGTTTTTGATATTACATAGAAAAAAACCCTTTGAGGTTTCATTGTGTCTTAAATTTAAAGAGGTAAATGTAATAATTTGATAAATGTAAGGGAAGCTTTTAATTTTTGAAATATTTTTTCCATATGAGGGGATAAAGTGTAAGATGGGTCAAACCTAAATGGGGTTCTTGTAATTTTCGAAAACCTCTTAATTTTTCTTTCTAATTAGACGGAACATCAAGGTTTTTTTAACTATCCCTTTTTCAAACTATCTATTGACGTGCGTCTTGGATCAACAAACAAAATATATAAATATGATTAATTTGGAAATTAAAATGAACACTTGGAAAATGCGGGGAAAATGGCTAATTCTCGCTTTTTTATATTGAAGGCCGAGCGGAGCTTGTCCGGTCGGCTTCATCACTCAATTTTGAATTGTACAAGCTTTATAGTAGGACAAACTCACTTGTCTTTTTCCTAATAAATGAGATCTATTTATACTAACAATTAATGGGCTAATCATCATTACATCTAGCCTTTAATAGAGGATTATTGTGGGGCACGGTTCCGCTCCACGATGTGCATGAAGGCATCTTTGGCCATGTGTTGAGAGAAACTTGTTGACTTGTCGTTGGTCGGTTGTGGTGGCATCTTGGTACGCCATCGATTGTTGAATCCATTTTTTTGTTGAACGATAGTATTTTATTATAACAACTCAAAAACTAAAATTACAACTACAATCGTAGCCAACGGGCTAAGAGCCGACAAGACTAACTAAGAGCAATAGGGGAATTGGTAAGACCAATTGATTCACAACATGGACTAAAAACTACCCACCCCAAACTAAACCACTCCACGGGGAGACTTTCAAAGACTCCTTAAAGGAGATCGAACACACAAAAAAATGGCAAAACCGGCATGAGCAACCACTATATATCTTTGAGCAAGAAAAAACCGATCCGCCTACGAGTTTCGCATATCAACCGAGAAAAGAAAATACAAACAAAATAAGAAAACAACAACTATAGCTAAAAACGAGAGGAAAAAAAAACAAAAATTGCCTCTCCCTCACCCAACTCTCTGCTGCGAGACTCATCATCTACTCGCTCCGAGACACCTCCGTGGAGCTCCCGCTTTCACCCTGGAACAAAATATCGGTCACCTCCGAATATCACAAGGAACCGCCATCGCCCGCCCTCCGTGAGAAGCATGGAGGGGATGGGGAAGGAGGGAGAGGGAGGGGAGGGATGAGGGTGGCGGTATGGAGGGGTGAATGAGGGGAGAGGATATTTCATATTAGGTTTAGGGTTTTTGGGTTAGAGAGAAGGGAGAGGAAAAGCGGTAGAGAGAGAATTTTTAGTATTGTTGAATCCATTTAGTGGGAGATTTGTTGAGTGGAACACTTGCTTGATCTTGTTTGTCCAGTAGTGGACTAGATCGGCTCGTGCCACGTCATTAGCTCATTGCTTATGTCATTCTAGTCGGTCCACATCATCTTGGATGGCTTACATCATCATCAGTTGAATGGCCACGTGGACTATTTTTGTCCACCTCGCTCGGGTATCATCAATGGCCCCAAGTTTAATTATGAGGAAAAGATTCTTGAAACGGATTTAAACTTTAAATTGGAAAGAGAAAATTTTGAGAAGTCAAAGCGTCTGTGACACTGTCACTGTCCATCAATGTTTGAAACAACGCATTAATTGAGTCCCGTGATGAGAGACACGTAAGCGTCTTTCTATTGGACCATCATTGTGCGGGAAGCGTGGGGGCGTGATAGTTATCAAACTTTTTGAATTTGAAAAGACGCCCTTTCTAACTAGTGCGAAGCTTACGAGGGAAGTTAACCTATAAATACCCCTTTCCTCTTTCATTTCATACTTTTGCATTCATTACCTTCGGAGTAGCATTTGCGAGTAAACCGAAGCAAGAGATTTTAGGTCGGCCTTAGAGTCTGAAGCTCAAGAACACTTAGGTAACCTTCCAAATTCTTCCTTTCTTTTTTATTCCTTTTTCTTTTTCTCAAGAGCATGTCCGGTTCAGTCACGACAACAACCAAAACGGGATTTTAGTGCAGAAGTTGAGATCGAAGACCCCGTCGCGATCCTTTATCTGTTAATCCTTCATCGAGAGAGAAGCATCACCAAAGAAACTCAAATATCATTGATCTTTTTAGTTGAGCATACTCCTGGCGAAGTTCCATTAGAAGAGACGCACATGGTTTTCAACCCCACTCCGTGACAATATTCCGTAAGGGTCAAGTGTATTAGCCATGCTTATCTTGAGATGAGCCAAGTGAAGAAGTAGGGAGTTTGAATCAAGACGTGACGACTCTCACGAACATATGGATTCTCCGAGGCATGATAAGCGTGAGGAGGTTAGGGTCCGGAGGGCATAGATGCGAGATCTCCGAGAGCGGGTAGGGAAGATGGAGGTGGTGGGGCTGTCCGGACATAGAAATGGGGATCAAGGCGGGTGGTAGGCCCCCATTGCGGGTGGTAGGAGGTTGGACTGGGTGACCAAAACAAGCGGTCGGGATGATAATGCAACAAGAGTTGGACGCCCTTCACGAGAAGCACATGATTCCGTCGATGGTACAATTTTGGTTGCGGATCATGCCGAGGTACCCGAGCACCGGAGGGGTGTATTGCGATATATGCCCACAACCTTATGTGTACGGCCGAGGTTCCCAGTGCAAGATTAATAACGAAGTGGTTTAGGAAGTGGAACCCTGCCTTTGTCCCAAGTGCATCCTACGACTGGGGTCGGATAATTGGGCTACTCGTCCTCTTCTTTCTCTAAGACTTCCCCGCCCACACTTCGATGATTTAAACGAGCTTTTTGTTTGAAGCGACCTAGGATAAGGGCGTCCTTCGTGGTGGTACTATATGCGGACCCAACCCGACTACCCGGACGGACTGGTCTTGGGCCTTCCGCATGATCCTTAAAGGAGTGAAAGGATAAGTGGTTACGGGTTGGGGGCGATGGAAAACCCGCCTTGGGGATTCGTTGTTGCCCCTCCTCTTGAATTCGATATGATTTTCGTAAGTGTATTTCTTTCTTTGAATTTTCAATAGTTTTTCTAATCATTAATTCTTTGCCCCTTTATGTGCACGGAATCGATCGCCCGGTGGGGGAGCTTTAGGATCTATTATTAATCGGTTGGAGAATATCCAGGCATTGGCGCGTCCTGACGGGAGGATACAAGTTTTGGCCACCGAGGAGAGTTGGCTTAGGCCGGTTTCGGAGTAGGCGCCACCAGGCTCGGAGGCGAGAATAAGAGGTTTAGGGAAGAACAAGGTGAGGGAAGTCCGCCGCGGGAGGAGTGAGGTAGGACACGGAGCGGAAAAAAACAACGATCCCGGATGAACAGTCGATCATCCCGATAAAGGCTTGATCCATTGAGATAAGTGCCTTCAATAGCTAAGCGGCCGATGCAGGCCGAGCCGCCACGATAGATCGAGACCCAAGGTGAGTATATATTCATAAGTTTGAGATTTCTTTGCCTTTCGAGTTCATCATTTTTGCCTTCTTTCATATGTTGTTTACTTGTTGTAGGTCCAACCAGGGTGGACGTTTTTGCTCGTCTCCGTCGGGTAAGGTAGACCCCGCCCGCAGGGACTAGGGTGACAATTGGCCAAACCGCCGAGCAGAGACGGAAAGTCGGGCCGAGATCCAACGCGGCAAGTGCCCTACTACGGACGATCAAGAGGAAGAGGGGCCTCTCGGGCGGAGGAGGAGGGAGATGGAATAGAAATAAATGAGCAGGGCAAACTAAAAGGGAAGCCGACTCATGGTGTCCCCGATTGAAATTACTTCGGGAGAGACTTTGAATGAAGCTTTGTCGGCGGATGTTTTCGATGATGATCGGGGCGGGAGGCCCATTTCATCCCCGAATCTTGGTCGAGGAGGATGCTTGAAGGGATGGCGGTCCGAGGTCTCGATGATTCATTGAATTCGCTAAGTACTCGGCGCTTGACCAAGGAGAAGGTGGCGGCATTTACGGAGGACGATCGGGCACGGGATGCCACCAAGCTTAGACGATCGGGATCAAAGAATTCGTAAGGAGGCTGGTTAGGAGGAGAAGCGCAGATGCCATGGGACTATCCGGCGGAATTATTGGCACCCTATGGCATATGATTCGGCAAGCCCGTGACTGGAGAGGCGCCATAGTGTCTGCAGGAGGCTCATGACGATTGCTTTGGATTCAGCGCCCTTGGAGTCTCGGACTAATGAGGCCGTGAAGGTGGCCATACATGAAAAGAGGGTTGCTAAAGAGGCCATGGCGGCGAGAGATCTTGCAAAAAGGCGAGAGGAGCTCGGGTGGAGGTTGGCTTGTTGAGGACGACGGTGGCCGTATCCGGGAGAGATGGAAAGGCGAGAATTTTGAGATGCGGAGGGAAATGGAGGAGGCCTTGGGAAATAGTTGGAGGAAGCTAGGGTGGAGGCCGTCCGAGTTTATAAGTGGTCGGGGAGTATGCCTACATGCTAACTTGTGGGCATGCGACCAAAGATTGAAGAGATCCTTAGGGATCTTACGAAAGGAAAACCGTGGGTCGTTTCCGGAAAAAGAGCTCGACGAGTGAATGCGATTTGGCTTTTCTCCGTCCCAATTTCCGTCTTTCTCCGAGCAAGATGTTCCCCAACAATGAAGATGGGGAGAAGTAGCTTGTAGTGGTCCCGACCCCAGGCTCCTGCTCTGGTGGAACCCAACCTCCCGCTCCATAGGGTGTTCATTTGCTTTCTCCTTTTGGTTTTTTTTTTGATGTAGGCGGCCTTAGGCCCTTGATGTAATTGGCCTCGGGCCCCCATGTAAATTTTTGCTATCAATGAAAATTTATTTCGGTCATTTCTCTACTTTGTTGTACTTTCGGATTTTGCCAAGTGTTGGGCTCGGCATTCTTGAATTGATGCATGAATCAAATGATGAATTGAATGAATTGAATGAAATTTTCTTTCCTTTACTTTCGAGTTGTAGTACCTTTCACTTCTCTGTTTGTATATAGCATTCTTCATCTCAAGATTGCATCTCTTTTCTTCTAGTAGGGCATCCTCATTCTTTTCTTGAAATATTTGCAACTCGAATGTTGGGGCCCCGATTTCCACCGGAATGACGGCTCACTCCATATGCCAGGGAGAAAAGGTGTTTCACCCGGGCGATTTAGTGCGTTGTTCGTAAGCTCACGGACACCGAGCGACTCCTCGGGCCAATTTCCTTAGATTCTTCTAGTATCACCTTCGGTGTGTATATGAGTATTTTGTTCGCCGCCTCGACTTGACCATTAGGTGGGTGATATGGAGTGGAGAAATGATTCTTGATATGAAAACTTTCGCAAAAAGTTGAAATCTTTGGTTATCGAACTATTTTCTATTATCTGTTACTATCAGTATGATATCCGAATCGCATATTATCGACTTTTATACAAAATCGACTATCTTCTCTTCGTCTATCTTTGCCAGGGGGCTCTTCCTTAGCCCACTTAGTAAAATAGTCGACCGCCACTATGGCATACTTCACGCCCCTTTGCGGTGGGGAGTGGTCGATGAGGTCTATTCCTCATTTGGCAAGCGGCCAGGACTCAATATGGAAGTAAGATGTTCGGGATGGTACGACTTGTGGTGCAAACTGTTGGCATCTTTCTCACTTTTGACTAGCGAGATCGCGTATTTCTTCAAGACGGCGATAATATCCTGTCGGATCGGTTTATAGGCGAGTGTCGGCCCCAAAGATAATTCCTCCATATTCCTTCATGTACCTCGCAGAGATCATAGTCGGCATATGTTTTTGATAAGCACACGAGTAGTAGACCGAGTACCGTGCTTATACAGGACTCCGCCCACTATATTGTCGGCGACACGAGTTCTCAACATCCGGCCTCGGCTTTGTCTTGGTTGAATACCATGTTCTAGATATTGAATGATCAAGTATCATCCACATGAGCTCGGCAACTTCGTTGGCATTTATCTTCTTCGTATTTAAGGAAGGTGAAGATAAGTGAGTTACCATAATGTCTTCGATCAGGTCGGTTCGAGATCGGATGTTAGCCATGCCAAGGCATCCGCTTGCACATTCTCGGTTCGGGTATATGTATTATTTCTACCTTGAACTAAGAAAGTTTAGTCTTTGCAAGCTCCAAACCGTGCTATTTTGGCTCCTTTGCTTCATATTCTCCATTTATTTGATTTACCACCAATTGGGAATCATTATGGACGAGCAGCCTCTTCGGACCCATTGATGCGGCCATCTCTCCGCCGCGAGTGCTTCATACTCGCTTATTGTTGGTCGCCAGAAGCGAACCGTGCGGATGAGCGATGCTTGATTGTGTTTTGGATTGGTTATCACAATCCCGCCCCGCTCGATCTGCGGTGGAAGAAGCTGTTGACAAACAACTTCCACTCTTGCTCTTCGATGATGTCCAATTGGATTCATGGAGTGAACTCGTAATGAAATCGCCAGTGCTTGTCTTTTCATTACCGTTAGAAAACTTGTATGAAATCGAATCTGGTTGAGTTCCAAGCCCACTTGATCATCCGGCTGAGCGTATTCGGTCAGTTCATGACTTGCTTCAAAGTGTAATTGGTTAACATAATGATTTTTGCTCAAAAAATATGGTCGAGCTTTCTAGGGCCGAGATGATCAATGCATATGCCCATTTCGCGATTGGAGGATATCTTAGTTCGGCATCATGCGGGGCCTGGTGATATAGTAAATCGGATGTTGAATCGAATTATCAATCTGATGAGCACCAAGTGACCGCGTGCTCGGAGAGCGCAAGGTATAAGTACAAGTCTTCGCCCGACTTGGCTTTTGCGAACATGGATTGATCTTTAAGTGTTGCTTCAATGATTCGAATCTTTGCTTGCGTGGCTTGGTCCATTCAAAATCCTTATTTTTCATTATTATCTCGAAGAATAGTTTGCATTTATCGTCGATCTTGAGACAAATCTCGAGGGCGACTAGGCGCCGTTAAGCTTTGCACTTTTTAGCGAGTTAGGGGTTCGTGTCGACTATAGCTTTTATTTTTATCTTTAGCCTCTATTCCCCGTTGGTGACTATATATCCTAGAAATTTACCCGAGCCGACCACGAATGTACATTTTTTTGGGTTTAACATCGTCTTGTACTCGCGTAAAATTTGGAACATTTCATTAAGATCAAAAAGATGATCACACATACAAGGACTTTACAAGCATATCATCTACATAGACTTCCATAGTATGTCCTATCAACTTTTCAAACATCTTGTTGACTAACCTCGATAGGTTGCCCCAACATTTTTCAGGCGAATGGCATCATCTTATAATAGTAAATCCCCTGGCCGAGAAGAAGGAAGTATTTTCTTCATCGTCCGGTACATCCAGATCCGGTTGTGCTTTGAATATGCATCAATGAAGCTCATTAATTCGTGGGCTCTTGTGGCATCGACCATGTAGTCATGTTTGGAAGGGGTAAGCGTCCTGGGGCATGCCTTCTTTAAGTCTGTGAAGTCTACGCAAAGACGCCACCGCCATTACTCTTCTTAACCGAGCAGGGTCGGCCACCCGTTGTGGGTAGAGTGCCTCCCGATGAACTTGTTATCCAAGAGCTTGTTGACTTCGGCCTCAACGCAGCATCCGTCGGGCCAAATTTTCTTTTCTTTTTGAACCACGGGCGGTAGGTGAGGTCGATACTTAGCGATGGCAGGCATGCTTGGGCTCGATGTCGGGCATCTCCGAGTATGTCCATGCAAAGACATCGAGATTGTTGCTCGTAAAAACTCGATTAGCTACGATATGAGTCAGTTCTTGAAGATTGTGACCGATTCGAGTTGGTGCCCTCCATTTTGTTTATCGACATCTACTATGTCGATCTCCTCCACCGGATCGGCATGTTTTCATTTCTTGCTCCGCTTTTTCTTTTGCGCAGAGGTAACTCTTCTTCCTCGGTCATTGGTTCCTTCACGGGTCGTCGGCCCGGGTCGGGTCTATTGGGAATGTTTGGCTCACAAGTTCGGTATTTGGCTCGGTCTCATCGGCCGGCCCGATGCCTTCTTCTTCCATTGTTTTGTCGAACTCTCCTTTCTCTAAAATGTTGATCTCAATTGCTTTAATCTTGAGGAGCACTCCGAGACTCCCTTTAATTCCCTTGTGAATTCTTCTCCTTTGGGGTCGGAAACTTGATCTGAAGTGATACATTAAGAAAAGCGCTTTTAAGTGGTAAATCAGATGTCGTTCGATGATGGCATTATATTCGAGTCTGAATTGATTATTTTGAACGTGGTGATCACGGTTCTTTTGTGCCCCTTGGCCCATCTGAATAGATAAGTCCACTTCGCCAAGTGGAATGATCCTTCCCCCTCCAAATCCCGAGAATGATGTCGTTGCATGGCCGATATAGTTGTCGTCCACATTCAATCGTCGGAAGGCTCGATGTAAATGACAGAGGCGAATCGCCGAATCAACAAAGATCCTGCACCGGGATGCCGGGATAGGTGCGATGATGACCAAGGGTCGAGTGTGGGTGCACGGCGATCAAACATCTTGGCGAGAAAAAAGCAAAATACCCCATCGGGCGGCCCTCTCGGATCTCGCAAGTCGGACCTATTTTTCAAAGCATTTGTAGCCTCTCTAATTTTGGTCTTTCTTTTTCTAACATACGGTTGTCCTCGACCCTATTTGTATCGTCGGTGTCGGGATCTCCTATCCTGGATTTTCATTAAGGGGCGCGAGGAGCCGGATTGGCTACTCGCGCCGGATTTGTTCGGGAGCGACGGATAAGCGGTGGTGGCGATTCATGAACATATCTTTTCAAACCTCCTCTCTGTACTATTCTCATGATCTCTCGCATGAAATCCCGGGACAATAAAGACGGTTGCCGCCCATTTGGGGTATGTTTTTGGCGGCATTTTGGCCATTATGATTATCCTGGGGCGGATCTTCGTTTCTATGCAAATTTACGGAATTCTCACCCATTTTTACGGGAAAGTGAAATGAAATACCTTATCCGGAATAGCTTAGATGTCTTGAAAAGTTGATCGACAAACGGACCCTCCTTCGAGCGCCAATTTGTTGATGTGCGTCTTGGATCATGAAAAAAACATATAAATATGATTAGTGGAAATTAAATGAACACTTGGAAAAAAATTTCGGTATAAGAAAATACACCCCTTGAGTTTTATGCACCAAACCCAAGAAAATAAAACTCAAGTACAACCACTTTACTATTTATCAAAAGATACTCCCCATTCCTCTTTTGTATTATCCGAGAGAAAATTACCCCGAGTGTTTCTTGAATCTAGCACAATTTGAATCAACCAAATTGATCTCCCCATATATGTACACCCATATTTCCTTTCATACCTAGTTGAATAGCAAAGTTTTTCATCCGTTTTCCATGATCTTCTCTCGCTCATATCACCAATTTATGGGAGAAATTTCACCGCCAAACATTTAATACAAAGATTGGCCCTTTGAATTATCCAGAGAAAAATACCGAGTATTTTCCGTATCTAGCACAATTGAATCACCCAAATTTGATCTCCCCATATATGTACACCCCATTTTTCCTCTCGTACCGGTTGGATAGCAAAGTCCTTCATCATTTGCCATGATATTCTCTGCGCTCAAATCACTAATTCATGGGAGAGATTTCCGCCAAAACATTTAATGATCGATTGAAATCCTTGAAAACTTTGGTCCACCAAATTTGTCAAATGTGTTGTTTGGGAAGCGGTATATCAGGAAGACTTTGTTTTGTGAAGGACCCTAACAGGGCCAATAACAAAACATGGAAAGCTAACGTGAATATATATAAATATTGTTGGAAATTGGTTTAATAAGTTGAGTGTGGTCTCTACTATAATGAATTTTTGGTGACTAAATATTTAATTTGTAGAAATTAAATAGCAGATTTGAAAATTACGTTCCGAGTAGATGAGCATGGTGTGATGAATTCCTCAAAACTAATAAGTGGTGAATGAGAAAGCGATACACAAAATCACGTTCACATTTAAATGAGTATTTCAAATTGTAAATACGAAAAGTCACATCCCAAATAGATTATTCAATCAAAATTAAGATAGTTTATTAATCATGTCGTGTTGAAGTGAGTGCATATTACCTAGAAGTACGCACCAAAAATTGGAACATGCAAAGCCCGCACACATGCCCGATAGGCTCGATCCACGGTCTGACTGGATGAACCATAGTTTTGCTCTCGGTGGTGATGTTCGAACACTTTCAAGTATGGTTAGTAGACAAGTGAGATTTATGACATACCCATTGAATGGCCATGGAAACCCATTACTTTGCTTCTTAATTGAGAGTAATAACTCTGCTGTTTGGAATGACTTGTGTATAGGTCATAAACATTTTCAAATAAAAAGGATTTTGCGACCAATTTTATAAAGTTCATATTTTGAGAGAAATACAGATCATTCTTTGTGTTCTTGCATAAGTTCTATCATAGTGTTTAAATACATTATGTCGTCATAGCGTTCGAACGTGCAAGAAGACATTGTTTCTTGTCATTTGGAGCTTGGAGATTTGGAGTGCTACTATCTCAAAGTCGTAGAAGCATTGTATCTTTGGAGGGCATCACGCCCGGAATTTTGAGCACTTATACTAGACATATTGTCTTGCGAAAAGAGTTCGTCTTGTCTTGACTCATTTCCATTTTTGATCTAACATATGAATCCTTTGTTGTCGGTTCATACGTGTTCGAACAAACCCTTTGATGTCCAATTTATCGTGTTTGAACAAGCTCTTTGTCAATCCAATTCATCGTTGTGTTCGATTATCTTTGTCTATGTCCATTGTTGTTCGAATAATAATAAGAACATCATTTTTTACCATCATTTCAGCTTAACCGTGGTGTTCGAACAAGTCCTCTTCAAGTTGTTCTAGAATCCTATGTTTGAACACACTATAATGTTGATCGATTTGTATATACATTTAGTTCTTGTATTTCGATTGTATATGTTGCTACGGTGATATTATAATAGTTAGGTTGTAACATTATTGTAACACACAAATATCCAACAATCGCAAAATAAACATATTGATCAATCACTACTACGTTGACATCCACATACATAACCAATGCAATCGATGTACCTATTGTTGGAAACAAAGGTTACATAAGCGGGAAAAACCTTCAAGATGGCTTACAAAACGAAAACATAAAATTACAAGAAAAGTAAAACCTAACCATTACAAGTATTGAATGGATTTCAACTCCAAAAGCATGAATCGTGAGGAACTTTACAAGCCGAGTCGAGGAAAACCTCTTTCCGCAAGACAAATATGTCCCGGCTAGTGCTCTCAGTGCGATGTAATGTCCCCCAAGAGAAAACGGCTTTACCATTTTTTTGTACATTAGCACCACCGACACAAAAGCACTTTTCGAACTTGGGGAGCAAGAAGTAGTTCTTTGGACACGAATATAGAAGGAAGTGTTCTTGAAATGTTACAACACTTTAACCAACATTTGAAGAATATGCGAGAGATATGTGATTTTTCGTGTATTATGACTTTTTCTCTTCCTTCTAACCCTCAATGCAAAAAACACCTTAGACTTATATAGGCCATCATTTCCAACACTTGTAGGGAATTAAAGAAAAAGAGTGGGCATTAAAACCATATGTAACTCCCATGAGTTACAAACCTCTTCTTATGACCACTACTTGAGGAGTTACAAACTCCAAAAGACACATGACCCTGGACACCTCCAATGTCCGATTCATAGACACGAACCACGGACACCTCCAATGTCAGATTTATCGAGGCCCAACGATTACTTGAAACGGGCCAAACCCATTTTCGAGTGACAAAACTAATCGAACTCGAACCCAAGGCCAAAGAGTCGGGCCAGTCAAGGTCCATTTGTGATCATACACTTGTGTTATAGTATATCCAACCAATAACACAGCCTTCTAATATTTATACTAAGATAAACTATGCTCTTTACATAATGCCCATTCGTGTGGCCAACTTCGTGTATTAATTTCTCACTCATCGAAATTCGATTTTGAGAAATAGAATATACTAAGGAATTAATACAATTTGATCACCAAAAATTTGATCAAAATTGGATTGACGCCACTTTATCGTAACCAAATTTCCAACAATTCCCCACATGAGTGGAAATTAATGCATGCATGAATGCAAATATGCAAGACAGTCCTCAAGAGACAATAAAACATCTAAAAAGGTAGCTTGTGGCTTTGAACCTTCCGTAGTCAATACCATCGGGTACACTTTGGCGGCTTAGTGGACGCAATGCCTTGAACTATTCATCCACGGTGTATACTTGAGACAACAAGTATTAACACAATAAGGTCTCAACACCTTACGTTCTCACGTTTTTTGTCTGTTTGCCATGGACACCTCTTTGGATTTATAAGTGTTACTTTGAAGTAGCCCGCACTTCTCGATTACATAGGTGATCTCCTACCCGAGTATCCTACCATACTCAACCTAAATGAGGTGTAGGAATCATTAAAAGTCAAATGACTTAGTCTCACCACAACTTTGCAGGTGTTGTCCAACACTTGGTATTGCTCTCTAGGAATGGGTTGAAACATTGTTTCCAAGTGTTACAACATAACTTTCATAGCTTAGTTTTCCATTGAACCAAGTTCTTGGGATCTCCAGTCATCATGGTTGGGTTACCACTATGATGGTTATTTTACTTTGTGGACTTTAATCCTATTCCTCTATCAATTTACTCGGTTGATCTCGATTGACCCCTTTCATCAAAGGATCTACCAATTGTCCTTTGACTTTACATAGTCAATTGACATCACACCATTTGAGATGAATTGTCTAACGGTATTGTGTCTCCAGCGAATATGCCGAGACTTTACCGTTATACATATTGCTCTGTGCCCTTCTTATAGCCGCTTGACTATCACAATGTATCATCACGAAGGCACATGCTTCCTCCAACATGGAATATCTTCCAAAAAGTTTTGAAGCCACTCTCTTTCTTCACCGACTTTGTCCAAAGCTATAAACTCAAATTCCATGGTGGACCAAGCTATACACGTTTGCTTCGTGGACTTCATGATCTTTGCGCACCACTTCCAATGGTGGAATAAGAATCTTTCGAATTTGAAATCCAACTAGCATCACTATACTCTTCAAGTACAATGGATATCTCGAGTAGTATAGCCCATAATACAGGGTATACTTCAAGTATTTTAACACACAGTTCTTGCTTTGTAATATTTATGGCTTGGATTGCTCGTGAACCTACTCAACATATTTATAGGATAGGCTAAGTCCAGGCGTATACGGTTTGTATGTACATCGATCTTTATTATACATAAGTATTCCATCCGAGCAAGTGGTTCACTTTATTAGCAACCAGATTTACACTTAAATCAATGGACGTCTTTTTGACGTAGCCGCCAAAAGCATTGAATTTCTTGAAAAATTTCTCCACATAGTGGGATTGTGACAAGATAATTCCATCAAAAGTCCTGCTCATTTTTATCCCTAGGATTACATCAATAGTTCCCATATCCTTTATGTCGAGTTTCTCTTTAGCATTCTTTTAGTATCCATGATAGTATCATGACTACGCCCATAATTAACAAATCGTCTACATATAAACAAACTATGACAAATGCTTTCGATGTCCCTTTGATATATACGCATTTATCACACTCGTTGATTTTAAATCCATTTGACAACATCGTATTGTCAAATTTATGAACAACAGGAGATCAACCAACTCCCACATATGATTTTGCGGAATGGACTTGATAGCTTCTTGCCGGAGCGGAGCATCGGACTACTTAGAAACCTCTTTAATTGAGTTCGGCTCAACATCTAACATAAATGTTATGAAGTCGAGTCTAAAGGACTTATCCGCCTTAGGCCTCTTACTTCGTCTTAGTTCTTTACCATTCGATGTTGAACTAAGCGTTGCATCAAGTGTGGCAAAGCATGTGTTATACCAAGTGTTGTTCCATATGTTATAACACCGGCAACACCTTCAGAATAACACCTCTTAAAACATATGCAGAACACTGCGATTATTCCGGATAGGGGTGTGCAAAGTGCGGGACGGTCAGGAGATTCATAAATCTCGAGAACCATCCCAAAGTTCGGAGATTTTAAAATTCAATCTCGAATGAACCATAGAAAATAAATCTCCGTCCCGAACCATCCCAAACTTGCATGCGATTGCATGCGAGATTCGGTTCTAATGGAACGGTATGGGACGATTCGGTATGGGACGGATAAACGGAGATTGGTCATAAGTAAACACACACAAAAAAAAAACCGAATGTAAAAATCACCATAGGTCATTATTTTTTAGTACAATCCCAAATTAAATACTAAAATCATAAGGGTTAACACAAAGAAAATATTTGTTGTAATAGTGCAATCGCTTTTACATAATGGAATGTCAACAATACAACAAATACAAAAAAATTTCAGCTCCTTCAATACCGATTCTTTGAAACATCATCATGCCATGCATCATGACATGCTTCATTAAATAAAGTACCGCCATAATACAAATGAAAACAACAAAATAAGATATAATCTTTCATATTGAGCATAAGCATAAAAACATAGAAAATAAACATCATCAACTGAAAATATCAACATTCCAATGTCATTCTTGCCACAAGACTCGCAACTATTTCAGGATCTTTTGTTGCATCGAAAAAAAAAGAAGGGACCAATTCAATGAAAAAGAAAAATAAAAGCGAGATTTGCATGAAAAATACTTTTAAAAACAAAAGCATACCCGATTCCATCTTTACAAGGTCTTCAATATATTCTTTAACTTGGATTGGTGTTCTAGATCTCCTCAACCAATCTTGGAGGCAAATGAGCACTCTGTTGTAGTGGGAGTTAAAGAACTTCAAGCAATCTAAAGTTCGACCCCTTGTACTAAATGCGATTCCGAGGCTACGATCGAAGATTGGATTGGCAACACATCTCTAGCAATGCTATCCAAAATGGGAAAGTGTGAACCGACTTTCCACCAAGTCAATATATCAAAATCGTGAGTGTATTTTTTGAGAGAACTCTTCTAAATACCTCTCCAATTCCCCTTTGGTAGTCAATTTATGCATATCCTCTTCTTCTAAAAAAAAAACTCGTCAATATCTTCATCTACATTCGTTATGGTATCTATCCTTATATTTTGAGATTGACTTGAAGAAGCGTGTCCATCCACATTTTCCTCTTTTATGATCTTATATTCTTCAATCAATGCTTTCAAACTCTTTGTTACCTTATATACCAAATCATACGCATCTTTTTCACTATAATAAAGCTTGTACTTAGCCCTTAAGTATTTCATTTTATATCTAGGGTCTAATACCACAACAATAAAAAGCATCACACTCATTTTGTTAATGGAACCCCAATACTTGTCAAATTTTGCTCTCATTTGTTTTCCCATTTCCACCAAATTCGGATCACTACTTTTTCAAAAGAATCCAAATCTTTTAAGGTTCGAATGATCTCGGAAAATACATACTTGAAGTAGAGTATAAAGAGCGGACAACTTGCAAGTAACATCATAAAATCGTTTGAGAACTTTAGTGAAATGGGTAGCATAAAACCAATCATTATCGGTGGGTAAATCATATCCAAATTCAACAAGTCATTTTCTCATCAACATCTTCTAATTTGTCAAAAGCTTTTGAAAGATCAAAGCGAGTTTCCAACATTAAATATGTCGAGTTCCATCTAGTTGGACAATCTAATTGCAAACATGCCTTAGATTCAATTTTGCGTCAACACAACATTTCTTAAATAATTCCAACCTTTGTGGGCTTCCCTCACATACTTGACAACACTTCGAATTCTTTTAATGGATCCATGAGCAATTTCAAAGCCATCTTTAACAATCAACTGTAAAATGTGAGCAAAACACCTCATATGAAATGCCTCCCCACCCAAAACAAAGGCATCTTTTTTAATAACCTATTTTTAATTGTTGGATAGTTGTGTCATTCGATGATGCATTATCAATGATGATACACATAACCTTTTTTATGCCCCATTCGTCCAAGCAAAAATCAACAGCATTTCCAATGTTTACCCCTTTATGACTTTTAATGTGACAGAAATTCAAAATTCTTTTGTGCATATTCCAATTTAAGTCAATAAAATGAGCAGTCAAGCACAAGTAATTCACATTTTGCAAGCTTATCCAAGTATCGTAGTAAAAGACACTATTTGGCTTTGACACAAAGTTTGAAGTTGGTCTTTCAATCTTTTCTTTCTTTAACAAACAAAGAGAAACAATCTCTTGCAATGGTGTATCTAGATGGAATTTGAAACATTGGAACAACAACTTCAACAAAGTCTTGAAACCCTTCCCCATCAACAAACCTAAAAGGAAGTTCATCCTTTATAATCATTTTAACCAAAGCACTTCGTATTTTTTCCCGATCAAATTGCCAACTAGTTAGTTTCACTTCCGAATCGATGCACTTTGAAAAGTCAATATCTTTTGAGTTTTATCTTTAATCTTATATGCATCAACCAATTGTTGTTTGAAAGGATACTTTTTGCAAGTTTCCTCAAATGTTTCCATAACCCCGAGGTGCCTTGATCACTCCTACACCCATAAATTTTATCACAATATACACATTTAGCTTTACCTGTTTCATTCATATCGAGAATCTCTCAATTTTTCAAAATGATCCCAAACTTGGACTAGTCTTTTTATGGATTGGTGAAGTAGTCTTACTTGTTATTGAAACCGAATTTGAACCAACAATCGGCTATCACTAGGAGCACTCGAATGAGATGGAGTAGATTCTTTCCTCTTACTCAATCTGCAAAATCATTACGAGTGATATATAATTATCAAAATGATAGAAAATCAAAATAACAATCAAATGGACTCATGATAACTTTCTTACCACTTTTGATAACACTAGATGAAACCTCAATTCCTTTAGATTTTGTGGACATGATTGACTGGGATCATTAGAAAATAATGAATAAAATTTCAAAAAATAATTAAAATATAAAGCCAAATATACCAAATAAATCGAGAATCTAAAAATCGAGAAAACATTCACAAATTGAAATCCTCAATAATGGTATCAAGTTCATTCACGAGAATAAACATCAAAGTAAATCCTCACTCATCAGTAAACAATGCTAAATTGCTAATTTAGTTTACTATTGGTACTTAAGAAACCCAAGCTCCAACATCAAAACAAATCATCACTTTCTTGAGAGTCAATAATCAAACATATTGCCATATACAAATTTAAATACAAATCACCAATCAATCAACAATAAGAATATAGTGCTACCAACAAGAACGAAAAATAAGAATTAAAAAAAAATTGAAAGTGTACGTCTACAAAATCTAAGCACCTTATTTATGAAATTTTAGGAAATTTCTTTCAAATCCCACAAAATAGGACAAATCATAAAATACACAATTACGAACCCGATGAACCAAACAAGGAAGTGACCGTACTTGGCAGATTCTTAGATCTTTCGAGAAAAAAAACGGGCGTCGTTCAACGAGGGAAACGAGGGAGAGAAAATATGATCTCGTGTGTGTTTTTGAGGTGTTAGTGTGTGAAGGTGAAGAATGACTTAGGGTTAGGATTTGACTCATTTGAGGGTAGTTAAGGGTTATTTGATGGGTCTGGGCTTGGAGTGTTGATGGGCTGGGTTTTGAGTTATTGTTGGGTTAACAATGTGGGCTTATAAATTAAGATTTAAAAATGCTAAAATTAATTTGATTGAACCAAAAATGTTGAATTAATTAATATAATAATATATTATGCGATTTAGATATATAATTTTATTTTTGTCATAAATAGAAAAATAATTTAATTTATAATTAATATTTACTAAGCTCGCTTATACTCGATTAATCTCAAAAACGTCTGTGAGTCGTCAATATGTTCGATAAATCCAGGCTCGAGTTCGACTCGATAATAAATGAGCCGAAATTAATATAGTTGAACCAAAAATATTTTATTTCTCTTTAATTTAGCAAAATTTTATTTTTAAATATTTTTATAAGACTAAAGTCATGTTAATAGAAATTATTTATATTCAACTTGAAAGTTGTATATTTGGGATATTATATATGAATTTGTCTGTTTGATACTTTTTGTAATTAGTGAAGTAATGCTGGGAAATATATGATTAAAAGTCACACCAATACTTATAGACTCGGTCAAAGTAATTTTCTTAATATATTAATCTTTAATTGCGATTCTTTGGACAAGTATTTTATTATGGTAGATTTCGATCTAATTTTTATACTCTGCATATTTGATTGATTGCAATAATTTATGTCGAAAATTTTGTAAATCTAAAGCTAATGGTTTTTTAATTTACTATGGATCATTGATGTGTAATTATTGTATTTCGGATGTACAAAACTTTTAAAAGTATAACATATAAGTATCGACAATAAGGAAATTTAATATACATGTTGATGTTATGCTTTATTAAAACGTAGCAAATAATGAGAATAATTAATCTCCTTAATTATTTTCATTAATTCTCCTATAAAGAACTCAATTTTCAGTCATGGTCAATTATATGTTGTTGTTTCACGAGTCACGTATCGTAAGAGTTTGAAAATATTAGTTTGTGACGACGGTAAAATAAAATCAAACAGACGAATAATGTTGTGTATAAAGAAGTATTCCAAAATTTATAATTTTGAAATGTAGTTAACTTGATTTGTTAGAAGTTGTATTTTATGTTTTTATATTCATTAATAGTGTAACTCTTATATGCATGCAATTTACGTGCATTGATGGAACACCCCCCCGTGCATTGCACGGACAAAAGACTAGTTAAATGATATAAATTCTTAGAAACTTAATATAATAATTAATTAATCATATCAGATAATTTTCTAGGTTAATTAAATGTGGGGTGTCACAATATCAAAATATAAATAAGATAAAAATAATATATATGTATGTATTAAAAAATTCTTAAAAATCGGTTCTATCTTCGGATCTTCGATTCGATTAGGCAGTGCGGTTGATACGGATATTTTAAAAATCTCTAGAACCGTGCAGAAATTTTTTCGGGACGGTTGGTTCGGAGAAAATCAAAAAGTCAATGGATATTTTCGGTTCTTATATTTTTGATTTGGGTATCGGTTGATTCGGTGATCTCCAAGTCCGTGCACAACCCTAATTCCAGATGTTATAACACGAAATAACACCTTCAAGAACATCGAATACATCGGTTTCTTTAAACTTACATCTATCCTTTCTTTAAAAGGATAAATATTCTCAAAGAATATAGCATTCTTTGATTCAAGCATGGTACCAACTGTCATTTTCGGATTTTCGACTTATATACCATAAAACGATATGTATTCTTTGTTAAGTGCATAACCAATAAATACAAAATCGACCGTTTAGGACTGATTTTTAACTTGCTTTGGTTCGTGTATTGCAACCTTAGCCAAACACCCCCACACTTAAGGTATTTATAAGAAGGTTTACGATTTTTCCACGATTCGTAAGGAGTCTTATCTTTCCCTTTAAATGGGATTTTATTATGGTTGGCCGTTAAAACAACTTCCCCTACATATTCTCGAAGTTTCTTTGTTCAACTCGGATTACCCCATTTTACACAACTCATGGTCGTTTCATTAGCATTAGAATGCTTTTCGTTGTTCTATTACTATTAGGACCTTAAAACAATATTGTTAGAACCTCGTTCAAAAAATTTCATAACCTTGTTACAACAATTTTGTTCGAACCATTTACGGAGTATGACCTTAGATGTTGTCACAACTTCAAGAACATTTCGGACCTCATTTGGTTCTCTTGCCTTCGGTGTTTCAACACTTTTGGCAACACCTCCCGCAAGTGTCGTTCGTGCATGCTTACGGTGTTACAACACCTCGGACAACACCTTTCGCGAAGCGTAGGTACGATTAATGCATACGCTGGTGTTACAACACACCTCGCATAACACTTTCCTATAACACTTAAAATCGCAATCAAGCTCGAAAGCCAAAAGTGAGACATAAAGTGTGGTTATACCCCACGATTCTTTGGATCTATTAGAATTCTTAAAAAGTATTCCAACCGGTTTTCTCGAGTCTCTACCAAGACTTTCATGGATTTAGCTTTGGATCTTTGATTGTTTTCTTGATTTTCAATCGAACAATCGGCCACTAATCGATTTTCTTCCGATTATGCATTTATAAATTTATGAAAATTTTCCAACCTGGTAACAACATCTAAACGATGCAAACTATTTGGAATTTTTCATTTAAATGTCATCCCTTCAAAGACGAATATTATGCATGATTAGTTGAAATTTTTTAGACTAGTTTCAACACATTTTGGATTTTTTGAATCATTCATTTTTCAATCCAAAAATTAGAAATAACGAACCTTTTGGAAAACACATCCTCATTTCGTATTTCTTTTCAAAACATGACAGTTTGGAAAAACATCCTCAATTCATATCAAATCACACAATACATACGATGCGCGTTTTTAGCAATAACTACAATTCAAAGAACCACTAGAAGGTCTTGTCCGATTCATCTCCAAGCTAAGGTTCTGTTTCTCCTTGCCATCGTGAAGGTACGATATTTATCTTGCGATTATTAAAAACAAAGGTTACATAAGCGGGAAAAGCCTTCAAGATGGCTTACAAAAGAAACATAAAATTACAAGAAAAGTGAAACCTAACTATTACAAGTCTTGAATGGATTCCAACTCAGGAAGCATGAATCGCCATAACTTTACA
Organism: Rehmannia glutinosa; assembly: GCA_016081115.2. Lineage (NCBI taxonomy): Eukaryota > Viridiplantae > Streptophyta > Magnoliopsida > Lamiales > Orobanchaceae > Rehmannia > Rehmannia glutinosa. The sequence continues at coordinate 763,673 of JABTTQ020001395.1, forward strand.
AGCCGAGTCGAGAAAGACATCTTTCCACAAGACAAATATGTCCGGACTAGTACTCACGATGCGACGTAATGTCCCCAAAGATAAAGCGATTTTACCTCTTTTGTGTACGAGTAGCACGACACAAAAGCACCTTTCGAACTTGAGGAGGAACAGAACTGGTTCTTTGGACACGAATGCGAAGGAAGTGTTCTTGGAAGTGTTCTTGAAATGTTACAACACGTTCTGACATTTGAAGAATATGCGAGAGATATGTGATTTTTCTCGTATATTCTCGACTTCATCTCTTCCTTCTAACTCTTCAATGCAAAGCAAAACATCTTGAAACTTATATAGGCCATCATTTCCAACACTTGTAGGGAATTAAAGATAAAGAGAGTGGGCATTAAAACCATATGTAACTCCCATGAGTTACAAACTTCTTCTTATGACCACTACTTGGGAGTTACGAACTCAAAAGACACATGAACCGGACACCTACAATGTCCGGATTCATAGACACACGAACCTGGACACCTCAAATGTCAGATTCATCAGCCCAACAAGTGATTACTTGAATGCAGGCAAGCCCATTTTCGAGTGACAAAACTAATCGAACACGAACCCGAGCTCAAAGAGTCGGGCCGAGTCAAGGTCCATTTGTGATCATACACTTGTGTTATAATATATCCAACTAATAACACCTCCTAGTATTTATACTAGGATAAACTATGTCCTTTACATAATGCCCATTCGTGTGGCCAACTTCATGTATTAATTTCTTACTCACCTAAATTCGGTTTTGAGAAATAAAATATACTACGAATATCTACTTAGAACGTAGATTAATAATTTCGATTTAATTCCTCGAATTAAATTCTTAGCCACCGAAATTTGGTCAAAGTCGGGTCGACGCCACTTTATGAAAACCAAATTTCCAACATCTATGCAAGCGGAGAGTAGGCATATTTGCATGCATGGAAGCGGGGCCGCTCTATTGTACGTCGGCGAGTATGTCGATTTGGGCGAAAAATTTACAAAATTTAGGGTCACAAATTTTTGGGCTTATGACAAAAATACCCACCTTTTTTAAGTTAATGTCACCTTTTACGCTTCCCAATGTAATTTTACCTAAATTTACGCTTTCCGGTGTAATTTTACCTAAATTTACGCTCACCGCTCTTTTTTACACAACAATACGCTCCAAAGCAAAAATTCCGGAAAATTTTTCGCTTTGTTTCAACATTGTTACAAACATGTTTCAAACATATTTTTGTGTTTCAAACATTGTTTCAAAATGTTTCTAAAATGTTTCAAACATGTTTACGTGTTTCAACATTGTTTCTAACATGTTTCGTTTAATAAAAATAGGTAAAAAAATTGTATTTAAATATCAAAAACTTCATTGAAACAACAAAAAATATCGAACAACAATAAAAGGGTATGGAAACAACCGGAAACAACGTAAAAAATATTTAAAATACAACATGAATAAAAAGAGCTTAAAAATAGGTAAAAATTGTATTTAGACTTTGAATACTACATGAAAACAACAAAAAAATTATTAGAACAACATTAAAAATATTATAAAACAACACCGAAACAATAGAAATAATGTACAAAATAATATATGAATAAAAAAGCATAAAAAATAGGTTACGATTATTTTGAAACATCGAAACAACAAAGAAACAACATAGAAACAACATAGAAACAATAAAGAAACAAATTTAAACAACCAAAAACAATTTATATAACATATAACACAATACGGGAACAAAAAAAACGAAAAAAATAAAAATATTCAAAAATAGCAAGGAACGTAAAAAAAAATTAGGTACAAAAGTAATAAAATAGGCACAAGAGTAATAGGAGCGTATTGTGTGGTAATAGTACAAAAAAGGCGTATTTTGTGTAATTTCCTCCAAATTGTTTGTATACCTTTTATATATAATACATATTTAAAATAAATAAAGCATTGAATAAATTGTGAGTTTAGCCTAGTGGTTAATGCATTCCATCTTAAGAGTATCTAACTATAGTGACCTAGGTTTGAATCCTATTGAGTGTTGCAAGTTTTTTTTAAATTTTCTTTTTGTATTTTTGTTATTCAAAAAAAAAAAAAAAGAAAAGCTCCCCACAAATGAAAGGGTCCATTATTCTCTTGGGCCTTGTTTTTTTGGTTGATAATAATATATCACATTTAGTTTTCCTCAAAACCTTAAATTAAATTTTTTCATATGAAAGAGTCAAATAATTGAAAAAAAAATTAAAATTCGATTCGGGCCGAAAAATTGGTAGGATCGGCCCTGCATGGAAGTAACATTTTTGTAATTGAATGAATAAATATATTGTGAAAATTGAAAATTAAAATCCAAACAATTGAGAGAAAAGGGCAAAATGTCATTCTATCTCCATTTTAAAAATTAATTAACGGTCAACCATAGCTTAGGGAACTACGTTCAAAAATTCGTACTTCACAAGGTTATTCGGAAAGACTTGAGATTTGGGATTTCGTGGTCACGAGTTTACATGGGCGAATAACAGGGAAGGGAAGGGCTTCGTGGAGGAAAGACTTGATCGATTTTTTGGGTCGCCTATGTGGATGATTAGATATCATGAAGGTGTGGTTCATCATATTCCAAAGTATGCCTCTGACCACTGCCTTCTTTTTCTTAATACTGAAGCTGGTTATGTTCAAAAGAAAAAACGTTTCTATTTTGATCAAAGATGGACCAAGGTGGAGGGTACTGATAAGGTGATTGAAAAGGCCTGGAATAAACCAGTTGGAGGCACACCCCTTATTCGTGTTCAGAGAAAGATTGAGCAGTGCCGGATCGAACTTCTCAAGTGGAATAAGGAATTGGGGCCTAATGCGGCTGTTCGTATAGCGCAATGTAAGGAGCAGCTGGATTTACTGAGTAAGGAGGGGGGTAATCGGGATTGGCAAAAGTGGAGCTCCTTAAAATTTAATTTGAATGTGGCCTATGCTGATGAAGAAAAGTTTTGGCATCAGAAAGCTAGGCTTCAATGGCTCAAAGAGGGTGATAAAAATACTCAGTTTTTCCATGCTTCTGCGAATCAGAGAAGAAGGGCTAATTGTTTGGATAGGCTTGTGAGGCTTGATGGTTCGGTTTGTGGGTCAGAGAAGCAGATTGGTGATGAGATTTGTGGATATTATTCTGAATTGTTCCAGTCTTCGTACCCTGATACAGATGAGAACATTTTGAATGGAATCACTTCTTCAATCACCCCAGAGATGAACATGATTATTACCAGGCAGGTTACTGAGGATGAGATTAAGAAAGCTCTCTTTGATTTCAACCCCAACAAAGCTCCAGGTATGGATGGGATGACCCCTCTCTTCTTTCAATTTGCTTGGCCCTTTATTTGTAAAGATGTGATTCTTGCTGTTCAAGATTTCTTTTGTTGTTCTAAAATGCCTAAATGTATAAATCACACTCTGATCACCCTTATCCCTAAAATCAAAAACCCTTCCCTTATCTCTCATTATAGACCAATCAGTCTATGCAATGTGCTTTATAAGATCATTTCCAAAATCATTGCTAATAGATTGAAGCCATGTTTGAATTCTTGCATTAGCCTGAACCAATCTGCTTTTATCCCTGGTAGACAAATTGTGGACAATGTTGTCATTGCGCATGAATGTTTACATTTTTTGAAAAACCTGAGGAAGAATAAAAATTGTTTCATGGCTATTAAACTTGATATGGCTAAAGCCTACGATAAAGTGGAGTGGAAATTTCTTGCTTCTATTCTTAATAAAATGGGATTTGATTCCAAATTTATTAAATGGATTTTGGCTTGTGTGTCCTCTGCTTCATTTTCCTTTAATGTGGGTGGGCAACCTGTGGGTTATGTTGTTCCCTCTAGGGGTATTCGGCAAGGGGACCCTCTTTCCCCGTATCTCTTTATTTTGTTATCTGAAGCCTTATCTAATCTCATAAAACAGGCTAGTTTGGGTGGCTTCTTTCAGGGGATTAAAGTGTGTAAAGCTGCCCCTTCCATTACTCATCTTTTTTTTGCGGACGATTCTATTCTTTTTTGTAAGGCTGACTCGGATCAAGCAATATTTGTCAATTCTCTTCTTGATAAATATTGCAAAGTTTCGGGTCAATCTATCAACATGGATAAATCTTCCATTTTTTTTAGCAAAAATTCCCCCCTTTCTTCCAAAATTGCTGTCTGCCGCATCTTTAGTGGTATTTCTGAACACTTGAGTTCTAAATATCTCGGGTTACCCATGCTTATTGGTAGATCAAAAAAAGATACTTTTCAATTTATTTTGGATGTCGCTAATAAAAGAATCATGAATTGGAAAAACTCCTTCCTTAGCCATGCGGGCAAGGAAATCCTGTTGAAAGTTGTTGTCAATGCCCTTCCTGATTATGTCATGTCGGTGTTTAAACTTCCTGTGGGCATTTGTCAAAATCTGTGTAAATTGGTTTCGTGTTTTGGTGGGGTGTGAATGGGGAAGGTTTGAATAAGTTGCATTGGGCTTCTTGGGAGAGGTTATCTAAGCCTAAAGAGTGTGGTGGTCTTGGTTTTCAGAATTTTTTGGACTTTAATTCTGCTCTTCTTGCTAAGCAATTATGGAGAGTAATCACTCAACCTAATTTGCTTATGAGTAGAATCATTAAAGCTAAATACTTTCCTAATATTCATATCTTCTCGGCTGTTGCCAAGGCTTCTGATTCCTGGTTATGGAAGGGGTGGATATCATCCCTTCCTACTCTTTTGTTAGGTGTGAGATTCCAAGTGGAGGATGGCAAGTCAATTAGAATTTGGGATTCTCCTTGGATTCCTAAGGAACCTTTTTTTAAACCTTCTAAAGTGGGTTTGGGGGGGGTCTGATCGTGTTTGGGTCCGGGAGCTGTTTAATGCTGAGGGTAATAATTGGAATGTTTCCCTGGTATCTGCTCTTTTTTCTCCTTCTGATGCTAAAGTTATTCTTTCTATTCCTATCAGCCCCTTTGGTAATAAAGATAGAATCATTTGGCACTTTGAGAAAAAGGGTGTGTTTTCTATTAAATCAACTTTTCATGCCTTACAAAAGCATAATCAGTTGTGTGGAGACTTACCTGAAACTAGCAATGCTAGGATGATTAAACCAAAATTCTGGAACTTTTGTTGGAAAATGCGTGTTAAGGGTAAGATCAAATTTTTCATTTGGAAATGTCTCAATGGCTTCCTGTCGTCTGCTGATAATCTTAGAAAAAAAAGAATTGATCTGGATCCTGTGTGTTGTGTTTGTGGAGAGGAGAATGAGTCGATTGATCATATTTTCTTTTTGTGTCCTCGTGCTAAACTTGTTTGGAAATTGGCCCCCGTTAGTTGGTCTTTTCCTACTTCAAAGTCGGATTTCTTTCAATCCTGGTGGGAGAAACTCTGTTTTATTGGAAAAAAAGACATTAACCAATACCGTGTGCAACTTTCTGTGTATATTCTATGGTGGTTATGGAAATGCAGGAATCTTTGGATTTTTCAAAAAATCAAGATGACAGAAAAAGAGCTAGTGGATCGAGCCTATAACGAGTGGATGGAATTTCAAAAGGCCTCAGATTTGCAGCAGAACTTGGGATCTGATGTGGTGTGTGCGCCTCCAAGCTGCTGTGTATCTCAACCCTTGGACTCAAAAGTAGGATTGTTCATTGGAATGGTCAGTGCTTCTACCTCCACAGGTGATCGAACTGGTTTGGGGGGCATCTTTTGGTGTGATAAAGGCAAGGTTAATTTTGTTTGGAGATCTTCTAGGGAGCATTTGTATACTCCAGTGGAAGCTTGTCTCACTGCTGTTAGGCATGCCTTAATGAAGGCCCATTTTTTTGGTTGGAAAAAAATTCAAATCCAGGTAGATGTGAAGGATATTGCTACGAAGCTGAACAACCGTGTGTCGTTTGAGTCTCCTTGCTTTGCGATAGCGAAGACATCTACTTGTTTTGTCATTTATTTGATGTTTGTCTCTTTTCTTTTGTTGAATTTGATTGTATTAGTCCTTGTAGTGCTCTAGCCATTATGGCTGCTTTGGGTGATCCATGCCTTGAATGGGCTTCTGATTTCCCAGTTTGGATCTCTTGATTCAGGTTGACTTGAACTTGTTGCCAATTGGCATCTGGATGATTGTAATTATTTTCTTGAGATATAAAATTTCTATCGTTTCGAAGAAAAAAAAAACAATGTTATTCGAGCACAGGATTTGATAGTGCATCGCAAATAACAATCAAAACGATTACAAATAATTGGAAATTAATACTAGAAATTAGAAGGCTTTATATTTTTTATATATAAAGTTGGACTTTTAATAGGATACACATTTAAACCACTAGTTTGTAATTTGAAGTTGTATTCTCACCCTTTATAAGGGTGTTAATTAACTAGGGTTAGAACCCTGTTTTCTTTTAATTTGTTTAAAATTTATCTTCTCCCATTCGACCACTACTCGCAAATTATTAAAAAAAATATGATACATTCAATTGAAAAAATTTAAATCAATATTTGGCGTCAAGTATTGATTTTACTTTGATATAAGTTGGCCCCTAACTGTTGAAGTCAATTATGACTACAGTAATTTTAATATTCAATTTTCAAATTTGAGCATGCGTTAATGAATGTGTGTCCTTTTAATTGGAAAAATGAATCAACTTTTTCACTCTGTTCGCAGCAGGTGGAATCTTTTCTTTTTCATTTTTTTCCCTTTTTCTCTGCTACAGAATCCTAGTTATGATTAATGGTCAAGAAAAAAAAATAAAAAATAGAGTCACGCCTTCAAGTCTACAAATCCCATATCTGATATCTGTACTGTACTTAATGTTTCCACCTCAGTAAACATTCCATTGCTAAAATCTACCTCAGGCTTACAATTTAAACCTTATAATGCTAGCCAAACTAGGGATGGTAAATTCATTTTCCTCCCAATGCTCATGTTTAAGGCTGTTAAGTGTATATTTATGAGTAAAGAGACAGTTATGACAAATAATGAATGTTGCACCAGGTGTATGTACATTTAATGCAATTGAAATGATCTTAATGTATCTGATCACATATCAATGACCCTGAACCTTAAGTTAGTCCTGGATGACAATGAGGCGGGTTAAAAAGCCCCCCCGCATCGAATCCGCCCCTTGATTTTGGGTTCATGGAAATGGAATTTGAACTTATAAATACTACTAATTTACGAACCACTATTTTTTATTATAATACCAAAAAATGCATAAAAATCACTTTTTTATCCTTTTACTATTATCAAACCTCTCTCGTATGTCAACTTATAAATTAATATATTATATAAGGAGTGATAGCTTAATTTTGAAGTTTAAAAATTATTTTCTTGTTTTTCTTTTTAAGAAAATAAAGCAAATAGCGAAAGAGAGTATTATGATGATAACTGAGTGTAATAGTAGTGGAATGAGTTTGTGTTGGCCTGGCACAAGATTCTCTCGTGCTAAAGGGAAATGTGAATAAATATAAATATATAGGTGTGAGACATGTAGTTTTGTGACCCAAAAAGAGGAAGAAGATATGCAGATGGCAATCAATTTCCAACCTGTATTGGTCAGGCTGCTGTCCGACCGCTTCTTTCTGCCCGGGTCACCCCATGCCATATACACCCTCTTTCCCACCTAAACCTTTCAACTTTGTCTTCTCTATTTCCCAAATTGATAAAATCATTCAAAACATACATGGATGGAGCTAAACATATATCTTTAGAGGATCTAATTAATTTTGGGGTCCAAATCAATAAAAATATTAATATTTAATACTAGAAAATAATATTTTAAAATGAAATATACATAGATTAACTGAATTTAAAAAAAAAAAAAAATTGGGGGCACTGACGGAGGTAGGGGGGCCAACCCCTCCCCCTTTAAATTTTTTTACTAGGTAAATTTTTTTAGTTAATATTTATGTGTATTTTTTTAATATTTTGTGCGGTCCACCTCAATTTTGTGTATCGGCTCACCCGTAATAATTTCTGGCTCACGCCATTGATTGAGAAGCTAAGGCCCCCATATTGATGAGGAAGGAAACGCCACATCGATTGCATGTATGTATATATATTATATATACCCAATATATAATGTGAATCAAAGAATAAAGATATTTTTGTAATAAATGAAAATACAAAATGAGTAAAAAATAATTTGGCACGTATATGAGTTTTCGTAGACTTGCTACATTGGTATATCACTTTTTTTTTTGAAATGGCTACGTTATTTCTTGAACTTGGTTAGTTTTCCCATTTTATAGTAATTTAAGACTATTTGGCCTCATATATATCGAGTAAGGTGACAAATTTTTAGGCTTCGTCTATCAAAAGGAAAAAGGAAAATTTAAAAGGGTGCGATTGTATATACTTTCATTTTGAAAATTTTCTTTTCGCTAGAGAATAGTGAAAAAAATATTTTGATGAAAGTTTTTGGAAAATTTTGAAAGTGTGAATGGATATGTAATGATGAAAGTTGATTTGATTTTAAAAATAGTAAAATAATGATTAGATGTGATTGATAGTTAGAAATGTGTGAGTGAGTGAATAGTAAAATTTGTGAGAGAATGTGTAATAATGATTAGTATTTTGTGAAAAAATGTGTAGATGTGATTGATGTAAGAAAAAATGAGAAAAAGTGAAAGTGAGAGAATAGTATATTTTCTAAAAATTTTCATAAACAATGGTATTTTTGTCAAAAAAATCCTCTAAGCGGAACGAAAATAAAATTTCGTTCATATCCAATCATGACTTAAAATCCTCACTCTATGGTTTAGGCTCCTTTTAAAACATATATGGTGCAAAAGTTATCTAAAAACACTACATTGTATTGGTATAATTAAGGTTGTGGCGCCCTCCCCCTCAACTTCAATTTTTTCTATTAAATTTAAATCTCGTATATAAAAGTATTAAATGTGAAACTTTTGCCCCCAAAAAATAAAAATACCTCTTTATCTACTCATTTAAGAAAAAATAAATTTTAGCCCCCTGTTGATGTTCTTCTTGGACCAACAAAGAAAATACACGGATTATATGACATAGGAAATAAAAAAGGAACACTGGGAAATTATAAAAAGTGGCTAATTCTCGCTTTTATATCGAATACCGAAGCGAACGTGTCCAGTCGGCTTGGTACATCTTGAATTTGAATTTTACAAGCTATATAGTAGTTTTTCTCTCTTCCTTTTCTACTAATAGACGGGATCTATTTTATACTAATACAATTAGTGGGCTAATCATCATTACATATAGGATAATAGTGGGATAATTGTGGGACACGTGTCCCTCACCTTTGGTGTGCATGGGCGCATGTTGGCCATGTGTTAAGAGAAGTTTGTTGACTTGTCCCTTTGACTCGTTGTGGTGGCACTTGGTCCGCCATGGTGTGTTGAATCCACTTAATGAGAGATTTATTAAGTGGAGCACTTATGGAATTATTTTGTTGTAGTGGCGGGCTCGGCTCGCCACGCGTCATCAAGTCGGCTCCTTACGTCACCATGGTCGGTCCATGTCATTTTGGACGGCTTACGTCATCATCACCGAATGGCCACATGGACATGTTTTTGCTCGATCGGCTCGGGTATCATCAATGGCCCCCAAGTTCAATTCCGAGGAGAAGATTCTTCAAAGCGGTTTTGAACTTTAATTGGAAAGAGAGAAAGATAAGAAGTCAAAGCGGTTTGTTGACTTTGTCACTGTCCATCAATATCACGAAAATGGCGTAATAATTGAGTCCCATCATGCCGGACACGTGGCATCTTTCATTGGACCGTCATGGTGCGAGAATTGTGGGGGCGTGGCTTATTTACCCGATTTTTTAATTTGAAAAAAGACGCCCCTTCCAATCGGGCGCGATACTTCCAAGGGAAATTAACCTATAAATATGGTTTTCCTCTTTCATTTTCACTTTCGCATTCACTCCATACATATTAGCATTTGTAGAGACCAAGCGAGAAGATTTGGTCGGCATTGAGAATGGAAGCTCAAGAACACCTAGGTAACTTTCCAAATTTTTCCTTTCCTTCTTCTTTTTTCTTTCTTTTTCCGAAAAACATGTTTGGTTTCTTTGTGATCAAAGCGAGATTTTAGCGTAGAAGTTGAAGTTGAAGATCCTCCGTCCGATGATCCTTCATCTGTAAGCCCTTCGCCGAGAAAGAGAAGCAACTCAGAAAAACCCTAACATCATCGGCGTCTCTAGTTCTAGTCACGATCCCGAACGAGGAGATTCCTTTAGGCGTCGATGCGTGATTTTCGATCTTACCCCTATCACGGTGATCCGTGAGGGTGTAGTGTACAAGGCAATTTGTCTCCGGAAGGAGGAGTCGGAGTGAGCAAACAGAGACTTCGGACCACCATGAAAACAACTCGAGAAGATTTAAACATGGAACTTGAGCAAAGTGACCGTGAGGAGGTCGAGTCTTGGGAAGATATTGCGCCGCGCCCGTTGTTGAGGTCCCCAAGCAAGCAAGCGGGAGAAACATAGCCAGACGCGGCCGAACATAGGTGAAATGGGCGGGTCGGCGCGAGGCAAGCAGGCGAGCCCCGGTGAGTACGGGGAGAATGGACTCGAACCGACCATAGTTATCAAATAGGCGATGATGCCACATGAGTTGGAGGCCCTTTACCTGAGGCATCGAGATCCCTTCATCTGTCCATTTAAGTTTGCTGACCATCTTTGAAATGCCGATTTGCCGCCCACGAGGTGCATTGCTATGTATGTCCATAGCATCTTGTGCGGGTTGAGGTTCCCCTACAGGGTTGATAAACAAATGGTTCGGGAGGTGGGCATTGCCCTTGTCCCAGTGCATCCATTGACCGAGGTCGAATAATTGGACTACTTGTCCTCTTCACTGTCCCAGGGCTATCTGCGTCCACATTTTGAAGAGTTGACGAGCTTTTCGTATGAAAGCGACCCGAGGGCCAGGAGCAACCATCGTGGTGGTACTATGTATAGACTGGCCGGCTATCTAGATGGGTTGGTTACGGGCCTTCCACGAGTCCTTGAAGGAGTGGAAGGACAAATGATTCCGGGTTGGTGGTGACTAGCGGACTTGTCAAGGGGACTCGTTTCTTTCCCCTCCGCTCCAATTCCGATATGATTTTCGTGAGTATACTTCTTTCTTTAAATTTTTAGAAATTTTTCTAATCGTTAATTCTTTACTCTTTTCGTGCGGGAATCGTCCTTCCCCAAACCGTCTTTCGGCCGAGTTCGTGAATCGGCTTGAAAATATTCAAGCTTTGGATACGTCGGACAAGAAGATACAGTTCCAGCTACTGAGAGCGGAGTTGTCTCGAGCCGTCTGTGTAGAAGGTGCTGATGAGTCGGAGGCCGAACAAGGCGTGGGCAGGGAAGAAGAAGCGAGGAGGTGGGGGAGTCCACCGCAGCGAGAGCGAGGTGGGCGCGCGTCGGGAACCACAACCCACGAGGCGGGGACAGCCGGGTTGCCTCCGTTAAGGTTTGATCCCCTTAGGCAAATGCCTTCAATGGCGGGCGGACCGAGCAACGCGTCAGGCCCGAAACTCAAGGTAAGCATGTTTCTCGCAAGTTTGAATTCCTTTGTATTTCAACATCTCCTTCACTTTCTTTCATATTTTACGTGTTTGTTGTAGGTCCAAGAGAGGTGGATGTCTTCGCTCGCCTTAACCGTGTAAGGCGGATCGCTTCCCCGGCGACCGGGACAAATACGGATAAGCCGCCAGGGCCGAGGAGGAAAAGCGGGCCAAGATTGAAGTATGTCATGCGTAAGGCCTTGGATGACCAAGAAGAAGATGGGCGACCTCTCATGCGGAGGAGAAGGAGCGGGATTGAAATAAATGAGCGAGTCGGACTAAGAGGACTAGGCGACTCATGGTACCCCGATTAATATCCGCCGGGGAGAGACGAACAAGGCCTGGCGGCGGGCTTTTTCGGATGACCTGGGATAGGAGGGACATTTCATCCCCCGAATCTTGGCTCGGATGAGGCTTGTAAAAGTATGGCGGTCCCGAGGCCCCAGTGGTTCGTGGAATTTGCCAAGTGCTCAACACCGACCGAGGTGGCGGCATTGCCCGAGGCTGGTCGGGCGGTGCGGAATGTGCGGCCCGAGCCTAGGCGACTAGGATAGAGCAATTCTACACGGAGGCGGGTGGGGGAGAAGACCCAATATGCCATGGGGTTATCTGGCGTAATTATTGGCACCATGTGGCATATGATTGAAGCGGCGCGACCTGGAGAGGCATCATGGCGATTTGTAAGAGACCCATGCTACTCTAAACGTGATTCAAGAGTCTCGGAGACTCGGACAAAGCGATCGTGGTGGCGGCCAATATTGAGAGAAGGTCTCGCGAGGAGGCCGAGTCGCCGGGATCGGCGCAAAAAGGCGAGGAGGAGCTTTGTGCGGAGGTCGTGGAGTTGAGAAGGCGGTGGTTGTGCACCGGGGGAGTTGGGAGGCGAGAGGTGAGATTTGGAGGGATGGAGGAGGCCTTTAAGAAGCGGTGGAGGAGGCCGATCCGGAAAAAGAGTTTGATACTCGATGATCCGGACGCCATTTCTAAACAGGATGCCCCTCGACCCAATGACGATGGGGAGAAAGTAGCCTCAAGTGGTCCGACCAGGACTCTTTGCTCCGTAGGGTGCTTTGTGTTTTTTTTTATGTAACCGTGTGATAACCATTAATAAGTAGGGGTTAATTAGGGGTTATTTTAGGGGACATAGGGGTTATATATTTTAGGGGCTAATTTAGGTTTAGAGGTTTAGGGGTTAGAATTAACTAGTATAAAAATATGTAATTTCATACATAATTTTACACCACATTTCTATTAATTATAAGGTATAGATATTTTTCTATTTCAAGTTTCATATATATATATATATATATATATTCACAATTCACAAGACTTCTTTCAACATTTTTCACAAATTCTTTCATTAATTAGTTTGATTTATTAAAATCACATATTAATTATTATTTTATTTAATGTAGAAAATGAAGGGGTCGAGGATTAGGACTTTTACCGATCATTTTCTACATCGAATATCTGCGATTATTAAAGGCAGATTTCTATATTATTTGTCTTTATTTAATGTTTCATGATTGCATTTTATCAATTGCAATATATATCAAGAGGAAATAATTCATATAAGTTAGGGGCCATGAAAAGTGGTCAGGGATCAAATGTATCTTGGGGTGAACCCACAATGTTATATGCGAAAGAATCGGTCGGAGGAAAAAGAGAAAATTAATGAATTTATTGTTGTAATTGTGTGAATGTTTTTCATGTTATATTAAATATTGATAGATATATCCCTACCGAGCGAGAAAAAGCTCACCTCTATTATTAGGAGTGGCCAAATGGAACCAAAACCGAGTTTCAAAGCGGAACGGAGAATCGTGGTCAACGGTTCTAAATCAGAATCGTGGTCAATGGTTCCAAAACTAAAACCGAAACCGTGTAGGCCGATTTCGATTTCTAGGTCTCAAAAATCGTGGAAACGGCGGTTTTAACGGCCGGTTAGAAACGTCGATGGAACCATTTTTTAAGGTTAAAACCAACAATTTTATTATGGTAAATACATCCTAGAAGAAATGTTAAATGTTTATTATGATGTTTTATTTTTGTAACTACATGAGACACACAGTTTAGACTAAATGTTGTAAGTGAACTACATGAACTTTGATTTTTCTATACTCTAATAGTATATACCGATAGTTTAATATTATTATTAATATTAAGTATAAAACTTTATTGAATATTAAGTCCAAGTCTATTTCTTTATTTTCCTTTTTTAAATTGAAATTGACAAACTATTTTTAAGAAATCAAAAATTCTCAAAAGTTAAACAAATCGTTAGGTTAAAATCGGAACCAAGGAACCGAAATGGAGAAATCGGGTTCGAACATGGAACCATTGGTTCGGTTTTGAACTGGGCAAGTGAGTGCGGTTCGGTTCGTTCAGTCTTCCAAAATGAGGAAGGCAAAAAACCGCGGTTCCATAACCGTGGCCACCCCTACCTATTATTATCATGACTTTCGGTTTGAGAAATCCGGTGAAGATATGATGTTGTGGATGGTGGAATAAATCATGTTATATTTATATTTAAAAATAACTATGATCGGACTAAATTTTGGATTTATGTCTTTAATTTTTCGGTTTATGCTTGGAATAATTATTGGATATTTAATTCGGAAGATGTAATATTATTATTATTATTATTATTATCATCATCATCATCATCATCATTATATTTTTTCCTTAAAAATTAAAAAAATTCTAAATCAATTTTTTGATAATTATTGGGATCATTTTAATTTATAAATTTGTGTTTTCTTAATAATATTTTTAGAATACTTTAATTTCATAAAATTGGGTCGTTACAAGTGGTATCGAGAGCAGTCTACGCTCACGTAGACTTGTTAAAAAAAAATTAAAAATTATAATGTATAGTTTTTTTGATAAAAAAAAATAAAAGTCGATTGTGTATAAGATAAAATGTAATAATAACATCCACCTCCATCATATCTTGCCGATCTCCTCAAGGTATGAGAATTATAAATGTAAGTTACATTATACAATTTTATTAGTATGCTCATTTATGTCATGATGTAATTTATTTTGATTTCATGTTACTATATTCTTCTTTAGAAATATAATACCAGTTTAAATATTAGATGAATAGAAATCTAGTATTCCTTAAAAAAATGTAAAAATAGACTTATAGTTGCAAATGCACATATATATAGATGGCGGGGAACTCGCACTTTTTGCACTTTTTGCCGAAAGAACAATAATAATAATCGGGGTCGAACCATCCCATTAACGGACTCAATCATTATTTCAACTATCAAATTGAGGAGGGGATAACATTGAAGAATATATAGTTAAAATTCACGAGTTGTGGTACAATGTGAGGAATGTCATTGGCGCCCAAACGAAACGCTGTCTCCCATAGAGTGATTGATAGCTTACCCTCATTTTGGAATGTCAAGGCTGAAAAACTTTATGCCTCATTATTGGAGTATGACATGCATGAAGACCGACAAAAAATCAACTATGGGACATTCACTGCCAGGTTATACGGTAAATGGATTGAGTTTTTGAACAATTAGGCTATGGCGGAAGATGAGAACCGAAAGGAAACCTAAAAGGAGACCGGGAGGAAGATCTCGAAGAAGATCCCGAAGAAGATCCAGGAAGAAGATGAAGACATGGATCAGTAGAGATAGATGGGTCTATGTATTGTAATAATTGATAATAAATCCTTATTATATATATAAAGCTTAGTTGTCCTTTAATTAATACTAATTTATTTGACCATTATATTATGATATTTAGATTTTAAGTTAGATATTTCATGCAAAATCCATTAATAACTTGGGATAAATAATAATAAAATACATTATGTATGACCTTAGGAATACGACTCCCCGTCGTGGAAATCAAGTCAACGGTGAGAACTCCACTAACACAAGAAATCAAACCACTTTCTTCGCTAGAGATATAATTCTTTGAGTTCCTCGAGAGGTGTGCGAGAACAATGGGGACAACAACAATAACAACAACGCACGAGTTGTGGAACAATTCTCGCCACTATCGTCCACCCACATTCAACGGACGTGATGGCCCAACGGCAGCGAGAAGAATGGTTCCAATCGCTAGAGAGGATTTTTCGACTTATTGGCTGCACGACGAACAGAGAGTCGTATGTGTTGCCTTCCAACTAATTGAAGATGATGATCATTGGTGGGAAGAGTATTGGAGGACTAAGACCGAGGAAGAGCGGAATGCTTTAACATGGGATGAGTTCAAAGTCATTGTAATGGAAAAGTTTTTCCCACAATCATATCGAGACAAGAAGGAGACAAAATTCCTTAACTTTAAACAAAGAAACATGAGTGTCACGAGTATGTGAGACAGTTCAATCAACTAAATCGGTTTGCTCCACACCTAGTGGATACTTATTTGAAAAGGGCTCGAGGTTCGAAGGGGACTTGAGCACAACTATCGGGAATACTATCCGCCCAATGAGATTTGGAGTACTCGGTGATAGTGAGAAGCGCTCATGAGGTGGAGGCAAGTTTTGCTAGGGATGAAGAGGAGCAAAAATTGGTTGTTTTACGAGAAAAGAAAACGGGTCGGGGCAAAACATAATAAAAATAAAAATCAAAATAAATAAATAAAGACTAATGGAAATGCACGCCCAACTATGCAAGCGGACATGCCAACTTGCCCAAAATACAAGAAGAATCATTTTGGAGAATGTTTAGTTAGACAAGGAAAATGCTTGATGTAAGAAGCCGAGGACATGTAGTCTCTAATTGTCCTCTTTTAAAAGTTGAGCGGGAAAGAAAAGAACAAACATCCGGAGGTAGAGCTCGAATGTATAATATGACTCGGGGAAGAAGGCGATCAAAATCCGGGTACAATGTCGGTATGCTAACCATCTCTAAAATACCTGCTCTTGTACTTTTCGACACTAGTGCAACACATTCATTTTTATATGCCAAATTTCATCCTATATTTAGACATAAGAGTGATAGAGTATGTGAACCCCTTGAGGTTGGCTTGCCATCCGGAATATCGATAACAATTGACTCGGTGAATAAGGATGTTGAAGTGAATATAGGGAAATTATCTTAAAGTCGATCTATACATAATTAAGATGGAGGATTTTGACGTAATCTTAGGTATGAATTGGCTTAGTAGATATCGGCAAACATTAAGTGTCACGAGAAAGAGATAATATTCAAACGCCAGGAAATGATAAGATAAAATTTTATGGGATTAAGTCTAAAGCGTACCACAAGTGATATCGGTGATGAAGGCAAGAAAGATGTTGAAAAAGAAAAATTGTCAAGGATATCTAGTGAGTTTAATAGATACCTCGACGGTAGAAGTGACACCTAATGATGTACCAATTGTACAAGAATTTTTCGATGTATTCCCAAAAGACTTGCCGGAATTCCTCCGGATCGCTGAGGTTGAATTTAGAATAGATTTGGTACCTGGGGCAGCACCTATATCTAAGGCACCCTATAGGACGACACCAAAGGAGTTACAAGAGTTAAAGGCGCAAATACAAGAACTTTTGGATTTGAGATTCATTAGACCTAGTGTATCACCGTGGGGAGCACCGATTCTGTTTGAAAAGAAAAAAATGGGTCACTTAGAATGTGTATCGATTATAGAGAACGTAATCGACTCACAGTGAAAAACAAGTACCCGCTACCAAGGATTGAAGACTTGTTCGATCAATTGAGAGGTGCCAGCACTTTCTCTAAGATTGACTTGAGATCCGGATATCATCAGTTAAAAATTAAAAGAGTGATATTCAAAAACGGCATTTAGAACCCGATATGGACATTATGAGTTTGTAGTAATGCCATTTGGGTTAAGTAATGCACCAACAGTATTCATGGACTTGATGAATAGAGTGTTTCATCTGTATCTAGACCAATTCGTCATAGTCTTTATAGATGATATACTTGTATATTCAAAGAATAGAGAGCAACATATTGAGCACTTAATAATAGTATTAGAAACACTTCGCAAGGAAAAGTTTTATGCGAAATACAAGAAATGCGAGTTTTGGCTAGATCGAGTGGTGTTTCTTGGACATGTAATTGCTCAAGGAATTGAAGTGGACTCGGTTAAAGTTGACGCGATCAACGAATGGAGTGTACCTATGAATGCGAATGAAGTTTGCGTTTTCTAGGTTTATGAGGCTATTATCGGAGATTTATTGAAGGATTCTCAAAGATAGTTGCGCCTATGACTCGATCGACAAGAAAATGGGAGAAGTTCCAATGGAATGAGAAATGCGAATAAAGCTTTCGGGAGTTGAAACGAAGGCTACTTACGCATCGATATTAACAATTCGACCCTACTAAAGATTTTGTTATTTATAGTCATGCATCAAAACAAGGCAGGATGCGTCTAATGCAATATGGTAAAGTGGTTGCCTATGCCTCAAGACAACTAAAGCCACATGAGTTAAATTATCCTACTCAAGACCTAGAGTTAGAGTTAGTGTTGTAGTGCATGCATTAAATATCGGCGCGATTACCTATATGGAGGAAATGTGAAATTTTCACCGACCACAAAAACTTGAAATATCTGTTTATTGAGAAAGAGCTAAACATGAGGCAACGAAGGTGGGTGGAATTGGTGAATGACTACTATTGTACTATTATTTATCATCAGGGTAAAGCTAATGTTGTAGATGATGCATTAAGTCGTAAAACAAAAAGAGAAATGTCAAGCTTGATATCTAAACAAAAACATCTTGTGAGGGAATTCGCCAAAATGAGAATTGAATTAGTGGTACCACCAAAAAGCACAAAGATAGTACTAGCATCTTTGGTGGTGCAACCTACTCGAGAGAGAGAAAAAAAAGAAGATCAACATCGAGATAAATTTTTGAGCAAAATGAAAGAAAAAACTCGTGAAGAGAGTGTAAAAGGATTTGTTATAATAAATGATGGTACTTTGACTTATGAAGGGAGTTTATGTGTTCCTAAAGAAGAAGGGCTTAAAAAGAAATTCTCGAAGAAGCTCACTGCACGCCATACACGGCTCACCCTGGAGGTACAAAAATGTATCGAGATTTAAGAGAAGTATTTTGGTGGCGAAGTATGAAAAGAGATATTGGACTTTTGTGGAAAAATGCTTGATTTGTCGGCGAGTTAAAGCCGAACACCAAAGACCATCCGGTTTGCTCAAACCACTTGACATTCGAATGGAAATGGGAGCACATAACAATGAATTTTGTGGTAGGGCTTCCACCATCGATTAATGGACAGGCTATTTAGGTTGTAGTAGATCGGTTAACAAAGTCGCTCATTTCTTACCCATTAAGATGGCGTTCATCATGGAGCGATATGCACAAATTTATATTGAGGAGATAGTGAGACTTTATGGAGTTCCGTGTCAATTGTTTGAGATAGAGATACACATTTTACTTCTAAGTTTTGGAAAAGTTTACAAAGTGCATTGGGAACAAAGCTAAACTTTAGTACGACTTATCACCCGCATAAGCAGGATGGACGATCTGAAAGGACTATACAAATATTGGAAGATATGTCGAGAGCATGTGTGCTCGACCTAGGAATTAATTGGGAAACATCATTACCCTTGGTAGAATTCGCTTATAACAACGATTATCAAGCGACTATTAGGATGGCTCCATACGAGCGTTGTATGGAAGAAAGTGTAGATCACCATTATATTGGAGCGAAGTTGGTGAAAGAAAAATTTTGGAGCCTGAATTAATTCGGCAAACTGTTGAGAAGATATCTATGATACAAGATCGAATAAAGATGGCTCAAGATAGACAAAAGTCATATCTTTGATAGATGGAGAAAACATATACAGTTTGATGAAGGAGAAAAAGTATTTCTAAAAGTAGCTCCTATCAAAGGTGTTATTCGATTTGGCGAAAAGGGAAAGTTGAAACCAAGATATATCGGACCATTTGAAATCCTTACACGAGTTGGAGATTTAGCTTATCAGCTAGCATTACCACCGAGTCTATCAAGTGTGCACAATATTTTTCACGTCTCTATGCTACGAAAGTATGTTCATGATCCAGATCACATCGTGAATTATAAGGATCTAACAATCAACAATGACTTAACTTACGAAGAAGCACCAAAAACTATTTTAGAACGCACAATTCACTTTGTTTGAGAAATAAAGATATTGCTCGATCAAAGTACAGTGGAGACGTCATGGCCAGAAATGAAGCTACTTGGGAGCGTGAAGAGGAGATTCGTGTCAAGTACCCAAGTTTTGCAATTCCAGGTAAGATATCGAATTTCGAGGACGAAATTATATTTAAGGAGAGAAGAATGTGATAACCATTAATAAATAGGGGTTAATTAGGGTTATTTTAGGGGACTTAGGGGTTATATATTTTAGGGGCAAATTTAGGTTAGGGGTTTAGGGGTTAGAATTAACTAGTATAAGTATGTGTAATTTCATACTTAATTTTTTACACCACATTTCCAATAATTATAAGGTATATATATTTTTCTATTTCAAGTTTCATATATATATATATATTCACAATTCATAAGCCCTCTTTCAATATTTTTCACAAATTCTTTCATTAATTAGTTTGATTTATTAAAATCACATATTAATTATAATTTTATTTAATGTAGAAAATGGGGATCGAGGATTAGGACTTGTCTTTGTTCATTTTTATACATTGAATATCTGCGATTATTAAGGTAGGGATTTCTATATTATTTATCTTTATTTAATGTTTCATGATTGTATTTTATTAATTGTAATATATGTCAAGAGGAAATAATTCATATTAGCTAGGGGCCATGAAAAGGTCAGGGATCAAACGTATCTTCGAGGATGAACCCGCAATGTTATATAGTAACTTGGTTAGTCAAAGGAAAAAGAGGAAATTAATGAATTTATTGTTGTAATTGTGTTAATGTTTTTCATGTTATATTAAATATTGACAGATCTATCCCTCCGAGTGAGATAAATCTCACTCCTATTATTATCATGACTTTCGAGGTTAAGGAATTCGATGAAGATATGATATTATGGATGGTGGAATAAATTATGTTATATTTGTATTTGAAATAATTATGATCGGACTAAATGTTAGATTTATGTAATTAATTTTTCCGGTTTATGCTTGGAATAATTGTTGGATATTTAATCGGAAGATGTAATAATAATAATAATAATATTATTATTATTATTATTATTATTATTATTATTATTATTATTATCATCATTATATTTTTCCCTTAAGAATTAAAAAATTCTAAATCAATTTTTTGATAATTATTGGGATCACTTTAATTTATAAATTTGTGTTTTCTTAATATTATTTTTAGAATACTTTAATTTCATAAAATTGGAGTCGTTACAAACCCTCGACCTTTGATGTAATCGGCCCTCGGGCCCCCATGTACATATTTTTGTCTTTAATGAAAAATTCCTTCTAGTCGTTTTTCACTATATTTGTTATTTTAAATGTTGGGCTCGGTATACTTGTTGAGTACAAAGATGCATGGATTAGATGTCGGGCTAGAAGTTGATCCGCACGAACGTTTGAGTGAATTTCTTCTAAATGTTGTGCTCGGGGCTAGACCAGTCTTGCTTGTAGCAAGCTCGGTCTTTAGGTCGAGTTTCGAAAATAGTTATTTATGACGTGCTCGGATCTAGCCGAGACGTAAAGTTGTATATTGTGCTCAGGACTTGGCGAGATGAATAAAGTTTAAGACATATTTTGCTTAAAAATTTTGAACTTTATTGATAATATTTATTCAAATAAGATACATTTCACGGACGATTGAACTTTTTCCCACTCAAGTACTCGAGCTCGTGCGCCCCATTTAACAAGACCTTGCTAACTCTATACAGGCCTTCCTGTGTCGACTTTAGTGGGTTGGGTTATTTTGATAACCCTTTTCAAGACTAGATCGCCGACCACGAATCTTCTTTCCTTTACTTTTGAGTTGTAGTACCTTTCACTTCTCTGTTTATATATAGCGTTTTCATCTCAAGATCTGCATCTCTTCTCCTCTAATGAGATCCGATTCGGCTCGTAGGGCGACCTCACTCTTCTATTTGGAAAAATTAGCAATTAAGAATGTTGGGGCCCCGTTTCTATTGGAATGACGGCCTTGGCTCCGTATGCCAGGGGAGAAAGGTGTTTCACGCATGGAAGATCGATGTGTTGTCTGTAAGCCCACAATACTCCGGCGACTCTTTGGGCGATTTCCTTGGATTCTTCCGATCTCGTCTTCAATGTATATTTGAGGATTTTGTTCACCGCCTCGGCCTAGCCGTTAGATTGTGGGTGATATGGAGTGGAGAAGTGGTTCTTGATGTGGAAACTTTCACAAAAAGTTCAAAATCTTGATTATCGAGTACATTTTAGATTTGTCTATTACTATTGAATATGGTATCCCGAACCTACATATAATTGAATTCCACACAAAATTGACGATCTTCTCTTCGTCTATCTTCGCTAGGGTTCCACCTTGGCCCACTTAGTAAAATAGTCCACCACGACTATGGCATACTTCACTCCCCCTTTGCCGGTGGAGAGTGGTTCGATGAGGTCTATTCCCCCTTTGGCAAATGGCCAAGGACTAACTATTCAAGTGAGTTGTTCGGGGTGGTACGACTTGTGGTGCGAATTGTTGACACCTTTCACATTTCTTGACTAATGAGATCGCGTCTGCTTCAATGACCGCCGATAGTACCCTTGTCGGATCGGCTTGTACGCTAAATACGGCCCCGCATGATTTCCATAGATTCCTTCATGTACTTCCGAAAAGCGTAGTTAGCGTCGGGCCGATAAGCACTGGCGGCGGGATTGAGTACCCGCGTTTGTATAGGACCCCATCCATTTATCTTGTCTGCCGAGTAGCCTACGTTCTTAATGTTCTATCCTCGGCCTTATTTTCGGTTAAATTTTGTGCTCTAGGTATTGAATGATAGGTGTCATCCATGTCGACTCAACACCCTCATTGGCATTTATCTTTTTCGTGTTCAATGAGGGTGAAGATAGGTGGGTTCTTGTAATGTCCTCGATTAGGTTGGTTCTAAATTTGGATCTTGCTAGTTGTGCAAGGCATCCGCTTGTACATTCTCGGTTCTAGGTATATGTATTACTTACGCCTTGAACCGAGAGAGTCTACCCTTTTCAAGCTCCAAATACCATGCTATCTTCGGTTCCTTTGCTTCATACTCTCCATTTATCTGGTTGACTAACCGGGAGTCACTTTGTGAACGAGTAGTCTTTTCGAGACCCATCAAAGTTGCCATCTCCAAACCTGCTATTAACGCTTCATACTACGCCTCATTGTTTGTCATTTGAAAGCGGAACCGCACGGAAAGCAAAGAGCAATTGTGTTTCAAATTGATTATCACAATCCCGCCCCGCTTGGTCGTGGTGGTGGAGCGTCGACAAACAATTTCCATTTTTGCTCTTCGATGATGTCTAGTTGAATCGACGGGGTGAACTTTGCAATGAAGTGCGCAATGCTTTTTTGGTAAATGTTCTTGGCTCATACGAAATTCGAATTGGTGAGCTCCACGACCCGATTGATCATCCGACCTCAAGTGTCTGGTCGGTTCATGACTTGCTTCAAAGGATAATTTGTTAACACGATGATCTGGTCTTCCAAAAAATACGGCCTTAGCTTCCGTGCCGAGATGACTAATGCATATGCCAACTTTTCCATCGGAGGATATCTCAGTTCGGCATCGTGCACGGCTTGGCTGATATAATAGACCGAATGTTGAATCGAATTATCTAGTCGGATGAGTACTGAGCTGACGGCATATTCAGAAACTACAAGATATAAATACAAGTCTTCGCCCTAGCTCGTTTTTTGCAGAACAGGGACGGATGCTAAGTGTTGTTTCAATGATTCGAATCCGCCTGTGTCTGCTTTCGGTCCATTCAAAATCCTTATTTTTCTTGATTATCTCAAAGAATGGTTTACATTTATCCGTTGATCTTGAGACGAACCTACTTAAAACGGCTAGGCATATTGCACTTTCTTAACAGAGTTAGGGGATTCGGTCGATTATAGCTTTGATTTTATCGGGATTAACCTCAATTCCCCTCGATTGACCATATATCCTAAAAATTACCCGAGCCGAGCCCCATATATGCACTTTTTGGGATTTAACATCATTTTATACTCACGTAAAATTTTAAATATTTCATTAAGATTAGAAATATGGTCGGCAACATACAAAGATTTACAAGCATGTCATCTATATATACTTCCATTTTATGCCATATCAACTTCTCAAACATTTTGTTGACTAACCTTTGATAGGTCGGCCCAAAGATTTTTAAGCCAAACGACATCATCTTGTAACAAGATACTCCCCGAAAGCTGAGTAGAAAGAAGTATTTTCTTCATCGTCCGGATCGATTGTAGCCTGGTATGCATCCATGAAGCTCATTAACTCATGAACGATCGTGGCATCGACCATGTAATCGATATTCGGAAAAGGATAGTTGTCCTTTGGGCATGACTTGTTCAAAACAGTGAAGTCCACGCGAGACGCCACGCCGCCGTTGCTATTTTTGACCGATGACGGGGTTGGCTACCCATCGTGGGTAAAGTGCCTCCCGACCCTTGACTAGTAAGGGAAAATGCTAGCGTTATCCGACAATTTGCCAACCTCGCTTCGGTGTTGCTTATGCTGTCCAGGACCCAATTTTATTCTCTTTTGAATCACCGGCCGATAAGTAAGATCGATGTTCGGATGGTGGCGAGGCATGTTTGGGGTCAATGCCGGACATATCGGCGTGAGTCCACACAAATACATCTAGGTTGTTGCTCAAAAACTCGATCGGCTCCGACCGGGCGACTCCGCAAATTGTGATCGATTCTCGGTGACGCCTCCCGTTCTACTTATCGATATCTACTATGTCGATGTCTTCGAGTTGGTTCAAAGCATGTTTGCATTTCTTACTTTGCCCTTCCTTTTTTTCGCAAAAGTAATTCTTCTTCCTTAGTGATTGGCTCTTTCTGGGTCGCTGCCCGGATTGGCTTATGTCGATTTTTACATTCGGTTGCCCGCTTGGTGTTCGACTCAATCTCATCGGCCGACGATGCATTATCTTTTTTAAATTTGCTAGACTCCCCTTTTTGATCACGTTTATCTCTCTTGGCCTGATTTTTGGGAACGTTCTCGCGATTCTCGTTGGTTCCCTTTGTGGATGTCTTTCCCATCCGGCATTGGAAACTTGATACAAAAGTGGTATACTAAACTGACTACTTTTCGGTGATAAAGCGGTGGCCGTGCGATAATGGCATTAAATTGAATCGATTTGATGATCTTAGAGGTAGTGATGACCGCCCTCTTACGCGCCCGGCCCGATTGTATGGACAAATCCACCTCACCGAATGGGATGATCCTTCCTCCTTTGAAACCCAGGATGTTGTCATTGCAAGGTCGAATATAGATGTCATTGACATTCAACCTCCTAAAAGCTCGATGTATATGATCGAGGCATAGCTTCCTCGAGTCGACCAGGATCCGCACACGGGGATGCCCGGGGATCGACGCCGTCACGACCAGGAGGTCGAAATGTGGATATACAAGTTGATCGACATCTTGGTCGGAGAAAGTGAAGTACCCTATTGGTCGACCTTCGCCGATTTTGGCAACTCCGGACTGTTGTCCAAAGATTCGCGGCTTCCATGACTTTCGCCTTTCTTTTTGGATGGATCGGTTATCTTCGGCACTATTGGTATTGATCAATGTTAGGATTTTTGCTCGGGGTTTCGTTAAGAGGTGGTAAACGGCGGATTTGCCAATCGCTCCGAATTTGTTTCGGCGGCGATGGGCGGTGGTGGTGGGAGCTCGTGAACATATCGCTTTAATCCTCCGATTTGGACAATTCTCATGATTTTCGTATAAGATCTCGACATTTGTCGGTTTCATGGCGATTGACTTGTGATAGCAACAATATCTATTGTCGCCCGTTTAGACGGATCCAACTTCGGGTAGGCGAGGTGATAGCAAGTTGAAGTTCTTGATGTCATTCCAAATAGGCGATGGAGTGTGAGTTAAGGTGTTTCTCATTACCGCCACCTCGGCGCGGACTTCTTGGTATGATTTATATCATGTTTTAGGATTATCCGAGAATGACTTGAATCCCAACCCGGAACCCGAGGCAACTTCTTTTTGCAATCTTTCTTAGCGCCTTGAGTTTTTTGTTTGGGTTGTAGGCCGACCATGGCTTCTTTGGCGCATATGTGTTGTTCTGCGCGAATGAGGAATTTCTGGAAAGTGCTTGCCCCGACTCGTGAATGGCATAGTTGATTGGAGTCGTGCGAGCCCGGCCATTGCCGCTATGAGCATTGCATCATTCGAAACCAGCTCCATTTCGCGGATCGCTTGTTGAATCAGCGATGTAACTTTTCGGTGGTTCGTTTTGCCTGTTTAATGTTCACAAGATAATCTTTGGCGCGCGGGACATTTGGATGTCAATAAATGAGTGGTGAAAGCAGGCATCAAGTCATTCCATGAGTGAATGGAGCTCGAGGTAGGGTTCGGAACCAACAATGGGCTCGATCGCCTAACGTTAACGGGAATGCTTTACAAAGAATGGCGTCGCTCGAATCAGTATAATTCCGTCCACGCCAGGTATTTGTGGATGTGAGTAGTGGCGTCGATTTCACCATCATACATACCAATTTGGAGAACTTTAAACTTTGTGGGGAGAAGAGTTGACAAAATGTGAGGAGCAAAAAGTGACACAACATCTCGGCTGACTGTCATACGGCTGGCGGGGTGGTAGTGAGCATCGTCTGGTGTTTCTCCAGTTCATTCGGACAACGTCGAAGGTGAAGTATCTCTGCCTCTCGTTCATTGGCCGGGCTAAGGCCTTGAGCTCGATTGGCCCTAGGTGGATCTCGGTCACCGTAAAACGGAGCCGGAGTTAATAGGCGCGCAGCCGTTCTGGATTGGGTCCGGCCAGGTGCCTGCAATATCGAACGGGCCCGACGGGGCGATGAAATAAAGGAGACGATTACGCTACTGCATTGCGTTCCCCGCATCGTCTCGTGGCCTCCTTCTTTCACGCCTTTCGTCAGTGCCTGCTTCGGGAGTTGACCTCTAGTTGTCATTGTTTGAGGATGTTGGATCTTGGGGTTGGGGTTTAGCGGTGAATCCACTTGTGGATGGTTTATCGGTGGAGAATGTTGTATTTGAGGTGGAGGATTTGCAAGGGCTTGGGCGACAAGTTGGTTCATTCTTTGGATGAAGTTTGGGTTTGTGAAAAGCATGTGCGAGGGTAGTAAACCGCACGCCTGATTAAGTGGAGGTACATTTTGGCTATTTGCATTTTGGCCATTTTGGGTATCTTGTGGTGGATCGTCTTGCCTACGTGGATTTCTAGAGTTTTCATTCATCTTTTACAAGGTGGATGAAACGAGTTACTTGGTTTGGAATGATTTGGACTTCTCCGAGATCTTTGATTTGGACCAAACAGCCCTCCTTCTAAAGACCAATTTGTTGATGTTCTTCTTGGACCAACAAAGAAAATACACGGATTATATGACTTGGAAATAAAAAAGGAACACTTGGAAATTATAAAAAGTGGCTAATTCTCGCTTTTATATCGAATACCAGAAAGCGTAACGTGTCCGGTCGACTTTGTACTGTTGAATTTGAATTTTACAAGCTATATAGTAGGTTTTTCTCTCTTCCTTTTTACTAATAAATGAGATTTATTTATATTAATACAATTAGTGGGCTAATCATCATTACATCTAGGATAATAGTGGGATAATTAAGGGACGCATGTCTTCTCCCCCTGGTGTGCATGAGGCGCATGTTGGCCATGTGTTGAGAGAAGTTTATTGATTTGTCCATTTGACTCGTTGTGGTGGCATCTTGGTCTGCCACTGGTGTGTTGAATGCACTTAGTAGGAGATTTTGTTGAGTGGAGCACTTACTCTAATTATTTTGTTGTAGTGGGCGGGCTCGATTCGGGCCACATCATCGTCGGCTCCTTACGTCACCCTAGTCGGTCCACGTCATTTTGGACGGCTTACGTCATAATCACCTGAATAGCCACATGGACATGTTTTTGCCCGGCTCGGCTCGGTATCATTAGCCCCCTAATTTTTATTTTTGGTTATGTCCCCTGGTTGTGGACTAATAATACAAGTGTTGCCTTAATTTATATCATGTCTATTATTAGTATGGTATATAGTAGAGTCATAATAACGATTCTACTTTATATTATTTGCCCGAATAGGTGACTTATTTGTCCCAATATGTGAATTTTGCGGTTAATAAGTTTGTCCCATATGTGAGATTTTCTTGAGGAAGATCAAATGAGTAATTCTAGGAAGATACGTGACATAAACAAGATCATCTTTGATACGTGTTTTTAGCGCCGCGTTGCGAGCTTCGATTCTACGGATCGATTAGATCTATTTATGTTTAATTTTTTTTTTTATTTTAGATCCAGTATAGGTTTATGATCCATAGGGCTTGTGTTTTTCATTCGTTGTTGTAATCGGTTGTAAGTTTCTTCGGATGAATGATGGAATTCTTTTTATTCTAAAAATACTCATAAAATATTCCATATTTTGCTCATATTGTCTTGTAATTAGAGTTGTCAAAACGGGCCGGCCCGCCAAGGTGGCGGGCCGAGAAACCTTAGCCCAACCCAACCCGCCTTGGGTCATGGGTTAGGCGGGCCGCCCGCCAAAAATTAAAATAAATAAAAAATAAAAAATATTCTTTATTCATATTATTAATTTTAATGAATTAAATATACTAATGAATAATAAGTACTTATTTTTAAAAATATTATATACACTTTTATAAGAGATAAAAATATAAAATATCAATTATACTACTTTTTTGTCTATTTTATCTATTTTTTCTTTTTTTTTTATTTCTGGCGGGCGGCTGCCGACCGCCCCGTCAAATCCAACCGCGGCCGCGGTGGGTAAGCTAAATACTTAACCCATCCCCTACCTTAGGCGGGGCGGAACAGGCCGGCCCAACGGTCGACCCATTTTGAAGCTCTACTTGTAATTGGGATCCATCGAAGAAATATAGGGAAAAGGTTATCAGAAAATAATACGAGTATTATTTTTATCATACCAAGGCGAGTTGATTAGCATTAGTACTAGATAGGGACGCAATGCCAAGAAATCCATTGGTCTACAAATTAAAACATGGAAATATATATCTGCCACAGCCCACAAGCTAGTATACTTAGATTCATATTGACGTGTACATCATTAATAACACAAAATTAATATGTTTTCTTTCTTTTTAAATGTTTATTTTTTATTTTACTTTTACTTTATTTTGTTAAAATCAGAGAGGTATTTCTAATTTTCTAGAAGTCTTCTAGTATTTTTAAATAAATTGAAATTTATTTTGACAAGTTTACCTTCAAATATTTTGAGGATAGAGAAACACATCTTTAATAGTAATTAAGGATGCTTTTGTCATTTATTAAAAAACTCATTTAAAATAATTTTTCTAAAAGATACTTTAGCTTCAGTTGTTTTTAAATTTTTGTTTTCTTTCAAACACTATCAATTTTAAATCAAATTTTTACTCACTTATACACTATACTAAACTAAATCACTTTATAAATACAGATATTTGCAAAACAGTCTCACTGTTGTTTAACTTTCACCATCACATGGTATGGCTGTCAGATAAAGTTCAGTTTTAAACATACAAAAAGGCTGCGACCTGCTTATAAGTGTATATATATGTGTGTATGTTCTTCTCGGACAGGCATCAACTTTTACTCGAATTTCTGAAAGATTATAGAATGATGTGGTCTCAATTGAGAGGGGACACAATGTTTCTGAAAAGTAAAGGACTGCATATATATTTAGAATTAGGAGTGGGGTGTTAGTGGAAACACTGATTTAATTAATTAGGACCATGTATCTTATATGATAGTTGAGCGGTGCGACGGTTGCACTTTTAGAGTAAAAATTAATTTTTTAGTATAAAAGTGATAGTTTTAGTGTAAAAAATGATATTTTCTTTTGAATATATTTAATTTTAGTATATTAAGACAAGGTATCAATTTTTACACTAAAAATATCACCCGTCGCATCGTACGACCGTCTTGTAAGTTTTTGCCCTTAATTAATTACCTTAAACAACTATGATTAGCTAATGTCCCTCATGGAAATTAAAGTTTAAAGTGCCTAACTTTGTATTGATTACTTTCGTACAGACCACTCAGAGCAAAAGATTTTTGTGTCCTAAACTATCCATTAATTTCAGGAGAAAAGATATTTGGAATTTATATATGTATATTCAGTATTCTTTTCTGCTGTTGGTGGCTGCCTTTTCTTGAAATTTTATGGTCTGCCGATAACTATGGTGTAAAATTTAAACTGTTTTCTCTTTCCTTTTTTTTATTCTTCTTTATTGCTGCTCTTTATGATGGACCCTTCTTTAAGAAGCACTAATTTCATGAACTTGGGTATGTTGGGCGTTTTTAACCGAATATTATAAGAAATATTCAATGTTACACAACTAAATTAAAAAAATAGTTTAATTTTTTAGTCAAAAACGGCTATTCAATAGCCGACTTTTGAAAAAAGTCGTTATATACCAAGCCGTTTCCTACAAAAAATCTTTTTGTTTTTTATAAATTAAAAGCGTAAAGTATATCACCGTTTTTTACAAAATTAAAAATTTTAAAAATTAATGAATGTATTAATGTCTTGATTAGGACTTCTAATTAAAATTTAATTTTTTTCTTTCATAAATTAAAAACGTCAAGCACCTAACCGTTTTTAATTTTGAAAAATAAAATAAAAAATTTAAAAAATTAACGAGTTGATTAAGACATCTAATTAAAATTTAATTTTTTGAAGGGATGATGACCTACGTACTTGTGAGTTTAGTTTAAAGCACACACGATCCGACCGGCCCGGGTAATAGGTTTGGGCCCCAAGGCCCTTATTCTTTTTGGACCAAAAATCTTTAAAAATAAATAAATTAAATTTAATTAATTAAATAAAGAGTTTCCAATGAAAAGTATTATGTTTACAACGATTATTATCACTCGTTAATTTTTATTAACTCACTAATGTTTTAAAACAATTGATATGCAAATGACTCGATTATTATCATGTGTTTTTCATGTCTTATTTCATCTACAGGGTGGATATATAGACATTAGGTGCCCGTATGGAAAGACATTTTTACTGGCTTACAATGACGCGCGTCAGTGCCCGTGCTCGAGATGCGAATCCTTTTCGATTGAAATTCTTTAATTAATTAATTAAAATTAATTAATTTATTTTAAAGGTTTTTGGTCCAAAAAGAATAAGAGCCTTGAGGCCCAACCCCACGATTCGGGCAAGCGTAGGACCATGTATGCTTTGAACCAAACTCGGTATGTCGGTCATCCTCCTTCAAAAAAAATTAAATTTTAATTAGAAGTCCTAATCAAGGCATTAATCAAATCATTAATTTTTAAAATTTTTAATTTTGGAAAAACGGTGACATGCTTAACGTTTTTAATTTATAAAAAACAAAAAAGAAATTTTTGTAGGAAACGGCTTAGTGTATGCCGACTTTTCCAAAAGTCGGCCATTGAATAGCCGTTTTTGACTAAAAAATTAAACTATTCTTTTTTGGTTTAGTTATGTAACACGATTTTTTTTTTGTAAATATTCTCATTAAAAACAGGGCATGTTGTGTGTATATATTGTTTTCTTCATATATTGGAAATTATAATATGAAGGACTTGTGTGTTCAACGATTTGGAACCGCGGTTCGGTTTACCAAAGGGTGGAACCAAAACCTAATGTCTTATATACGATTTCGGTTAAGATTCCGATTCGAAATCGGGCGGTTCAATAAACCAGCGAGTTTCGGTTCAGATTCGGTTTTGTTCGTTTTTTTTTCTTTTTGAATTTTTAATATTGAATAAATTAACACAATTGATGAAGGAAATGAAATTGAGTAACAAAAAATTGATTTTATTGTTTTGAAAGTAAAATTACAACTTACAAGTTACAACTTTATTAATTTACAACTTTATTAAAAACAAACTTACAACTTACAAGCTACAAATGAAAAATTCTAAGATATTACAATTCCAAAGTACAATTTAAAAATAAAATTACAAGTTACTACAATTTTGTATAAAATTTAAATTACAAAATACAAACCACAAAGAAAGAAAAAGAGAAAAAAGAAATGTGTTTGAGTTTTATTTTAATATTCTAAGTTAAAAATTTTATATTTAACTTTGAATATTAAAATAAAATTACTACGTATCCTCATAGAGGAATCAAAACCTTACGTAGTTCTCTTAGCTTCTAGTTCTACTTACCTTAGGGAATGTGGCACCGTGATTCTTCAATCATTTTGTGACTCATTGCTTGATCATTATCAATAGTGTCGCTTTCTTTCGGAATCATCAAAATTGGTGACTTGCTCACGCGTCGCGCTTTTGTCCAATCGTGGAGCGATTGCTTGAGCCTCTAGATTTTCAACGTTAATCTAGATCGTCTAAGATCCGAATATAACCTCCTCATTGAATGCTTGCTCTACTTAAAAACGGTTGAGGCGGGAACAACTAATATTTCCTTCGCAATTAATGTTACTATAGGAAAGAGGAAGACCTCTTTGACCACCACTTAACAGATCGAACTTTGACTTCCCTACTACAAATAATATAATCAAAAGGAGATGTTAAATATGTATCAAGTTCAAGATAAGGGTTTTGCCTCCTCTCGAGCGTTTTGGTATTGTCGCGTCATAAAACTCGCTCCAATGGTGCAAAATCGACGTCTCATTAAAAATACCAATATCACTAGTATTTTCAACATCAGGTGTAGAAGTAGTAGAACTAGATGAGCTTCTAAAACTATCGCCATATTTTATTGAATATTCTCTAAAAATATCATATAAATATTTTTAGCATTATCTACTACTACGCTAGCTTGGAATGGGAGTGTCATATTTTTTAATAGGAAACAAAACATCATAATAAATTCCTAAGAATTCTTCTAAACCATCTATTCTTACTCTAGGATCTAATATTTTTGCAACTAAAAATACATTAGGAATATAAGTGAAATATTTTAACTATTTTAATCCCAATTGAGCAATAGTTTGTCCTAAACGTTCACAAGGCATGAGAGATCTAAATAGTAGTGGAATTTTAACACAACGATCTACAACTAAAATTGATGTAGGATAATAAACACCGGATAATTCTTAGGCGGCATCTTTAAAAACCTTTAAAAGTTGATATAAATTAGAGCATGCATCCCATTGATTCGGAAATAAAACTATGCTACTTTGTTGTTCGGCAAAAAAATGAACATAAATATTCTCTATATTGGTAACTATCATTTATCATTTTATATGTAGAATTCCAACGAGTTGACATATCGGACTAGAATTTTCTTGGGTACAAACTATGATTTTTACAATATCTAGCCAATTTTCTCAACAAAAATGAATATCTTGATAAATATAAAAGCGCATTTATAATAGGTAAAATTCCATCTTTTAAAGTAGTTAAACCATCTTGAACACATAAATTTATAATATGACATACACAACAAACATTAAAAAATTTACCACCGATAGAAAGTTCACAAATATTAGTAAGTGATTCTAAACTAGTCGTATTAGCACTAGCATTATCAAATGAAATTGAAAACATTTTTGTAACTAAGCCATATTCTTGTAAAATAGTATGAATTTTTATGAGAAATATTAATAGCGAAATGTTCAATATTAAAATCTCTATATGCAATTAAACGTTTTTGCAAAATCCATGTATCATCAATCCAATGACATGTAATTCCCATATAAAAACTTCGTTGCCAATGATCACTCCATACATCCGAACAAATTGAAACATTAGTTTGTAAAGTAGCAAATGAATTAATTAACGTAATTTAAATTCACCAACCAATTTTCTAATATCACGAGTAATTGTAGAACGTGAAATCTTTGTAGCAACGGGGTTAAAAGCTAGTCTAGTATATTTTCATAAAGTTTATCATCGGCAAAGTTAAAAGGAAGTGACTTACCACTAACAAATTTAGCTAACTCTTTCCTAGCCGTTATATCACTATATTTAAATAAAAGAAGAAGACTCTATACCTAATGAAGACCCGTGAATCCCGGTAGTTGGGTTTGAGCACGATCTAGCCCAATTTTATTCGGATGTTTTTTGTTGAGGTGGTTCGTGAACGTCCCATAACCGCCCCTCCTCTAAACTCGTAGGAATTGGTGCAATAGTTGCAAGTAACTTTGAAATCTCGGTTGTAGGATCCGGAATTTTTTTTTTAAAATGCGTAAAAAATTTCGGATCTAAGTGGTGTAGCTCGACAACTTTGAGTTTGAGTTGGATTTTGAGTTTTAGTGGATTTTTGCGATTCCGGTTGAACCCACCTTCTTGTTGAGCTTCACCAAAACTAGCAAAACATGCCTCGATTTCATCTTCCTCAAATCGAAAGCTTCTTCAAACCGTGGTGGTAGTGGTGGTTGTTGCTCGGACCGGACGCCAAACCTTTCCTCTTGGATTTTCGAGAAGATCCTCCACGGTTCGATATTTTTAAAATAGCTAATGAAATTAAAATGAAAGTATGAAACTACTAAAAATTATATTAAACCTTGAAATTAAAACTTGAAAATTGAAATTGAAGCTTGAAATTGAAACATTAGAATGTAGAGTTGAGAGATTAGAGAGTAGGTGTTAGGAAAAATGTGTGAAATATATGGGGTATTTATAAAAAAATTTAAAATAAAAAAATAAACGTAAAACCGCCGGTTTAACCGAAACCGACGGTTTGGCCAACGATCAAACAATCTTGACCGTTGATTTTTTAAAAATTTGAATTTTCGAAAAAAAGAGCAAAAATCGCCGGTTTATGGTTTAAACCGAATTTACGCCAATGTGACCGTTGGTAATTTAAAATTCAAATTCAAATTAAAAAAATGAAAACCGCCGATTTTTCGGTTTCAAATATTACAAACCGTAACCTAACCTTAGAAATTAGGTATATGGTTTTGGTTCGAACCGAAATCGTGGTCAACGATTTTCGAACCGTTGACCGGGTTCAAAATCACGGTTTGCGGTTCGATTTGAACCTTTGAACAATGTCTACTTGTGGGTCAACAATGTTAAAACTAATATTAAAAAGAGTGAAAGTAGTAAAGTACGCAAATTTGCCGACCTAGGATATATCGATTTAATATATTTATTTTCATTTAGCTCGGAAGCTTAAGTTTCAATAAGATGTTCTATTTTTTTTTTTGAATAAATGTGAAATATAATTAAAAATGAAAATGAAGTGCATCGCTTACAAGCCAAACAACTAGATTTAAAATAAGAGTCTCATGAAAACCTATCAAAGTAAAACCTAGTGGGAAAAATCTTTGATAGGAAAAATAGACATCATAAAAGAAACAAGAAAAATAACTTAAAATTCCAATCTAAATGATAGGCGTCTATTTTTAAAGGATTTTCGAATGGCAATGTGATTTGTTTTTTTAGCACGTGTTCGATTATCGTCTTGATGATCCGATGTATCTGTGTAATATCGACCTAAGATCCTCGAGCCACAATTGCCATAGTATTCATATCTTCCGAGGAATCACATGAGTGAAAGACAAACAAAGTAGTTGAGGAGTCGCCTATCTTGATCTTTAAAACATCTAATTTGTCTTGTTCTTTCTTCGTTGGCCATATTCGACCATCTTTTTCTTGCCACGCTACCATCACCTTAAAAGTCTCCGAGGGTTCACTTGTCCGCAACACCCTTGCATCGAGAAAACCACCATATTCTCGAGCGTCCGTTTGGCCTCATGCGAACCTGGCTTGTAAAGAACTATAAGACGGTCCTTGTTAATGTTTACTTGCCGATGACCTTCGAATCCTCATGGGCTTGATCCGCCACTTCCCAATTTTGTCACCTACGACATGTGATTCCTTTCTGCACGTCAACCTCGATCGTGCATGGCCTCCACATTAGTTTCCAAGACATCAAAAGAATTTTCGATTGAGATCTCCTGGATTTGTTGAACCTCCCCGCATCGTATTCGGGCCGCAACACGAGGATGCCTAGTTGGGACTTTAACCCAAGTTTTTGGAATAACTTCCTTCCCTTACTAACGGGAACCCTTTCAATCTCCTTCCGAACCTCCGATCTTTCTCTAGTCGGACCCTACTGGAGCCCGATCACTATCAACCATTTTCTTCACCTCATGAATGGAAGTTTGTCGCAATTAGTAATAGAATGCCTCACATTCGACAATCCGCACAAAATTCAAGCAGGTTTTCGTAGCTAAGGGATATGAAGGAGCAATGCCTAACCCTTTCTACCATAATAAACTATTGCAAAAGGAATTTAAATCCATTTCAATAAGAACTTTGACAAAATGACCAACCTCCTGGTAAAGAACGTCGTCGTCGATCGAATTGGTGTTCCAAGTGCATCGGCGACTTCATAATCAAAGTCGGATGCCAATATTCTATGCTTAATTCATATATCCTAACCCAAACTTGAGCCTTGGAAAAATTAATCCTATAAGAGTTGAAACGGAATCCAACTCATAAGACGAATAGAACCCGATTTTAAATTCCAAGAAGGTTTAAGAAAAACCCTATTACGATCACTAAATTAGAGAATTGCATATTATAATACCTTTTTTCAAGAGGTATGAAACGCACTCGTATTTACTCTCCAAACTTTCACATTGCTTCTAAGATCTTCGAGAGAACTAGGTTTCGTACCTTTAGGAATCAATAACCAACCAATCAAAGAATTTCGTAGTTCTGCGGCGTTGTTGATATATTTCTTCATCCATGGTGGCAAACAAAATATTCTCCCTTTTTTACGGGTCGTAAAAGTATCCCCAGGTGATAGGGTTTGAGCAAAAGTTGGAGCCGTACCCGAGTTTATCGGACCTTGAAAACCATTCTTGATAGTCCCGGGAACCCTAGGAGAAGGGGACGATCGAGAATTCTCAAATCTGCAACAAACCGTGCATTCTCTCGCAGCAATGCCTATTCATTGTGAATCGATCGTAGACATGCATGCCCGTGAAGGGGACGAACGAGATCCACGTCTTGTTCAAGACACATATCCGGATAGGAGAATCTAGTTTCTTGTGCGCACGATCCATGTTTAACAAAACTTAAAAGATATCAACATCTTATTTCCTTAAACGCACGGATTTACATCTTAAAAGCTCTTAAATATATTATAAATATTGTAAGAAGCTTATAAACTTACACAACTGTCAACATGCTCTTAATTAGTTGAACATCTTTGTTCGTTTACATAGCTTGGTGGTGATGTTGGTTTCAGTTGATTTCATTTTGAGTACTGTTCCGGGAAATGAAACCAAACATATGGTATTTTCCCTCCAAAACACACTGTAAACTTCCCCAAAATTTCTAAAAAATCTCTATTATTACTATATGCATACCTACATAAGAAATTAAACGCACTAAATGAAAAGGTTATTACGTGGTGTGGAGTAGATCAAATTTGTATTTTATTTAACCAATACACATAATATATATATCTTAATGGTATTATTAATTACTGATGCTGTTGAAATTTGTAGCTCACTCCTAAGTACTAAAG
This sequence comes from Rehmannia glutinosa, assembly GCA_016081115.2. Taxonomy (NCBI): domain Eukaryota; kingdom Viridiplantae; phylum Streptophyta; class Magnoliopsida; order Lamiales; family Orobanchaceae; genus Rehmannia; species Rehmannia glutinosa. The sequence goes on from JABTTQ020001395.1 coordinate 800,774, forward strand.
GGATTTCCAAAGTCTTGGAAAGTTTTGGAAGGTCCTCTAGACTTTTGGGATGTCCTAGAGGGCTCTCTAGGTAGTAAACTCAGCTTTGAATCAGACTGGTAACACGAACAAACATTTAGAAGGATTTTTTCTAAAAAAAAAGAGACTAGTTTATTTAAAAATGAATGGAGATGGATTATTTATACTTGAGCTTTTGAGGCTCACTGTGTATAGTCGTCAAATGGGTCGGGCCAGACCAACCTCGATGGACAAAAAAATTGGGTTAGAACGGACTAAAATTTTATCGGGCCGCTAGTTTTGATCCTAAGCACGACCCAACAGATGAAAATACAAGCAAAGTAACTAGGTCGATCAGACGGAGCCGACTTTTAGGCCAAATAGGCGTAGTCCCTTTTGGGCATCCAAAATTGGAACCTGGCCTAACGATTTTACTAGGTCGTTCGTTGCACCCAACCCACCGCATCATACCCATTTTGACTGTTCTACTCGCGGACTTTCATTTAATGAGTTGGGCCTTTGGGCCAACAAATTGGTAGTAATTAATCAACCATCCGGATGATGTAATAAGCGCAATTTAAGCAATTAAAAAAATCAAAGATGATTAATTTCGAATTTACCCACATCATTAACGTATTTTAATAAACTAAAATATCAATTTAATAAAAAAAAGGTGGGGCCAAGTGTGGGGTTCAGGGTCTCATGGGTGGATGAGGACATATGGTGTAACCCACCTCACCCCTCGTGCGCGCTATCTATCGATGGCGGCTCACCACCAACACTCCCTTTCTCTTCAATTATCATCATTAATAGCATGCTTCCAAATAGATCACACACACACCCATCTGTTTGTGTGCGTGTAGTTTTTCTCCTTTATTTTTCTCTTTCGGTAGTGCGATGAGGGGTTGTCTTGTCAGCCAACAGACGAAAAGAAGAATTAAGAAGGGTCGTAGAATTAATATTAGAGTGAAAAAGGACAATAACAAAAATCCCCTTCAAGTTCGGGTTATCCACAAAAAAAACCCAGAAGTTTTGAAAATTACAAAAAAATTCCTCGTGGTTGACTATATCTTACATTTTCTCTATTCATAAAAAAATATTTCAATAACTTCCCTCATAGTTATAGAAATATTATAGTTACTTCCTAAATTTAAAACAGAATCAAATATAGCGGAACCAGGGACTTAGCCTACCCGCCACCACAAAGGGACTCATGTCTCTTTGTGGGGTGGAGGATTGAATGCTCAAACTCACACACCATCAAAATGCCTTTGGGACATATGCGGTGATAAAGGATTGATGGAAACTCATCACGAATCAATAGATCGTGTGGATTCGATTCGGGGAGATCAACTATGATTAGATTTGAAGGGGATTGAACACACTTGTTATCTTTATGGGAGGACCAAAATATTGGTCGTCAAATGCACATCCCATGGTTTCTTTGGTGGTAGCGATGAGGGACATAAATCACGCCCTTAAACATAATCATACGTAGTTTCGCAAACCGAGTTAAAATAAAATAAAAATCAAATATGGCGAGACTTTTTGTAATTTAAAATATCTACAATTTTTTTTTGTAATTAGCACAAACCTCACGGGGATTTTTGTAATTATCCCGAAAACAAAATTAATGGTGGAGACAACCAAAAAACAATTGAAAGGCTCACGCTTTGACACAATTAACGTCTTCCTAATTGGGTCCCACTTGTGAGTGGGGTCCATATTTTCTTGCTTCTCAACTTATATTTATATCACCCCTATGCTCTACCCTAAAATCACCTCAATCTCAACACACTCTTTTTTTTTTTTAAACTAATTAATAAGCTCTACATACTTTTTCTCAAATTATGGCGGATGCCGGCGGTGGCTCAGCCGTAGGTCGGAGAATATGTTCTATCCCGGAGAAATTTCAGCTGCATTTGGCTATGTTAGCCTTGCAGTTTGGTTATGCTGGTTTTCACGTTGTTTCACGAGCTGCGCTTAATATGGGCATTAGCAAGATTGTGTTCCCTGTTTATAGGAACATTTTGGCCTTGCTTCTCCTCTTGCCCTTCGCCTATTTTCTTGAGAAGTATGTTATTGAATCCGTAAAGTTGCAAAATACGTACTTTATATTTGACTCGATTCTATTCGTAACTTTTCCTCTATTTTTTTCAAATTGCACACTTAGTCTCTTTTCAATGCTGACTAATTAACATTTGGGATTATTTGTTTGATTATTGTTCAGGAAAGAGAGGCCACCTATTACATGGAACTTCATCATCCAGTTCTTCCTCCTTGCAGTTGTAGGGTATGATGTTTGCACATGATCCTGCCTCGAAAAATTAATTATTTTCACTTTAGAAAAAAAGATTTCATTTAATATATTTTTATTAAATAAATAAATTGCAGGATTACTGCAAACCAAGGATTCTATTTGTTGGGATTGGACAACACATCGCCCACTTTTGCTTCGGCGATACAAAATTCAGTTCCCGCCATTACATTCCTCATGGCTGTCATACTCAGGCAAGCTACTTAAAATATATTTAATTTTTTTATTTTTTTGAGGAACAATTAATTAAAACACTAATTAAATATAAGAGAAATTAAGGTTTTGGATAATTACAAAAAAACCCAATTTTTTTAAAAGTTACAAAAATTACCTTCAAATTTGATTTTTATTACAACTTATCCCGAGTAAGCAAAAACATTTCCAATACTCTCTTTACATTTGTAAAAAATATTACAGTTACGTTTAAGAAAGAATCAAACGTCACGGTTTTTTTGTAAATGCCCCAAACCTCATGGGCTGTTGTGGAATTATCACTAAATATAATGCTTACTTTTTGTGGAACTTTAAAAATCTCAGGATAGAAAAGGTGAGATTCGACAGAAAGGACGGAATCTCAAAGGTTGCGGGTACACTTCTCTGTGTGGCGGGTGCATCGGTGATAACACTATACAAGGGCCCCACCATCTACAGCCCGGCTCCGCGGCTTCAGATCAGCGCGGTGGCTTCAGCGGCGCCGTTGGTGGTGGCGCTGGGAGACGCCAAGGGCAAAAACTGGACACTCGGCTGCATATTCTTGATCGGACACTGCCTGTCGTGGTCCGGCTGGCTCGTGCTGCAGGCGCCGGTTCTGAAGAAGTACCCGGCTCGGCTCTCATTCACTTCTTATCAGTGCTTTTTTGGGGTGATTCAGTTCTTGGTTATTGCTGCATTTGTGGAGAGGGACCCTCAGGCTTGGCTCGTCCACTCTGGAGCCGAGCTCTTCAGTGTTTTCTATGCTGTAAGAAATTATTCTTTTACTCTTGGGGTGCTGTTAACTAAATTGCATGGCACTAGGGGCAAAATGGTCATTTGAAAGAAAATTATTTTGCTGTTTTTGATTGATCCATTATAAGAAGGGATTTTAATTTAATGTTAAAAAAGAAGTTAGAGAGGGATTGTAATGGAATAACTGTGCTTAAGTAATTTAATATATTTATTTTAGTTGAACTGATAGTATAGTATATCTCCTTTTATAGTGGACTAATGATCACTTGGACTAACAAAGATAATATAAATGGATCGATACATATGTAAATATCTACAATATATATTAATTAGGTTAAAAAAATGCCCTACTAATTGTTTTTCATGTAGTTAATTTATAACTGTATCTTGTAAAAATTAGTTTGTGGATCCATATGTGTATAGTATATTGAAACATTTGGTGACCCATGATGTGTGACAAATTTGGAAATAAATGTGATCCATCAACATTCAACAGTAGTTGTGTTAGTTGTGTGTGTTTTGGTTGGGGAAAAAATGAGAAATGACAGCAAAGTATTGAATGCAGGGAGTGGTGGCATCTGGGATTGCATTTGCTGTACAGATATGGTGCATTGATAGGGGTGGCCCGTCTTCGTGGCGGTGTATCAACCTGTTCAGACACTCGTGGTCGCCATTATGGCTTCCATTCTCTTGGGAGAGGAATTTTACTTGGGAGGGTATTATAAATATTACTACTCTTTTCTCTTATTTCATTTTGGAAATTTCTGTTTTGCCTTCGCTACTATTAATTATCAATCATGCAATTACTAAGCCCCACATGCACATTTCTGGCCACTGAATAATTGGTCTGTGCATGTTTGTTTTGTTTGTCATATCCATCCACACGATCTCTTGTTTTTTTATTTGATATTCTAATATATAATTGGATGTCATGTGTATAAAATGATATATTATTGTCGTACATGTGATTTTTATCTATTGAGAAAAATCATATGAAATAGAAAATGAAGCAAGAGATCGAGACTGCATATCCATGTTGATGCATGCAAGTTTCATTTTTAAGGGGATAATTACAAAAAGATCTCGAGTTTTGGGTTAATTACAAAAGAATCTAGAGGTTTTGAAAGTTAAAAACATTACCTTTAGGTTTGATTTTGTCTTAAACTTAAAGTAATGCAATGTTTCTATAAATATTAGGAATATTTTTGTTATAACATATAAAACTTAATAAAAAATAAATGGGGTTTTTATGATTCGGAAGTTTTGTAATTAGCCCGAACATCAAGATATTTTTGTATCCTTTTGTTAGTGATTCTTGTCCATTTTCGTGACCATATTAACATCATGTGATTCTATTGAATTTGTGCTATTTAAACTTCAAATTAAATAAGTCGTGATTGTTCGAATTTCAAATTGTGTATTGAATTATGGTATAGTTCATAAAATGAGGCAAAAATGACTTATTTGTGACTGCGACGCACAGGATCATCGGTGCAGTTCTGATCATAAGTGGGTTGTACTTTGTCCTGTGGGGCAAAAACGAGGAAAGGAAATTCGCACAGAAGGCGGTGATTCATGCCCCCGCGGACCATGGTAGCAACAGAATTACCCCACACATCAAGTCGTCCATCACTCAGCCACTCCTCTCTCAGTCAACAGAAAATGCTTGACCAGCAAAACCCTATTTTAACTACAGTTATGCTGCTGGAAGGAAAAAAATGGGAAAAAAAAATCTTAGTCCCAATTAAGCTATGCTATTGTAAAATGGCTTGAAGTGTGTGTTGAAGCTGTTTTTATTTATTAATTAGGGTTTCCTTTTTCTTTTTTTCAATTTATTAGCTAGGAGAGTGGCTTAAAATGAAGAGAGAAAAAAATTGTTATTGAAGGGGGTTTGAGTGGAAGATTGTGATGATTATGATGATTATGATGTTGTGGCATGGGTCTAAGCATGGATATGCCATATGGTTCTTTTATAATGTTAATTACTATCATGAATTTTAATGGTGTTTGATTAAATTATGAGAAGGGATGATGTATTGTGAAGTTGAGATGTTTGTTTTTTTTTACAGGAAAACAACTTTTTGTGAAATTTGGTCTTTTATACTCTGCAACCTAAATTAGGGTTATTTCACGGTTCGTGGCATTTACCACAAATTTTTGCAGAGTTAGGGTGATTTTGGGAAGTCTTAAATTTTTAGGTGGAGGCCCAACTAGAAATGACGTCTACTAAGAAGGCGCCAATCCTAATGGCGCCTCCCGCCATGTTTCTTTTTTTTTTTTTTTTTTTTTTCGATTGGCGCCTACAATTTAATTTTTTTAATTTTGAAATTTGAAAATTTCTTTCAAATATTAATATAAATACACAAATTTTGGATAACTATAATATGAAATATTATGAATCAACACCACATTAAATAATAAAATTTACAACACATTCAAAATATGGGATGAATTTGTTGAAATAGACTGGAAATTGGAGGACTTGTTTATTAAAGTGTTGGGGCAATAACCAATTGCGCATGGGAGCCGCAATTGGTTATTGCGCCAACCTAATTTTTTTTATTTGATTCTTTAATACAAGCACCTCGATTAAAGAATTAAAAAATAATATTTTTTTTGGTTGGCGCAATAACCCAACATCTCTTATTGTCTTTGAAATTCTACACGCAATTAGTTTTTGAGTTTTCATCGGGTGGCAATAGTTTTTTTAATCACTCGATTTCACTACAAAACCCGACTAGGCATGTGATCGGTTCCTAGTCGAATCGGCCGGTCCAATTTTAACAACATTGATTTTTAACAAAGTGAACTGATTTCACCAACATCCACCGAAAATTTGCGGACCACATATTAGAATTTTAGGTATGAATATTCGAATTGATTCGTATATATTCGAATAATGGGATGACGTTTCTTATTCCAGTTTTCTAATGTTAATTTCTTGTTTTTTTAAATATTTGTTGTAGGTTTTATTATTTAATCTGGTTTTGATTGAGTAATATCTCATATCGTAGTAATCTAAAAATTGTGTATTTATTTAATATTTGAAAAAATAAATTCGAAAATTCAAAATAAAAAAATTAAATTGTAGGCGCCAAAGAAAAGCATTGAAAAAAAAATGTAAACATGGCAGAGGCGCCATTGGAATTGGCGCCTACTTAGTAGGCGTCAATATTTCTAGTGGCGCCTCCACCTAAAAGTTTAAGACTCCCCAAATTACCCCAACTCTATAAAAATTTGTGGCAAATGCCACAATTCGCCAAATAACCCCTAAATTATGTCTTTTTGTAATTACTAATCTAAATTATGTGAGTTTTCCACTTTACAATCAATGACTAGCCGAATTTGGAATGTTTCGAGTCAGATAGGCGAATATACTAGAATATTTCAATTCTGGCTGATAGGATGTTACAAAGTGAAAAATCGCACAATTTATTTGTTAGTCAAAAAACATAATAATTTAGGTTGTAAATGTTTCAGTTGCAAAAACTTTTTTCCCCATTTATAAATAAAAGACTTGTTGGTCTATGGACCCACATAATTACTATCATGAATTTTAATGGTTTGGTTAAATTATGAAAAAGGGATGATGATGTCCACAATGTGAAGTTGGGATGCTTTTGTTTTAAATAAAAAAATTGTTGGTCCAGGGACCCACATAATTGCACTCTGGTAATTATGATTTCTAAAAGAAGGCAAATGCAAGTGGATGTTTTTGGCATAAAATCATCAAATATGATCTTTTGGTATGTTGCTGATGGAATGTACTCATAATTGAGTTGGCACTCTAGATTTTGCTTTATCATGGTGTCAACTGTCAAATAAGTTTTCTGGTCAAATAGTGTGGTTAAGTTCAAAACATAAAATAACAAAAACAATCATGTTACATGTTTTTGAATCAAGAAATATTTCATTTGATCCATGTACAAGCGCACAGTGCTTTTGTCCAGAATATGCTTCATTCCTTCAAGTATTTACTTCAAGTGGGAAGCGCATTACTCGGACAAGGATAGGTATAACTTTTAAATTTTTTTTTTAAGGTGAGTAATTATAAAAGAATTCAATTATTTCTCAAAATTATAAGTACTGTTTTAACGACATTTGTTTCTATTTTACAAATTATACTTATTAAAGGCTATTTTTGTAATAACTAAGACTAATTAACAATCCTTAATGTGGTATTTGTAGTACTTTAATTTAAGGGGGTGTTTGTAATTTTGAAAGATGATTAGCATTTATTTAGACTACATATTTTCTCTTTTAATAAAAGGTTAATAAACTTTATTAATTACTCATGTTGCATGCTCATCAGGCACACATCAACTCAACCAGACTTTCATAAAGTAGGATTAGCGGATCCCAAGATGAAATGATAAAAACGCATTAATCTCACACTGCAACCGCATAAAAGCATATTACATATATAGTGCTTTTCCTTTTAATGATTTAATTAAACAACAACCCTTTTTCTTTTTAACTTTTCTTTTTTTCACCTTTACTTTTTCCTCTGTAATTGTCGATAATTTTTCTATTTTCTTTTCCTTCGTGATCGATTAACTATATTTTTTTACCTTCAAAAATATATGTAGATAGGTAAATATTAAGATGACGGGTAAATTATAAGTAATATCATTATAGGTAAAACTTTAACAAAATTTAAAAATACTTCATTATGTAAATTTGTCATGGGCTCGGGTGACATTGGCAGTGTTTTCATACCCTTTAGGTGCATTGGATATCTCTTTGTCATTTGTCATGATCCATCTAAGTTTATCATGGGGCGATTGGGCTAGGGTAGGAGGACGAGGACTAGTGTAAGGTGTAGTTGTGATGTTATCTAATGAGGAGTTCATCGAATCAAATTTTGAATTTTTGACTTCATCGAATCGAATTAATTGAATGAAATTTTTAAAACCACAATTTGAAATTCAATCTTAATTTGATTAATTTTGAATCGAATTGGATTTGTCGATTATCTAATTGAATTCGAGTCAATCCAAAAATCCAAATTTGTCGATAAACCAAGCCTTTGTTGTGTTTCGGACCCATAGTTTTCGGATCCAAAACCTAAATTTTTAAGTAAAGTTTCTATTTTATTTTTAACAAAAGAATATTCTATAATAAAATAAAAGCATAAGCAAACCGTATAAATTATCAAATTATATTGCTACTTTAAAGATATTACAAAAACTAAAGACAAAATACTTTTAAGGCGAAATCTATTAAAAATAAAAAACATATGGTTCTTTTTTTTTTTTTTGAAATAAAAACATATTATTTTTTTAATTTTAAACACATCATATATAAGACAACTCAAAAACTACACAAAAATGACGAGTCTTTGAAATGAGATTGAAATGTGATAATAAGTATGACCAATATTATAACTCTCAGAACAATTTTATTATAATAGCCATGTGAAATTAAATATTATTTATACGCCAAATGATTACATTATTTTTATTTACATATGCAATTTATATCTCAGTATAATGTTTAAAATATAATATGTATAACAAATTTGTATTATGATTGAGATCGAATCAAGAATAAATTCGAATTGATATTCAAATCGAATTTACTCGAGTTTAACCACGAATTAGAATTTTCGAATAGAATTTGGAAAAAATCCCTAATTCGTTATTCAATTCAAATATGCATATTTGAAATTCGAGTTAATTTGAAATCGATTCGAAATTTAAAAATTCTAATTCAAAATTGAATTGATTCAAAAAAATGAACACCCCTAGTAAAAATTTCTCAAATTTATTTTATATTGTATTTTATTTTTGGAATTCATGACGATATATATTAATAGATCAATATATAATTGAAGTGTAATAATTATGATAGGCACAAACGCTTTATACATACATATAAATTCACCCTTAGAAATATTGAGAAAAACAATCTTAGAATTTATTGGCATGTGCCTAATCGTAGATCTTGCAATCTATATTAAATCAAAATTCTTAATACTAATATTTATTATATATATATATATATATAGATATCCTGAAAATATACATAAATATTATAAATATAGATGAAATCATTAATATTGATTAATATATCCACCAAAATATTTTGAGTTTGATTTTCTTGAAAATCAAAATAATATATATAGCGAGGCACAAATACGTGTACTCTTTTTTTCATAAATTAAAAAATATAAGTCTATGCATAATGTTTGACAATCATAAAAAGTCAGTTAATCAATCCAACTAATAATATTATGCCGATGTAATAGATATTATGGAATGAATAATATATATATATATATATATATATATATATATATATATTCAACTTTTTTTTTTGAGGGAAAACGCAACTTCATTAAATATCTTTGGAAATCGTCAAGCGGCGATTGACAAAGTAGCTACGTGGGAGGTGATCCCTGAGTAAATAATCCGAGTTCATATGTTTCGCAAATTGCGCTAAATAATGACTAACAAAATTAAGAGAGCGACTAAACCAAAAATCCCTTTGATATGAATCCGAGCTTTAAGACATAGAATATCCTGGAGAATGCCCGAAGAGGCCGATGACCCACAAGCCTGTTCGTTTGCAGCAAGCACAACCTGGGCCGCATCACCGAAAAGTGAGATTGAAGGAAGATTCATTTGAGCAACAAGAATCGAGCTTTTTAAGCGCAAGAAAGAAATTTTAGGATCATTAATATCATCGACTTTTTGGATATACCGATTAAAAACTGACCATGCGAGTCAAAAGCAACAACACCAATTCCGCAGACAAGCGGGCTGAGAGGAGAGAGCATCATCGAAACAAATGCATGGGAAGTCATTTGATAGATTTAATTTACGCAGTTGTTAAATAACTCGAAGGGGCACAAGAGGACGCATAAAAGTCTCTTAAGATTGAGTTGGCAGCCATTACAATAGAAAGATAATCCGCGGAGAGGCCCTCGAATTTTATTTTATTGCGGTGGTACCAAATCAAGCTAGAGAGAATGTTCACTTGGTTTTATACCATTGATTTGGGCTTCCAAGACTTGAGTTTTGTGTTGTTTTTGAGTATTTTGAGTCATTTGAGTAGCCAAGCAATGTTGAGAGCCAATTATATTGAGTTTATAGTCATAGTAATGAATCGTATCAAAAGAAGTACAAACGAGCAAACAAAGAGAGATTGATTTGAAGAAACGTCCAAACGCGTCGAAATTTCCATCACTGGCAGTGTTTCGTATTTTGGCCATAACTCTCTCTACAAAATTGATATTGGGATGATTCAAGTGGCTATGGAAAGATAAGAGATAGAGCTACAACTTTGAAGAAGGGCTCAAAAGCAAATTCGGACATTTGGTGGGCGAAAAAAACCAGGCGGGCGCTGCAGCGCTGTCGTCCACAGGCGCTGCAGCGCCCGAACAACAGGAGAACGAGTGCGGGGGGACGGATGGGGCGCTGCAGCGCCTAACGCCCGGCTGCTGCAGCCCGGGCGACTATGTGCACTTAATTTCAGCGCTTTAGCGCCGGGCGGATTTTTCCTATGCTAAGCCTACCTTTTTCTTGGATCTTTGTGGGGTTATAAATAGATACATGGGAGGCTTGATCTAGGGTATGGAGAAAAGGCTGGGAATACACCCAAGAACACAAGAAACACATCAATTTCATCAAGGAAGAATCAAGAGAAGAATCGGGTCGAATCGGAGCTTGAGGATTGAAGATTAATCGAGAGATTATCTATTTCCTAAGTTTTCTCATTCTTTATGTTTTAATCTTTCATTTTAGTTTCTTATGAAGATGAACAATTTGTCTATGAGTTGTTTATTTATAATGGGTAGCTAAATTTCTTGTGATTTCCGGGTTTTGGAAGTAGATTAATTGAACTCTTGTTGATTGTTTTAATCTTAATTGAAGTTATTGTCTTGAAGCCTATTTGAGTACTTTGTTCTTATTCTTGTTTTATCATTTGGCCAATGATTTAGCATGTTTGATATATTGATTCATAATTCGATAGATGAGTTTCAATATTAGATCTTGAGTACTTGACATGAATATTTGCATAATCGAGAGGCTTGTGAATATTTGTGAGGATATTTGATCTTTTGTGCATTTGGGAGTTGTGTATCTTATGTTGAGTAGAGATACTAGCATAGATATTCCAATCTACAATTTATATACATCTCGAGATGGAGGATAAAATACCGATGTGATCGTCTTATAGGTGTATTGATAATAACTTTGGCTTTGATTAAATCGTAAAACAAGAGGAATATTAATTGAAACCATAACCGGGAATCCATTTCATTTCCTTGGTAATTCCACTATTATTTTCATCTTGTGTTTTTGTGGTTATTCTTATCTTTTCTTCCACAACAATCATTCAATTTCGATCGTCTAAATAAAAATAAGGCTATCTTTGTTCAATACTTAGCGCATTAATTTATTAGTCCCCGTGGATTCGACAACCTTACTTCTCTATATTAAAACTTGACACCGTAGACTTGCGGTTAGAAAAATCTCTAACAAGTTTTTGCGCCGCTTTTTGGGGACTAATACAATTTTTGGTGCTAATATTGCAATAGATAGAATTATTCTTAATTTAGACATTTTTTTTATTTTTTTCATTTTTCTTTTGTAAATTCTACTTCTACAATGCTTGATTTGTTTCTTTGAATTGGTATAGGTGCACCCGTTCGGATGGAAGAGGCGAAACCATCTTTGGAAGACGCCTCATTTCATTCATGAATCAAACGACTTCATTTATGAGTCAAATAAATTTATTCATGAGGGAAATGGGAAATAGCCTTACCAAAAACGAAGCAAAGATGGACAAGATGAAGTTGCAATTGACACAATTGGCCAATACTATGGATTCACAATTGAAAATCTCGAGACTCAAATGGGCCAATTAGTTACAATTGTTGGTGGGCAACATCAAAAGAGCCAATTTTTAAGCACCACTGAAGCCAACTCAAAGGAACAATCTAGTGCCATTCATCAAAGGAGTGGTACCGAATACGAGGAGCTGAAGATCTTGGAAAAGCAAGAAAGTTCGGAACCAAACACAGATTGTGTGTCTATGCACTTTCAGCTCGTGTGTGGTACCGAAAAGGAGCAAAAACAGGACAAGGAACACACGAACCATGTGTGTACGCCCGTGCAACGTGTGCAAGATATCATAAGAAAACTATTCCAGAATGAGACGAGCACGAACTATGCGTATGCACACGAACAATATGCGCGTAAATCAAATCAAAGTGTTCCAACACCAGGACTTCACTACTTTCTTGGAAATCCTAATTATGCATTACTAGATGCAAACAATGCAAAATCAGTTCTCGACCACGACCCAAAGCAGCTAATATATGCATTCAAAGGTGGTACAAATTGAAATTAACAGGCGTCGAGCTAAAGACGTTAAATATAGCGCTTGTTGGGAGGCAACCCAACAGTTTGTGGTGTGATTTTTTTTTCTTTTCCGTTTTCTTTATAAAAAAAGAAGAAAATTATCTCGATTTTACTTGCAGACCACACACGGGGGGCATGCGTGAACGCACGATCCGTGCATGATTGAGGAATTGGAGATATTGCTACGGCCCCACATGGGCAGCGCGTGCGGAGGAGACGCCCAAGGAGGGCCACGAACCGCCTCCACCCCCACAATAAATCAGGTCCAATCTACACGAGGTTTATATTTAAATTATATCCTCTCTTACGCGATATAATTTCATTTAAGTTTGGGGGAGAGATAGTTATTTTGATATGAAATGTGTGTGTGGATTGAAAAAAAGAAAAAGTGCATTTTGTGTGTTTCCATATAGTTTGCATGTAAAGCATTTTAGGTTGCATTTGCATTAGAAGCACGTTTGAGTTTTAGCACGTTTATTATTTTCATAGATTTTAAGGAGTGAGTTGACCATGTGCGGCGAGACTTGATGCTTATATTTTTGAAAAAGAATTTGTATTGTTTTGATTGGTTGTTGAGTATGAGTTGATTGAGCCATGAATAGATGATATTGAGCATGTGGATATTGAGAACATGGTTTGATGCTTTGAATTACGTATTTGCAAGCTTGTGAGCTTTTGAGCCTTTAACGCTTTCATCATATGCGATCTTGTTGTTAATTGGAGTGTATCATTCATGTTGTTAGAATTCTAGAACTTGCTCTGGTATCTCTGTCAAGGTCACATGTTGTATGCGGTGTGAAAATGATCAAAGGCCATTTTGTTAGCCCTTCAAGCCTTTTGCTTACCTAATGATAATATTGAAATCCCTAGTTAGCCAACTTGAGCCTATTGCCTAATTTTTGATAGTCACAATTCAAGCCTTAACTTGATAAATCTTTTACCCAACACTTGAGCGTATAACATTGAGTAAAGGGATTGAATAAGGGTGAATGGGTGAAATCAAAATGTTAGAAGGTGGTGTTAGAGTTGGTTGATGGGAACAAAAGAGAAAGAAAATGGAGATATGAAATGTTGAAAACTCATATATGAGTCCAAAAAAAAAAAAAAAAAATTATTCGATGAATGAGTTTTCTTTGGATGAACTTGGAGGTTAAGAATTGTAATGTGAATGGTTGAGTTTACAAAATAAAGGGGATGGAGATAAGAAGAGTTGGTGAAAATGAGAGGTGATTTGAGTAGCATATTGAGCTTTAATGTAGATGAATTATATCTTCGACCGGTCTATACGCTCGAGTTTGAGTCACTCTATCCATATTTTCCTACCCCAACCAAAGAGCCTTCATTACAACCAAAGGAAAAAGTCCTTTTAGATTCACAATTTTGCATACATCCTAGTGGCGGAGATATGAGACGATTTGCAAGCCTATGGTAATTCTACAATATTGAATTGAATTGAGCGTAAACACGTCCCTGGTTTATTTAATATGTGCTCTATGTTAGATGTTTGAGGCTTGGTTAATTCGTTGTTTGATACCTACAATGAACAATACAAAATTTTATGAAGTTGTTGTGCGTTCAACTTTTCATTACTCCCAGTCATGTTTTGTCTTGTTTTTAAAAGTGTTGACTGGGACGGCCAACAATTTAAGTTTGGGGGTATTTGTTCACTTGGTTTTATACCATTGATTTGGGCTTCCAAGACTTGAGTTTTGTGTTGTTTTTGAGTATTTTGAGTCATTTGAGTAGCCAAGCAATGTTGAGAGCCAATTATATTGAGTTTATAGTCATAGTAATGAATCGTGTATCAAAAGAAGTACAAACGAGCAAACAAAGAGAGATTGATTTGAAGAAACGCCCAAACGCGTCTCGAAATTTCCATCATGGCAGCGTTTCGTATTTTGGCCATAACTCTCTACAAAATTGATATTGGGATGATCAAGTGGCTATGGAAAGCTAAGAGATAGAGCTACAACTTTGAAGAAGGGCTCAAAAGCAAATTCAGACATTTGGTGGGCGAAAAAAAACCGGAAATGACTGACAGGCTCCAAACAGGAGAGAACGAAGTGCGGGGGGACGGATGGGGCGCAGAATTAGCTAACGCCCGGCTGCAGCGCCGGCGACTATGTGCACTTAATTTGGCGCCGCATTTATTCCATTCCGGCGCAGCAAGGGGCGGATTTTCCTATGCTAAGCCTACCTTTTCTTGGATCTTTGTGGGGTTATAAATAGATACATGGGAGGCTTGATCTAGGGTATGGAGAAAAGGTCGGGAATACACCCAAGAACACAAGAAACACATCAATTTCATCAAGGAAGAATCAAGAGAAGAATCGGGTCGAATCGGAGCTTGAGGATTGAAAGATTAATCGAGAGATTATCTATTTCCTAAGTTTTCTCATTCTTTATGTTTTAATCTTTCATTTTAGTTTCTTATGAAGATGAACAATTTGTCTATGAGTTGTTTATTTATAATGGGTAGCTAAATTTCTTGTGATTTCGGGTTTTGGAAGTAGATTAATTGAACTCTTGTTGATTGTTTTAATCTTAATTGAAGTTATTGTCTTGAAGCCTATTTGAGTACTTTGTTCTTATTCTTGTTTTATCATTTGGCCAATGATTTAGCATGTTTGATATATTGATTCATAATTCGATAGATGAGTTTCAATATTAGATCTTGAGTACTTGACATGAATATTTGCATAATCGAGAGGCTTGTGAATATTTGTGAGGATATTTGATCTTTTGTGCATTTGGGAGTTGTGTATCTTATGTTGAGTAGAGATACTAGCATAGATATTCCAATCTACAATTTATATACATCTCGAGATGGAGGATAAAATACCGATGTGATCGTCTTATAGGTGTATTGATAATAACTTTGGCTTTGATTAAATCGTAAAACAAGAGGAATATTAATTAAAACCATAACCCGGGAATCCATTTCATTTCCCTTGGTAATTCCACTATTATTTTCATCTTGTGTTTTTGTGGTTATTCTTATCTTTTCTTCCACAACAATCATTCAATTTCGATCGTCTAAATAAAAATAAGGCTATCTTTGTTCAATACTTAGCGCATTAATTTATTAGTCCCTGTGGATTCGACAACCTTACTTCTCTATATTAAAACTGACACCGTAGACTTGCGGTTAGAAAAATCTCTAACAAGTTTTTGGCGCCGTTGTCTTGGGACTAATACAATTTTTGGTGCTAATATTGCAATAGATAGAATTATTCTTAATTTAGACATTTTTTTATTTTTTTCATTTTTCTTTTGTAAATTCTACTTCTACAATGCTTGATTTGTTTCTTTGAATTGGTATAGGTGCACCCGTTCGGATGGAAGAGGCGAAACCATCTTTGGAAGACGCCTCATTTCATTCATGAATCAAACGACTTCATTTATGAGTCAAATAAATTTATTCATGAGGGAAATGGGAAATAGCCTTACCAAAACGAAGCAAAGATGGACAAGATGAAGTTGCAATTGACACAATTGGCCAATACTATGGATTCACAATTGAAAAATCTCGAGACTCAAATGGGCCAATTAGTTACAATTGTTGGTGGGCAACATCAAAAGAGCAATTTTTAAGCACCATGAAGCCAACTCAAAGGAACAATCTAGTGCCATTCATCAAAGGAGTGGTACAGAATACGAGGAGTCAAGATCTTGGAAAAGCAAGAAAGTTCGGAACCAAACACGACAGTTGTGTGTCTATGCACTTTCGGCTCGTGTGTGGTACCGAAAAGGAGCAAAAACAGGACAAGGAACACACGAACCATGTGTACGCGCCCGTGCGGCGTGTGCAAGATATCATAAGAAAACTATTCCGAGAATGAGACGAGCACGAACTATGCGTATGCACACGAACAATATCGCGTAAATCAAATCAAAGTGTTCCAACACCAGGACTTCACTACTTTCTTGGAAATCCTAATTATGCATTACTAGATGCAAACAATGCAAAATCGAGTTCTCGACCACGACCCAAAGCGGCTAATATATGCATTCAAAGGTGGTACAAATTGAAATTAACAGGCGTCGAGCTAAATACGTTAAATATAGCGCTTGTTGGGAGGCAAACCCAACGATTTGTGGTGTGATTTTTTTTTCTTTTCCGTTTTCTTTATAAAAAAAGAAGAAAATTATCGATTTTACTTGACCACACAGGCAGGGCATGCGTGTTTATTGATTTGGATACCATGAATTTCCCGTGACCTATAAAACCTGCAAAATACAAGAAAAAAAAACCCGACACAAATAATGAATATGTAAGGACTAATGGGATCATTTTGGCGGATTCAGCGTTGAGGCATGACCGAACCGACTGGCTGCCATTCAACAAAAGGAAAAATTTGTATTTGGTGATACATTGCTTAATAAGATCGACAAAGGGAGGGGGAAAACCAAGAGCATCAAGAACAAAAAAACAAACCGCCACTCAACCCTATCAAACGCCTTGCTCATATCGAGCTTTAAGGACATGTAACCCAATTTGCCTTTAGTGCGAGTTTTCATCGAGTGATATAGTTCGTAAGCGACTAGAATATTATCCGTAATTAGGCGGTTAGGAAGAAAAGAGGATTGGGTTTCGGAAATTATGGAATTAAGAAGGGGGTGCATATGATTAGAGATAACTTTAGACTCTATACGATAAACAACATTGCACCAAACTAATGGGTCGGAATTGGGAAACAAGCTCGGTTTTTTTATTTTAGGAATGAGCACTATATGAGTATGGTTCATGTCCGTAAAGAGTTTCTTATGATTTAGAAAATTAAGAACAGATTCAGACACATCATTACCGACAATAGACCAATACTTTTGAAAAAAAATCGGACTCATACCGTCAGGGCCAGGAGATTTATAGGGGTGCATTTGTTTGACAGCTTTGGAGACCTCACCATGAGTACGGAGTTGTTAAACTATCTATCATTTCCGAGTAACCCGTGATCGAACTCTTAAAAGTGCCTCGCCGAATATCTTCTTTGCGTGGGGAAGCCGTGGTGAATATGGACTCAAAATAATGGATGATGAGATGCTCGATGTCCTTCAAATCAGTGTGAGATGGACCCAAATAATCTTTTAAAGAATCAATATGATTTATTTCTGGTCGTTTGGATGCGTGCGCATGAAAATACGATGTATTACGGTCCCCATTTTTATACGTCTTTGCCGCACGTTGCTTCCATTTTAAATCATTTAATTCAAGAAGCAATTTCAACTCGCTCATGGAGATTTTGAAGCCTCTGTTTCACGATTCTCAAATAAAGCCTCCCTCCAAATCAACTATTTCTTTCTTCAATGTTTGAATTTTTTCCGTGAGGTTGCCAAATGAATTTCGATTCCACGAATTAAATCGGCTAGACAAAGTGGGACAGTTTGAATGAAGATCTCCCAATGGAAGAGTCATATTATCCTGAATAATATTTTGGCACTCCAAACTTTTAATCCAATACGACTCAAAAACGTGGGGGTTTTCTTTTAGTAGGGTGGGGTGGGATGGCAAGTAGAGGTTCGAAATGAGCTAGGATGGCTAGATGATCGAGGTAAAGCATGGGATGTGAGTGATTTTTGGCGAGGGGAAGGTATGGCGGAAGGATGGATTGCACAAGAACGATCAAGCCTCCCACGTTGGGTAAAAGGATGGATAGAAAGTCGGTGCCAAGTGAAACTTGGTCCCGAAAAACCCATATCACTAAGGTCGCAATGGTCAATAGCTTCCCGGAAAAGCGCAATTTGCCAATGCGCACGCGGTGGATACGGAGAATTCACTTTGTTTGAGAACTTCATTAAAGTCACCAATACAAATCCACGACTTATTAGAATTTGAGTAGAGATTTTTAAACTGTTCCAAAATTCTCGAAGAGAAACGATCGTTGCCTATAAATCCCAAGAATACGGAATAAATTGCCTTTCCAAGAGACATCTATATCAATGAACTGCCGTTGTATCCCGAAGCGTAACATCAATATTTGGGCGCCATAAAAACAAAGGCCTCCGACCGACCAATAGATGGAACGGAAACACCAAAAAAACCCAAAGAGTTTTGGAAATTTTCAAAATCTCGAGCAATAAATTTGGTTTTGCAAAGAAAAACCAAATTTGGGACTTTTCGCGAATTAATTCGCGAAGCTCTTGAATGCATACGAGAGTTTCCAAGCCTCGATAGTTCCAACTCGGGAGATTCATGGTGATTGGTGAGACCGACTCACAAGCTTGGTACTCGCCATTTGTGTTGACTCATCCGAAGAATCCAAAAGAAGCATCTCGAGTCCTGTGGATCTTGATTCAAGTTGTTTGTTTTTTTTAGGAAGCACTTCAAGCGATATCATATTCGATTCCGGGTTGTCACGATTAAAAAGTTGGAGTTTACGTTTCGCCTAGCCGTGGGTAGAGGGATGTTGAATAGAGAGGTATGAGTAAGGTGATTTTTGCTTTGATAAATTTTCGGGTTAATTTCTTAGCGGGAGAGTTCATTTGCATGGGTACGTTAACGAGAAAAGGGCTATTGGATAGGAGATTTTGAGGTGAAGGGATCCGAGCGGCGAGGGTGAGCGAGGAATGGGAGACAAGTTATTTGTGAGGAGTGGTTGAGGTGGCGGGTAGGATTGATTAGTATCGAGAGGAGGAGGAGGGGTATGGGCCGTGGTTTGGACGTAGGAGGAGAAGAGGAAGTCGACGGGGTAAGATAAGCAGAGGATTAATAGGGAGAGGGTGAACAATTATAGCATCGGAGAGATTGAGCAGGGGGATGGCCGACTAGGACACGGGGGGATTATCATGGGGTATGGCTAGATGGATAATAATGGCGAGAGGTAATAGAAGAAATAGGTGGGGTCAGGGGTTAATATGAGGTGGGGGATTTTGCGAAGGCTTCTCGGGTATTGGAGAATACAGGCAACAAGTTGTTAAGGTTGGTGGAATGAAGTGGATGGTGGTGGATTATGTGGGGTATGGCTAGTTGTATGAGTAGTAAGTGGGCTATCATTTGGTGGATGCACGAATGAGAAGGGGTTTGATGCGAGGAGCTTGATTGCAAATTGGAGCAAAACTGGATCGAGAATTTCGAGACGGCATAATCATCACGATCTTTCAATATATGACCCAATTTGCCGCAATGAAAACAGAAATCGCGGCAGCGCTCATATTTCAAAAATTATGAGCGGTTTGGAAATTTATTATCCAACCGTATAACCCGACACAAGGGTTTCGAACATCGATCTCCACTTTAATTCATAGAAATTTTCCAATAACGGATCCCGAGGAATCTGCATGGACTTCAAGAAATTTACCGATGTAGTTTCCGTATATTCGGCAAAATTCTTCGATTATAAACCCAAAGGAAGATCGTGAAGTTGGATCGAAAGGGCACTTCGAAATATTCACGTTTGAGGAAATCATATCCCGGAGGCATCCTGGAGGAGGAGGAGATACTTGTCGAATAACCTCGGGGCTCCTATAACACAAAATATTTATCACCACCGATCCAAATGAGAAGTAGAAAACGTTATCCGCCAAAGGCTTACAAAATAAATGTGTGTTTTGGGGCCCAAATCCGTTTGTATAGCGCCGAGACATGATCAACCTTATAGACGAGGGGCCAATATTTTTCCAACAAAGCAAAACGAGATATCTTGAGAATCGAGAATAAAATCATCGGTTGGAAGAGGAGTGACCTCTTTTCCTCCGAGCGTGAGGCGCGCATAAAGGGAACTCAAATCTTTCGTCATGCGAGAATCGAGATGCGGCGACACTTGACGGAGTTCGATCATGGATCGGGGATAATGATCCGATAGGCGCCCAATCCGTATCCGGGAAGGCCAGGATCGCAAAAAAAAAAAAATCAAACAAGACAAAAGTGAGACAACAAGAGAAAGAAAAGGTCGAAGAAAAGGGTAGAAAAACGCAACAGAAGCGAGAAAGAAAAGAGAAAAAAAGAGGGCTGATTATATGAGAACATGAGTGATGAGGAAGAGTTGTATGGGGATGATGTCGATCATGGCAAGGGGGCCCATGAAAGACGAAGCAAGGAGAACCCGACAAAAGAACACTGAGAAGACTCTCACGGAGAGAAAACCTTAGGACTATATATTTTCAACTTATTAATTTTACAAAAAGTTGCATGTATCATTATTATGTACAATGATGTACAGACGACCATAAGAATTTATTTGTAGCCAATAATTCGTACACAAATATTTTGGCAACTTATTATTTCTCTTAAGTATATATATACACAAATAATTCAATCGCTTTAGAGACACACTTCAAAATTATTGATCCTAAAGTCGAAGCGTAACTAACGAATATGGTTTCATCGTTATATTTCCTCCAAGTATCGTTTTCATCAAATGTCTCGTCAATATTGACACCACATGACCCGGATTCTACACATAATCAAAGTTTTTTTAAAATAATAATAGTTGTATATCCAATAAATATTTTTTTTATTTTTTATTTATTAAGGAACCAAATTATAATTTTATTATTTTCCGAATGGTTTTTTCGGACATATTGCACAATACTAGAAGTTGAGATTGCGACAAATTATTGGCACAACTCATGCCCTTGATGTTACAAAAAGTTATCTCATGATGGTGACATATTTAAGTGTTCAAAGTGCGTGTGTACGAGATGGAAGTAAGAGTTATAGGTATTTTACTTACGTTCTTCAATTATTGCTAATCAAAATATATTCCAATATTTTAATCTAAACCTAAAAATAAATGTTATTAATGTTATTTGATTGTTTAAAAATAAATCTTTTAGGTACAAGCTTGAATTGTGTGTAATATACTATATTAGAAATGCTCTTATTCTTTGTTAAGACAAGGATATAATGTTGATTTGATTGGAAAGAGAGCAGTTGAGATCAAACAATTATTGCGAGCTTTGTTAATGGTTCACAATTTTTTATAATATTTGAATAAATTATTTTAAATTTGTACCTTTGAAATTAAATAATCTTTTCATATCAATCAACCTTATGTAAGACACTAATCCTCAATGTGTTTCAAACAAGATCAATGATTTGGTAGACAAGACAATTCTATTCAAAGTGCGAGTAAAAATGATCCAATGAAAAAATTTAAAGACATTTTTACAAATCCTTAAGTTAATTATGGATTGAGTTAATATCAATATTTCAAGTGTGAAGCCCCGCAATTTTTAAACTTGTACGAGCATGTAGCCGGCGTTATTAGACGACTTTATATATTCACGACTACTTTTAACGCATCATTTGTGATGGATCACTTTGTTAATAATATTTTCATGTCATATTGTCATTTTATTTATATGATCAACTACTTGTTTAATTATTGATCATTTTATTTTGTTATTGGAGTTCTATGTTTATTAGTCACTTAATTGATTATTTTTGCTACTACTTGAGTAGTTATTAGACACCTTAGAATTTTAGGAAACCTATTTCACTAATTGATTTAAATCATATAGAAATAATAATTTGATTTGGAATAAGTGATTATGAGACTCATAAGTGAAGGATGGGGTGCGTTCTTTTGTTGTTGATTTGGCAAAGAGAACGTGTACTTGCCGAGTGTTTCGACTTGATCTATTGCCGTGTCCACATACGATTAAGGCAATCGGTATATTTAAACTTTTTTACAAAATTACTAATGATTTCACGTCTACAATATCCTTATATACATTTTTGCTATTTATTTGAAGGCAAATTAATCGATCTACGATTCGTGCACAACTATTATAAAATAGAAACATTGCGGAAACTTTACTCTCCAATCGTCATGCCCATTGAACATCTTAAAGATTGGAATGTGCCGTAAATGATACGACTTTTGGTTTTCACGGCACCTCTAAATCCTCGACAAGTCTGGCCGACCGAGGACTCGGACGGATTCCATCTAGTGGTCCATCTAGTAGCTCACAACAATCCATAATATGCTCTAGTTGTCGCCAAGAGGGTCACAATCGTTATACATGTAATGCGGTGATCCCCATTTTCCATGATGCAACGAAAGTGCGAGTGGAAGCAACACGATTGATTAGCCGGCTAGAAGAATTACAAGACAATGCGGCATTTGTAAGAAAAAGGACATGCTAGGAGGCTTTGTCGATAGAGTTTCAAGCCAATCAATAAATTGAACATGTACTTGATAAAGTTTGTAATTTAATTGTACCATTATATGACTCGATACCCAAGTAGCATGACTCGATATCGTGTTATATCACGTGATAAAGTACATTAATTTGTTTGAGCTTTTAGAGACGTTTCTTGTCATACAAAGACTTTGTTTGACTTTTCATTGATGTTTTTGTCTTATGAGTTTTTGTTTGATTTTTGATGATGTTTCTTGTCAAATAGTACTTTCGAGATCTTGATGATTTTCTTGTCCTTGTCGATTCTCATTGATCACTATGAATCAAGATATTTTTTCTATAAATACCCGTCAATAAGGAATACATCTTCATCTTTCATCCATCTACATCAAAAGGAACAGACGACCTCAATTTCTCTCTCTTCCACCTCATAAAACTCGTAAATAATTTCTTTATTGTTCTTTACAATGAAAAAAAAACTATGTGGACAATCCGATGGATATTTTACTTGTTGATTTCCTTGTGAGCGAGTTGAATAAAAGCAAGCGGGAGGTCGATGGGTTTAACAACACTTCCGTGTTGGGTTCTAGGGCTCTTATGAAGTCACAATTTGATGTCTTTCTCATTTTCTCGAGGTGAATCAACGCGCGTCAAGCATCTTCAAGCCTGCTACAATTTTTTTTCGCTAATATGCTTGCCACTCCGGGCGGTGTTTGGGATCACAAGATTGATTTCGTTCATTCTACTCATCGAATATGCTTGATAGGCGAGGGTAATTTGAAGTTCATTCTACTTTTTATACATATTCCAAGCACTTGAATTTACTTCCATTTTTTGTTAATTTTCTGCTCATGTAGGTTGATGCAACCCCTCACAACCGCTTACGAGTTAGGACGGGAAACCCTGTTCGACAAACTCGCCCGCTATTCAAGATGGAGCCTTGGAAGAAGGAAGTTGTCGAAATTTTCCGTGGACACATGTCCTCGATATTTGCCTAAGCGCCCCGTTTTGAGGATGGAACTTCATCAAAGTCCAAGCATAAGTAGTCTAAATTGTTTGGTTCTATTCGTATTTTAAATTCTAGCACTTTGTTGTCTTAATCTTTGTTGCACTTTAAATTGAAGAACTCTTTGTTTCTTCCGCCTGTAGTCTAATTGAATTCTTGTCATAATGTAATAAATCTTGACTCGATGTCGAGTTTGTTTTCTTGAAATCGAGTCACTATGACTCGAAATCGAAATCGAGTAACTCAATTCGAGTCTTGGTGATTTAATGTAGAGTTAGATAAGAAAAAAATTCAGCATGCCTCCTCTGTTATTTGCACAAACCAACCTGTAACACACCCCAACCAAGTAAACAAATAATACCAACACAACCAATTGTTCGCTTTATTTTTAGCTTCACCGCAAGTGTATGGTGCGATTTATAGAATATGGTTAGCAAGGTTGAATCCACGAGGACTAATAAATTATTGTATTAAGTAGTGGGATTGTAATAACTTTATTTTTATCCCAGGCGATCGAAATTGAGTGATTGGTTTCGTAGAAACTAAGACAAGAATTAATCCTAAAAAGAAAAAGTAAAGATTGATTGAAAGATCAAGGAGATAAATGGATTCCTGGGCTATGGTTTGATTAATATCCCCTTTTATTATCGATTAATCAAACCAAAGTTATTCGTATTCTTCCCTATAGAAAAATCACAAAGGTAATTTACCCTCTCTCTCGAGATGCATGTAAAAACGTTGATAGGAATATCTATGCTAGCATCTCTACTCAACATGAGATATCCAACTCTCAAAAGCACAAAAGATTAAAAATCCTCACAAATATTCACGAGACTTCTCAATCTTGCAAATATTCATGTCAAGTACTCACGGATCTAGTATTGAAACTCATCTTTCGAATTATGAATCAATACATCAAACAAGTTAAACCAATAGCTTTTTGATAAAACAAGAATTAAAACAAAGTACTCGAATAGTGGGTTGGAAAACAATAACTTCAATTGCAATTAATCATCAAATAAAAGAATCCATTAACCTAATCCCAAACTTGGGAATCACAAGAAGTTTAGCTTGGACATAGAAAATAAATAATCTATAGACAAAATATTCATGTTCATGTCTAACTAATTGAAAATAGAGATACTATGGAATGCGAAGACTAAAGGGGATATCGATGATCTCTCGATCTATCTTCAATCCTCAAGCGTGTTGTTGTGGCCTTGATCGATCTCCCTAATTCTCCGGTGGAAAGTTGCTCTTTTCTCTACTTTCTAGGGCAAACATGTGTCCTCTTGTTTGTGGCCGCCCGGTCTCTATTTGTACTTCGTTCGGGTCCAAACCTAGTTCAAAATTTGTCAAACTCTATTTTTCCCAAGCAGACATATGGGTCGTGCGCCTAGCGCACACCCAACCCGTGCTAGGTGCCGCGAGAAAAATTATCTTTTTCTTTGAAGGACGACGCGGGTCATGCGCTCCACGCACGACCAGCCCGTGCATGATGCCGGCTTCGAGTCTCGTCAGGTGGCGCACGGGTCGTCTTAGGGATGCACGCCCCGCACTTGCGTACTGCTTGGAACTTATACTTGTTCGTTTTCTTCTATTTCTCTTTGGTTTATCGACTTCCCGATTCTATTCCAAACTTAAATGACGTTACGTCAAGTATCGGTCCTTTATCGCGATGCTCCAAATTGTTGCCAAAATGCTACATTTATCAACAAATTCCTACAAAACAAGCAAAGCGTAATACCTTTTCCACAAAAAGAAATAAAGCCCTTTTTACTCATGTAATGCATGCATAGCAACTAAATCTAGTTACAATTAAGCCCAAAATACATGCAAAACACATATCAATCAAACCCCGAACTTAAAGCGTTGTGGTCGGTCAACACTTTATAAACAAGACAAAACACAAATGGGGTAATGAAGAGCAACTCAAGAACAACACATCACAATTCATGTCGTTTATCCTAGACGCCAAGAAACAAATCAACCAAGCTTGAATATCTAATATAGAGCACAAGTCAATTAAAATCATGGTAAATACTTCAAATCACTTCTCTCATGGATAAAGTGTATACTCTCCTCTCTAGAATAATAAGGGATGTGTACTCGCTCAAATCATATCAATTTTGAAGAATTACCATATGCCCGCAAATCGTTTCACATCTCCATTTGTAGGTCCCAAGGGGTGTAAGTAAGGTTTAGAAGGGGGTTGAATAAACCTTACCAACTTTTCGATTTTAGTCCTTTTAAAATATTACTGAGTTAATACACAACTAAGTCCTTGATGGACAACTAAGTGAGTTAATCGTGAGTTAGCCACTCAATAGACTCGATAGAGTTGTTGATAGAATAACTCATTTATTTAGTCTAAGACTTAACTTGGTTGTGATAAGTTTTTAAGTGGAAGACTTAACACCCTTGAATTTGATTTATCTTTGTTTTAACACTTGATTTTAGCACTTAGTAATTTTATCGGTTGGATAGCAAATTATCATGAGATATAAAATATGTGTGCGAGAAATGTAAATATCTTTGAAATGTAAATGACACAAGTAAATTTTATAGAGGTTCGAAGATGGAGTAATTCTTCTACTCCTCTCTTCTCCAACTCCCGGAAGAATCCACTAAGTAATGATCACATTTTACAAAGTGGTTATCGTCTAGAGACAAGTCTTGATCATGCGGTGACTTGCTCCTTGGACTCGATCGGAGATGCCTTAGTCACACTGGTGGCTTCTCGTCCGACTCGGCCTTCTTCACAGGCGTTTCCGCCTTCCTACTTGACTCACTTTCTCAAGCTTCTTGGATTTGATCACGAAGCCCTCCAATAACTTGAGATTGGTTCGACCTTGAACCTTCCTACAATCCTCCTTGGAAAGTAGACCCCTTTTGATTCTTTAAAAGTTTCCTCTTCAACGATTTGAAGTTGTCTTTCCTTCACAACTTGGTGTTGGATCGATTTCCTTGAGATTTAGGCTTGAGGATTTTGCTTGAATATCTTGAGAATATTTTGCGAGTTTACAGTTTGAATAGTGCTTGATTTGTCGGTGTGCAAGGTAATCAAGGGTAACCCTTTCTCAAAGAAGTTCTCGGCCTTTTATAGTGAACTTTCAAAAATCGCCCGTTGAAGAGAGATGCTAATTTTCAAAAGTCACTTGTGTTCGTTGGCTTGTCTTTTTTGGTTTTCAGTCTTGAGATGTAAACCTTTCTTCGTATTAAATGAATGTTCGACTTTTCAGGATCGACACGAGGTACAGTGCTTCCCATTGGTTTATTCCTTTTGCACGCTTCTCGGGATCGAGCACTTTAAGACATGGCGGCATGGAAGTATTACTTATTTAAGTAAAGTTCTTGACTTACGTGCAACGGATTCTTTTCGATTAACTCCTCTTTGGTGCCTTTCCCAGGTGACTTGAGTCCGCTTCAATCATTGGAAGACTCATCTGTCACTTCAACTTGTGACATGGCTTTTCAAGTTGACTTAACCGACTCTTCACACAGTTTGTCCCTCGGTATTTACATCTTCGATCGAGTCCTTGGTCTTCTATCTTGGCCATACTCAAATTTTGTTTCTCGTGAGTCTTCACTTCACTTCTTGATTAACTTCTTGTATTCCGACCATAGTGACTTAACTCAGCTCATTCATTTCTATCTATTACAATGAGAATTACAAGGAAAATGGGGTGCCAACATTGTAATCTAAGTTTTACATGGCATTCATCAAAATCTACAAAATAATTTCCCAATAATTTCCTCATTTTTGATGATGCCAAAACTTAAAAGCAACATGTAAACATCACAGATACATACAGACAATGCAAAGAACAAAGAATGTATGAGTAGAATCAATCATTTTATTGATCATAGCATTCTTGTCCTTTACATATTTGTTTACAAGGTGTATCGAGCATAATCATATTCAAGCAAACTTGAGTCATATATGCTAAGATACAACAATAGAGAGAAAATACAACAATACTCTATTGAATGTACTGAGATGACTTACACACATGTGTACTTACAAAAGTAAAATACACGAAGGGGTTAGCAAAGAACACTTCATCGCTTCACGCTTCCTCCTTCTTTCCTCTTGACTTTGTCATCATCAACTCTCTTTCTTTTCTTTCATCTTCACCGCTTTCTTCTTTTCATAGGCTCTCTTCGCAGACTTCGTCTTTTCTTTTCCTTTCTTGCCCACGGTGATCTTGCCTTTTATTTTCCTCCTCAATTCTTTTCACGTATTCATCATTCTTCCTAGCCACTTCCCGATTGGCTACTTCATCATACCGACAAAAAGTAGATCCTTCCCTTCTTGCCTGGATCTACAAATTGATGTTTTTGGGTAGAGGTCTAGGTTGAAAACCTCTTCCTCCACCACTTCTTTCCTCCTCCTGGGCGTATATTGTACTTTAGTCTTCTTCTTGCAAATTTGAATGGCTACTCGGTAGTCTGGGCCGCCTATCGCCTTCTTCGCATAACCGGACCCTTCTCCCAAAGTATAAATCCAGGCTTGGGCTATAGACATGTTTTTGAAGTAACCTTCGGATTCGAGCATTTTAAATTCTTCAACGGATCTTGGCTCGTCTCCATCATCTGGAATGGCATGTGTCCTTTCTCCCCGGAATGCCACTATAAGTTTTTGATACTTCTAGAACACGGGCATCCGATTTTCTTTCAACCTTCTTCATCCTGCTTCCACAATTTTTCTCTTCTCGACATAGGCATAGCAGAGTATTGGAGCGCGCAGAGTCACTGGAAGTTTTTGATTATCGATCTTTGTGACATGACCTTGCGAGGGGTTTCGGCAAAGCCTTAAGGTCACATCCTTTGACCTTTCCCCTCAACAGCTGACTTTCCCTTCTCCTTCTTCTTCTCAAGATGTCTCTTCCTTCAACTTCCTCGGGTATTCCTCTTCCCCGTTTTTGGCATCATCGAAGGAGAGAGGAACCCTGGAAACATCGCAACAAGCATGAAATCCGTCGACAGAGAGCCGAGTTACGCTGGAGTCTCACTTGCGGCATGTGCTATTCAAAATTCGAGCGAGTGACTTTGGATTCACCGCCACCATTTCATTTCAGCCATGAGAAGGTGAACTTCGTATTTATGTTCTCCTCAACACGCAAAATTTATTTTCGATGAAATTCACGCAATAGCTCGATTTCGATTGTGTGAGAGGCATGCATTCTGTCAATATTGGCGGTATCCTCCGCTTCATATCAACATTATCGGACTCCAAACCAACATCTTGTTGTAAAATGCCTTGAAATATTGGTCTTGTTCGTATCGCATTGTACTCTGCTCCCGACACCATTCCCTAATCCGTACCACAATCCCTCGTTAGTTTGTTGTGAGGGTAGCATCCCTATTGTCCAGACGCATATCTAATGAGGCCTGGTGCCATTTGATCTTCTCAATCTCTCCACAAATTTTCTTGAAGACTTCATGGATCTCAATCGCCACTTCGGATTGGTGGTGGCCATGCAACATCAAAATCAAAGTCTGCTGGAACAATGGAGTCGGTGGGAATTCTTGGATCTACTCGGATGTTGAAACGTCCGCTCTTTCTTGTCTCTTCTTCAAGGTCCGGACTCAATTGAGAAAGGAATGTTTCCTCAAATGCATCATGTCGCACATATGGGATCGATTGTACGATTTATGCGTGCCTTTGATGATCCGGGTTGAGTCGATCCTGCTGCACTTTGGGAGCTTGTGCGAGATGACTCGGTCTCGGTGGGCCTGGTTGATTGGATTGGCGGTCGAGCCTCACCTGCCTTAACAGCCTTCTTCGACCTTAGTAGATTTTGCTACATGATTCTTGTCCTCGCCTTCACCATCGGCGTCATCGGAGGATGATGAATCTTGGGGATTGGTTCATCATCGAAGTTGAACTTTTGACGAGCAACTTTGAAAGTTGCTCGACTCGTCGTGGAAGAACATCATCAGGTTTGAGTCCTTTTGATGATCAATAGGAGTGGACTCACCGTCTTGGATCTAGAAAGGATATATCGGGTTGTCCTGGGAATCATGAAGAGCATTAATCTCCTTTCGATTCAACAATTATGACAAGAGGGATGCTCTTATCTTCTTGAGTTTTACCGGGAAGTCTCAACCTCCTTGGGCCTTCAATACCTCCAGCGGTCTCAAATGTAGCGAGGTCTTCTACAATCCCTTCGACAGACGCAATGTCTTAGGGTCTTGAACGATGGCATCGAAGGAGTCTCAACCCTTGGATTGCACTTTCGGTGCCCCAGTGTTAACGGGGCATTTCCAACATGTGCCTCGTTCGCACCAAAGAATAGCCCGGCGTCCTTAGCTTTGCAAAGCGATTGGCACTTCGGTGGGGCAGACTCAACCTGTCCGAGCCGTCGATGTCGATCCATCGTAGTTCTCTTTCCTTTTCCACTTTGCCTCCTTTTCGCAATGTGGAGTCATCAGACATCCTCCGACCTTTTGCAATGTGGAGTAAGTTTCCCCACCAATTTGGTACACGGTGAGTAATCGATGGTGGGGTCACTCTTCACCGGACTACCGGCTGGTTTCGTTGAGTGCTCGGTAGTGAGGGAGGTGGTAAAACACCTTGAGGGGTTGGCTCAACTTGGGTGCCCAAGTTCCCAGTTTCATCGCCAAATTCATTGGACCCTTTTTCGAGTGTACTAGGGATGTAGTTGCAGCAATAATCTGTTGGAATGTCGCACTACTCCCCGGTAGTCAATCTCCAGGAGAGATTTTGAGGACTCTCCTGGTCCTTCAATCATTTCTTGTTCGTGCATCATCCTGGATTCCTTTAGAGCTTGCTGCATGTCCGACTTCTCTATTGCAGCCATGGGATCCAAGTCTTCATCACTCTCGGAGAGCATATCAAGATGAGAGTGAGCGTGATCTAGAGTTCTAGTAAAATGACAGATATTTGCCTTCTCCGATTGCGGGCTTGCTCTTGACTTTGTCCTTCTCACCGACTTTATGATACGAAGGAGATCCATGCAATGCCTTTCGTCGAGAGCCGTTCGGACATTGGTAACTCCAAGGAATTGCACTAATTCCTCTTCTTCCTCGATAAATTCAGGGTGTTTAAACCGCTCTCCTGGAGTGGCTTAGTTTCACGCTCCATTCACGTAGATTTACGCTGAATGTGCGGATACTTTGGAGAAACCACAATCACATCATCATCTTCATCCCCTTCTTGTCCCTCCGTTTCGGGGATGGACGGTAGCATACTCTGCTTCTTGCTCTTCGCTTCAAAGAACATCATTGCGGTGTGGAGAGACAACCTTTCAACAGAAGATTCGATTGTCTCACCGCTTTTGGTAAGCCTATCTTGATCATCTTGCAGACTTGGCGGTTTCATCATTTATTTCAGAGATCGCACTTCCTCAGCGGTCTCGGAAGTTTTCTCCGGTGAGTGGCAGACTCATTTGTCTTTTCAAGCTCAAAGCTTGGAGATTCTTCTTCTTCTCTTGGTTCTTACCAGAGGAATTTTACAGTTGATTCCTCTTCTTGGGTTCTTAACGGCAGGGGCAGGAGCATCTTTCTTAGATGGAGCTGCCTTTCCGGGCTTGGCGAGTCCTCTTATTTCTTATGGTGGAGAAGGTATTTGGGCTTCCTTCTCCGCCTCGGCTGCGGGGATAGTAGACACGGCCGCTTTCGGGCGGTGACTCGACTTCGCAGGGCAAGAGCGTCCGTTTTCTTTGCTCAGCAGGGCAACTTTCTTCTTAGCATTTGCATAGGGCATGTCTCTTCTTCGGAGGAAAGAGAGCGGTGTGTCCTCGGGTTGGTGATTCCCCTCACTAGTATCCACCCTCTTCGCATTGGCTCTTTTCGAGCTCTGAAAGATTAGCCCTGAACATCTTCTTGTTTACATGGAAGGGCTTTCCATGTTGAAGGGAATGCCCTTCACTTCCATCGATGGCTAATGACTAGGCCATAGCCGAGTGATCCTCCAAAGGATCCATCTTCCTTGTACGATTTGTTCGACGTCCTCGGGCAGAGTCCATTGTATACGAACTCGGCGGAGTTGACTTTCTTTCCTTCCATGATCACAACCATGACGATCAACTTTGTCTTTGTGATTGATTGAAACTTCTAAACTTCATATCTACACATTTTGCAACGACGTCCATCAACTTGTGATAGTCGTCCTTCAAAGTGACTTCTTCTCATTTTGTGTAGATAACTCTCCGCAAACACCCCGGTATGGCTACTTCTTTCCATGCAACACCCAAGTTGACATCGCTTCATATATTTCCGGCATACCTCGGACGGTAATAAATGATGCTCGCAAGGTCCTTAGCGATGATCAAGATGTCCTTGCAGTGGACGGAAGACTTAATACCTTAAATCCGCACTCTCGCATTTGCATAGAACTCCGCCACCTCTTGATGTAGGTCACCGAGTATTCCATCGTTAGAAAAGGCCCGAGACCAGGACTTTTCAAAGATATCACTATCTTCTTTACTAGGTTTCGCCGGAACCCTGCTTTATCATTCCTTCGAAATCCACGGTCGATCCGAGTGGATTTGCATTGATAACTTAACAAAATCGAGTTTTGGTGCCATTTTTATAGAGTTTTACCGAATAAAACTTGATAAACCCGCTTGTGAATTCGTAGGGTTTTTGAGAGAAAAGAACTTGCTTGTTTCTCGCTTTGAAGATGAACAGGTTTTGAGTGTGAGAGAGAGAATCTTTGGAAAATTTGTATATAAGGGTTATGAAAGGATGTGTTTTTAATTTTTGAAATTTGATCAAGATCAACGACTCAGTTTAGCACGTCGAACCGCATTTAATTACTTGCATTTAATGCGGCAACATTTATATCCAATCATATGCTTCTTTGTGCACTTTTTGATATTCTGTTGATGTCATCTTTAAAAACATTCCGCTCATTAAAAAGCATTGCGTTTTTGTCACTTAGCTATTAAATGACTCAACTTATGTCAAACATGACATAACTCGGCTTTCTCTCCTTTCTCTAAGCGACTCGGTGTCATTAACTCGATCGGTGACTTTTCGATATGGTGATTGATTCACTTGGCTGATTTGAAAGCCTTGTTCATTTCTCACTTTCTATCTTTCATCTCTTCGATTGATTCTTCTCGAGTATTAACTCAGCTCAATTAACCCTAGCTCATGGTTAAACTCTTCAAATCTTGATTCGCATAAGGGCTTGGTGAAAATGTCGAGCTAATCGTTTATTAGCCGAGATGTATTCCAAGATGATATCTTTCTTGTCAACATGATCTCTTATGAAATGATATCCGACATCAATGTGCTTTGTTCTTGAATGCAACACAAGATTTTGAGTGATTGCAATAGCACTTGTGTTATCACACATAATTGGAATCTTTTTTCTTCAATTTCATAATCTCTCATTTCTTTGTCTCATCCATAAAACTTGGGCACAATTGTTTTGCCCACATGTATGTATTCTCGCCGGTGCGATGGATGAGGCTCTTTGAATTTTGCTTCTTGCTAAACCATGAAATCATTGTTTCCAAGCATTTGACATGTACGAAGTACTCTTCCCGTCAACTCTACATCCAAAGATAGTCCGAGTCCGAGTAACCAATAAGCTTGAATCCACCTTCCTTTGGATACCATAAGCCAACTCCTGGCATCCTTAAGATTCTCTTAGCCGCAGTCATGTGGCTCTCTTTTGGTGCAGATTGAAATCTTGCACATACACCTACAAAGAAAGGTGATGTCCGGCACGCATCATGTTAACTAGAGCAGTGACCCAATAAGTGCTCTGTATCTTGTTTGATCTCTGATTTGCCATCTGCATCCATGTAATCGATATATGTAAGTCCAAGCGCTACGATAATCTAAAGGGGGTGAATAGATTATCTCCATCTTTTCGACACGCCCTCTTTTTCGAACCGAATGCCCAAAGATAATAACAAAGGTGCGGAATGTAAACAACACACGTCGATTTATAGAGGTTCAACCGACCACAGGCCTAATCCTCTACCACCCCAAGTATATCAGGGATGGATTTCAAAAAGAAAAAGAATTTTATTAATTACCAAAATTAATACAAACTCAACTTACAACACCTTCAAAGAGCACCACACTCTACTTAACACCACCTTTGGAGATTACCACAATCTCCTTTGAAGATTACCACAATCTTCCTTCAACGGCACCTTTGAAGATCACCACAATCTTCAATCTTGAAGAATACCAAATTCTTCAACACCTCAAGAGCACCACACTCTTGACACACCTATCACCTAGATCGGCCAAGTGTATTCTTACCAAGAATACTCACAAGGATGTCTTGTGTTGAATGATGACCAAAAATCAAGGTTACAACTCAATAATGAATATTACAATATAAGTACAAAGTGTAATCAAGAATAGCCTAGACCTCAAGGATGTGAAAGTGATAAGCTAGGCAAAATTACAACAAGAATAATGACAATGAAGAACAAGTGTTTGCTCGAAGTGTATCTTGTTGTGTTGTATCTCAATTGTTCAATGGTTGCTCCAAAACTTCCTCTATTTATAGGAGATGATTGATCAAGCATAGGCTCTCTCTTGGGGATTGAAAATCTCTGAGAAAAATACAATTAAAATCAAGAATATAGTCAGTTAGAAATCAATCCCACATTTTAAGGAAATGATGTCTATTTTGTCAAATGGTCGATTTTCTTTGTCAAAAGATAGGCGACGGCCGCACGAAATAGAAGTTTGAAAAATAACACAAACATTTTAACATGGGCGACCGGTCGACGTAGGGTTCGACCGGTCCCCTATGTTCAACCGGTCCAAGCCTAAGGAAAATGAAGAACGGGAGTTCTGCTTTCAACCAAGAACTTGCAGTACCGATCGCACTCGGGCGACGGCCGACCGCTCTAATATACTCCAGGGTTCAATTTTAGTGTTTCAACGTACTCTTGTAACGGGTTGCCCTATAGGGCGGCGGTTGACGAGAGGCAGTAAATGTTGTCCGATTTTTGTCGAAAATAAAACTCAAGAAATACTCCAAAATTTAGTAAAACATTTTAAACCAATCGGGAGTATTTTGACAACATTTAGGAACCTTGTATAGAGGTAAAACTAATAAACATAAAATCGTTTAAAAGTGTTGTCCAATTTTATCCGAAATAAAATTTGAAGAAATACCAGGAAAATATTGAGACCATTTGAAATCATTTGGGAATATTTGGACAACAATTAAAAACATTGTTTTGGTGTAAAAATAAAATCATCAAAATTAAGATAAAAACATGTATCAAACAATCTCCCCTTTTTGATGATTACAAACCAAAACAATTTTTAGAAAGATTAGAAGGACAATTTTGAAAACGATTTTCCGGTAAAAACATCTAACCGTTTGGAAGCAACCAAAATTTCCAAAATGCATAAGCAACCAAGAAAGGAGTAAATATATTCAATAAAAAGCTCAAGCTCCCCCTATCAACAAGCACATCAAGAATTATGTAAAAGCAATTATCCATAAACTAAAAACTTGGCTTTTACATTTTGTTCAAGAGCTTATAAGCTCCCCTGTCAACAAAACATCATTAGACAAGTATATAAGTCCATCAAGCAACAATTGGACATAAAAATTATACAACTTATGGCTTTTAATAGCCATAGCTTATAGCTTTTATAGCGAGCTTTTATTAGCTTCTTTGAGCTAATGAGCCAATTTCTGTTTCTCCCATTTGGAATCATCAAAAGAATGTTAGGATGATAAAAACATCATACAAGTTTATCAAAGTGCGCCAACAATACGATTTATCAACCATTGAAAGAATTAAGCTTAGAATCCAAAAAAAATGGGAGAGATGTATCATAAGAAAACCATAAGCTCATTTGTTAGCCAAAAACATGATCTCAATAAGAATTTAAGACATTTAAAAATAAGAGAATCATGTAGGTGATGAGTTTTTCATTGAAGCAATATATCGAACACTTGGCGGGCGTCAACGTTTAAGAAGGTGTATATAGCCCTTGCAAAAGAGTTTTAGCCAATTTTTTCATATCATCACCAAAAAACAATTTTTCAACATTTGTCCATCAAATAAGAGGCTCAAAACAAAATAAATTCTCAAGGGTCCGACCCAATTGAGATAATTTTAGCCAAAAAGGATCAAGGCATTACCAATGCCATCAAGCGTAAATTAAAGAGCCAACAAGTAATACATGTCAAGCATCAAACAATGCATATTAGATATTACAAATGTCCCAAATTATACATCTAAACAAAATAATCAAGACATCTCAAATGCATTTAAGCAAAAATTAAAAGAAGCACTTTTACCATCAAGTACTTCATACCAACTATCAAAAAATGCCAAACTAGAGTATTTTTACCATCAAATACTCCATCAATCTCATGACCATCCACAAGCCATTTTCAACTTGTTATTTTAACCCTTTCAAGAAAACAAGCAAATCCATTAGTGCAATTTAGAGTTTTACAAGAAAGTTCATAGAAATACAAAACAACATGAACAAAAGAAAATGCTAAGATAATAAAGGGGTGGGGACATCAATCCTCGTCCGAAGAGAAGCAAGTTAGGGAATAAGATCTTTGATGAATTTCTTCAATTTGCCGATTGACTTTTTCAAACTAGAATTTTCTTTCTTCACAATGCGGAGCTCTTTTCTAAGAGAAGCTAAATCTCTAAATGTATCTCTTTCCACTTTGTCCATTCTCTCTTTGAGACTTAAATCTTCAACATCCGGCTCGTTTTCATCTTCTTCCTCATTTCCTTCATTGAAGTGTTCTTCCTCATTTTCTTCCTCCCCAACTTCTTGTTCCTCCCTCTTCATTCCCACATTCTCTTCTTCCTCATCTCCTTGTTCATCAACATTACCTCTTCCGATATTTTCAACCTCATTGTCATTAAAGAAATCATCCCGAGGTTATTGTTGATGTCGGGCACGCCCCCTAGCGGCTTTGGTGGGAACCCGTGGTAAATGTTGTCACATTCTTACCATTTGTAGAATGTTGGCATTATTATAATCATTGTTACGAATTTCGGTATTCATCTCATTTTCCGGGTATCCCGATAAGTATAATAGTCGGCAAATCAAATTACCCAAAGTATATTTTTTCTTAGTAAGCCTTCTCGATTCCGACAAACAATACACAAAAATTGCCCCATAATTTACTCTTTCTCCTCGAATAATCTTATAGGGTGAGAAAAGTTCGAGATTACTCGGAAATTTTATTTCCTTTCCACAAACACAATAGGAGCAAATAATAGATATAATCCGATAATTTGGCGGCATTGCCGAGTATGTCACGCCGGGATACACTAAAAAAGGTTTTCACCTCATCTAGTGAAACACCAAAAGATTATCATCCCAATGAGTGCAATCCACATTAACCACTCCATCATTCGGCACATTGAAATAATTACAAATATCGCCAATGTCCATGAAAAGTGCCTACCATTAACAAATGTGTGAAGTTCCAACGGATTATCTACCGTAGCATCAACAATCCACATATTTGCATAAAAAGGTTTTATAAGCTCGTCATCATAATGCAAACACGGATTATCCCATAATGAAACCCAACCTTGAATTTCAAAATAAGCCCTAATTTCCGGAAATTCATCATGAAATGCTAAAAATCGAACCATACGAGTGCACGCAATTTTCTTGTCATTCAACCCAATGTTTTCATAGTGCTCCTCCTCCAAGTTTATTTAGAAATCGAAATCTATTAACTCACAGAGGGAGGCTCGTAAAGAAGTGATAACTTACTAGAGTCCCAATGAATGTTCGACTTTGAAATCCCGGCTCTTAATTCGACAATCTCCTCTTCCGTAAGCCGGTTTTGATTATCTCCTTGTGGAATATCATCTTGTTGGGGGTTGGAGGAAGATTCTCCCCTTTGCTTTCTTCTCCTCTTTTGAGGATTTCGTCCGGTGAATTGACGGGGTGCCATGAAAACAAGATGAATTTGAGAAATATAAGCTCAAGGATGGAATAATTTGAGAATTATTGGGATATTTTGAGAGAATTTTGGAAAAAAATGAGCTAGGGTTCGAGTTTTGTAAGGATAAAATGAAGAAAAAATTGCCCTGTTTCAAATATAAGTTTACGCGCGCCGTTACATCCAAATCGGCCGGTCGACGGGGCTATCGACCGGTGTGGTCGATCGGTCGACGCCCACAGTCGGTCGTGCACTCACGTCCCGGTACGGTGTAATTTTATTTCAGAAATTCCAAAATACGATTTTTCACCCCAAAAGTTTCAAAACTTAGCAAAAAGATAATTTTGGACTAAGTCCAACAAATACGGGTTTCGGGAAAACATATATTCGAGAAAATCGAGATTTAACGAGTAGTGCCTTTTGTTTTTAAAAAAAAATTACAACATCATTTAGGGGCACTTGAGGGGTTGAAATGAAATATCTTGAAAGACATGTGCATGAACATAATATCGAAGTTCTAAGAGAAATACGAGTGAACATACCTCGATAGTTTAAGAAACTTGATGACGCAATAGCCAATGAATATGAGATATATATCCTACACAATTCTTAAACAAAATTTGCACAATAGCACAAGTGTAGGCAAGTAATAGGAGATATCAAGAAAAGAGCTTATGCTATAAAAATACATAAGAGATAATAAACCACATAAGTCTAATTAAATGCACAAGAGTTTTAGAAACATCATGCAAGTCTTCTTTTTAAAAAATATTGAAACTCACAAATATATTGAAGACCTAAATTTAAAAATAATGAAAACTCATTTGCAATAAAAACATGCATACTAACAAAATAAAATGCATATTTAAATGGGGAGATACGGTTTACCAATTTCTCCATTTCCATGGGTTGTGTCGTTCCCATTGTTGATGGTATCTTCCCTTTGAAAATCTTCTTGTTGATGATGGTTTCTCCAATTGCTCCATTTCCAAGCATTGTGGCCTTCCCATTTTTGAAAGTGTCTTTCTCTTGGAAAATCATCTTGTTGATGATGTCTTTGCCACTTCCAAGGATTTTGTTCATCCCATTTTTGATTATTTCCTCTTCTTGGAAAATGACTTTGTTGAAAGTGTTTTCTCCTTTGATCAAATGAAATGGTCATTTGATGTTTTCTTGGTGGTATGAATTTTCTTCAATTATTATTTCACCGGGTACCTAATATAACATTGTTTTGTGGTACCTCAAGTGCTTGGGTCCTTTGGGATTAGTCTTGAGACTTTTAGGTCTCCAAAGATAATTTGAGCTATTTCTAGCCCGACAAGTATTTACCGTATGACCTTTTTACCACAATAAAAGCAAGTAATATTATTAACATGCATAGGAACTCGATTCTTTTTCATATGCTTGACAATATTAGGCTCATGATCAAGTTCACTTTTCAAGCTATCACAACCATTAATATTCACAACATTGGGCAATTTATTGGTACTCAAGTCGGATTTTGATAAATCATTTTTCATGCAATTAATATCCTCAACAAGAGTACTATTTTGTTTTTCAAGGTTTCTAACCTTGTCAAGTGTGGTGGTGTGAGCACATTATAGTGATTCATAGGAAGTAAATAAACTATCCTTTTCATTTTTCAAAACATTGAATTCCTTTTTCAAATTTTTGTACTTAACTAGTAAATTTTGAATTCATTTTGAAGATCATCAAAATCATTTTGCAAATCACTATAATCATTTTGAATGACAATATCATAGGAAGTAGAGGGTTTAAGACATACCTCGTTTTTTCTTCGATGCCCATAAGACAATATTCAACTTCTTCATAGTTGGGAGTTGTAAGAGGCTTGTTCCTTAGATTTGAGCTTGTATCCCTTTGAGAAGTAGATGCTTTTGTTTGACTCTTTCATTTGCAAATACTCCATAGATGGCTTCTAATTTTTGCCATACTTCATGTGCCGATCGAATTCTACAATATGTTCATATTCCAAATTAGTAAATGAACAATGCAAAATATTGAGAGCTTTACCGTTTAAGGAGATGATTTTCTTCTCTTCAAAATTGAGCTCTTTGAAGCCTTTGGAGGTGTGTGGTGTGTTTATCATTGGAATGATTTCTCCATTTATGACGACATTCCAAATATCGAACCCGCAACCCTCGTAGATAACATTCCATTCTTTCTTTCCAAAATATATAATTTTTGGAATCAAAAAGAGGTGGCTTGGTGGTGGAGGTGCGGATAGATGAGCTTCGTTCATAGCCGACGATCGTTTCTCTTCACTCGCGATGTGAAACGAGCTTGCCAAAGAATTTGGCTTTGATACCACTTGTAAGTCCAAGCGGCTACGATAATCTAGAGGGGGTGAATAGATTATCTCCATCTTTTCGACACGCCCTCTTTTTCGAACCGAATGCCCAAAGATAATAACAAAGGTGCGGAATGTAAATAACACACGTCGATTTATAGAGGTTCAACCCACCTAGGACCTAATACTCTACCACCCCAAAGATATCAGGGATGGATTTCAAAAAGAAAAAGAATTTTATTAGTTACCAAAATTAATACAAACTCAACTTACAACACCTTGAAGAGCACCACACTCTTCTTCAACACCACCTTTGGAGATTACCACAATCTCCCTTTGAAGAATACCACAATCTTCCTTCAACGACACCTTTGAAGATCACCACAATCTTCAATCTTGAAGAATACCAAATTCTTCAACACCTCAAGAGCACCACACTCTTGACACACCTATCACCTAGATCAGCCAAGTGTATTCTTACCACAAGAATACTCACAAGGATGTCTTGTGTTGAATGATGACCAAAAATCAAGATTACAACTCAATAATGAATATTACAATATGAGTGCAAAGTGTAATCAAGAATAGCCTAGACCTCAAGGATGTGAAAGTGATAAGCTAGGCAAAATTACAACAAGAATAATGACAATGAAGAACAAGTGTTTGCTTGAAGTGTATCTTGTTGTGTTGTATCTCAATTGTTCAATGGTTGCTCCAAAACTTCCTCTATTTATAGGAGATGATTGATCAAGCATAGGCTCCTCTTGGGGATTGAAAATCTACAGAAAAATAAAATTAAAATCAAGAATATAATCTGTTAGAAATCAATCCCACATTTTAAGAAAAAAATGTTTGTTGTCAAACGGTCGATTTTTTTGTCAAAAAGATAGAGGCGGCCGTCGCATGTAAATAGAAGTTTGAAAAATAACACAACATTTTAACATAGGCGACCGGTCGACGTAGGGTTCGACCGGTCCCCCCTATGTTCAACCCGTACAAAGCCTA
This sequence comes from Rehmannia glutinosa, assembly GCA_016081115.2. Lineage (NCBI taxonomy): Eukaryota > Viridiplantae > Streptophyta > Magnoliopsida > Lamiales > Orobanchaceae > Rehmannia > Rehmannia glutinosa. The sequence goes on from JABTTQ020001395.1 coordinate 841,709, forward strand.
AGGAAATGAAGAACGGAGTTCGTTTCAACCAAGAACTTGCGGTGCGGTCGATTGACCTGGCCGACGTCGGCCGATAGGTCGACTGCTCTAATATACTCCAGGTTCAATTTTAGTGTTTCAACATACTCTTCAGTCACGGGTTGCCCCCTAGGGCAACCGGTTGACCTTTCGAGACAAAAATGTTGTTCGATTTTTGTCGAAAAAATAAAACTCAAGAAATACTCCGAAAATTTAGTAAAAACATTTTAAACCATTCGGGAGTATTTTGACAACATTTAGGAACCTTGTATAGAGGTAAAACTAATAAACATAAAATCGTTTAAAAGTGTTGTCCAATTTTATACGAAATAAAACTTGAAGAAATACTCAGGAAAATATTGAAACCATTTGATATCATTTGGGAGTATTTGGACAACAATTAAAAACATTGTTTTGGTGTAAAAATAAAATCATCAAAATTAAGATAAAAACATGTATCAAACAATATATTCATTGGTATTTTCGAAGACTTCTCTTCTATACCAAATTTCTTCATTAAATCTTTGGTGTACTTAGTTTGACTTATGAAGGTTCCATCCTTCATTGTTTAACTTGAAGTCCTAGGAAGAAGGTCGACTCTCCCATCATGCTCATTTCAAATTTGCCTTGCATGAGGTTTGAGAACTTATCACACAGCTCTTTGTTTGTGGATCCAAAAATGATATCATCCACATATATTTGAACAAGCAAAAGATACTCTCTCCATCTTGAATTCTCAAGAGCGTCGTCCACTTTGCCTTTGGTGAATCCATTGTCATCGTAAATTGAGACAATGTGTCATACCATGCTCTAGGTGCTTGTTTCAATCCATATAAAGCTTTCTTGAGCTTGTACACCTTATCTCCAATGGTCTTCTCGCTCAAAGCCTGGAGGTTGCTCAACATAGACTTCTTCTTCCAACAATCCATTTAAAAATGCACTTTTCACATCCTTATTGCTTCTAATCTAGCAACATGAACAAATGTTTCATCAAAATCTATTCCTCTTCTTGGCAATACCCTTTGGCTACCAATCTTGCTTTGTTTCTTACCACATATCCTTCCTCATTCATCTTGTTTCAAAACCCATTTTGTGCCAATAACATTTTGATGGGTTGGTCTTTGCACCAATTCCCATACATTGTTCCTTTCAAACCGATTCAACTCTTCTTGCATGACTTGAATCCAATGTGTGTCATCCAATTCTTGAGACACATCTTTTGGCTCTATTTGAGAAATAAAACAAGTGAACATTGCTTGCCGAAGTTTCGATCCGGTTCTTACACCATCTCTCACATCTCCAATGACTAGTTTCGATGGATGGTCTCTCGGCCATCTCACATCAAGGTTGAAGTAAATCTGCTTTGGGTTCAAACCATCTTGTATTGTGTTTCTTGAGCAGCTCTTTCATCATCATTCATTGCAGATTTTCCAAATTGTCTTTGAGATTCACTATCTCATCTTCATCTTGGTTGATTGGTCTTGCTTGACTTCTACATAAGGACTTTTCTCGCATAGTTGGTCGATTCAACTTATCGAGGTAACTCTTCAATATCTTCTCCATTCACATTAGGTTCATCAAAAACCACATGAATAGACTCTTTTCGTGACCATAGTCCTCTTGTTCAATACTCTATAGGCTTTGCTTTGGTGAGTATCCCAAAAAGATACCTTCATCGCCTTTAGCATCAAAGGCCTTTAGGTTGTCCTTGCCATTATTGTGGATGAAGCATTTACATCCAAATATTCAAGTACCCAACATTTGGCTTTCTCCCTGTCCGATTTCATAGGGAGTCTTTGTCATTGTCTATTTATCATGCATCTATTTTGAGTATAGCATGAAGTGTTGATGGCTTGACCCAAAATCTTTTAGGGATCCTTCAGCTAACATGGTCCTTGCAACTTCCTTGAGAGTTATGTTCCTTCTTTCAACTACTCCATTCTCGGCATTTGTGGAGTTCTTGTGCAGATAACTCATGAGCAATACCATTTTCAACACAAAGATGAGTTATTATCCCATTAACAAACTCGGTCCCTCTATCGGATCTTATCTTTATAATGGTTTGGCTCTTTTCATTTTGCACTCTTTTCATCATTGAGGTAGTTTTCAGGGTTTCTTTATTTTTGCACATAAAGATTGTCCATGTGTATCTTGAATAATCATCCACAACCACTAAAGTGTATTTCTTTCCACTTATGTTGCCGGTTCAATAGGACCAAATAAATCCATATGCAAATGATGTAATATCCTTGTTGAAGAAGGACTAAGCTTCTCTTTGAATGAAGATTTGATCATTTTCCTATCCGGCATGCATCACATACACTTTCTTCTTGTACACCGAGTCCTGGAAATCCTTCCACAAGGTGACTCCTTGCAAGCTTGTTGATTGTCTTGAAGTTCGATGATGGCCTTCTTCTGTGCCACAACCAACTTGATTCGGCCTGTGCTTTTTGCTAATAGACATTTGCTTGGTGTGGTGAGACCGCCTACCACATACATGTTCTTCATGCGGATCCTTGCAAAGACTATTTCATTTGATTCAATATCTTTAATTTGGCACACTCCCATATTTAATCCAACATTATAGCCCTTGTCACATAGTTGGTCGATGCTTAATAGGTTGAAGTTGAGGCCTTCAACATATGCAACATTTGTGATTTCTAATCCATTTTTCTTGATGGATCCGTGCCTCTTATTTCCCCGGAGCTTCATTTCCTCCAAATATAACTTTTGCGCTCTAATCTCCTTGAATCTTGATGATTTTTCTTGTTTCTGTCATATGTCCGGGAACAACCGCTATCCATGTACCAGGTTCCTTGGCACTTAGTTGTTCTTTGAACCGCAATCAAGGAAATTAGTTTTTAGGTACCCATTCTTGTCCGGGTCCTCGGGGTTAGTCTTTGTAAGATGATCCAACCAACCTATAGCCAAATGACTTGACTCTAAGAGGTTGCCATCTATCCGTGCCATAATCATAACTCACTTTGGCAAATTGCTTGGGGGCTTTAGGTTCATACAATCTGTCTCCTTTGTCTCGTATACATGTGTGTGTGTTTTTTAGCGATTTGCCTTCTTTGGGTAGTTGTGATGTTTTTGAGTATAGTGCATGGGTGCAACGTGGCCGATAATAGTTCTTTTGCCTTTGGAATGACCTTTCTTTGAGTTCTAGGTCTTTGCCATTTAGGCTTGTATACCATTGGTCTTTGCTGATATGTCACATTATTCTAATCAACACTTGACTCGGGTAATTTCTACCATTCTCATCATATGTGTTTCTTTGATAAAACTTCGGGGTTTTCGGTAGCTCTGTTTATTCTTCACATAGTACTTCCTATTTGGAGTTTCTGAGGTGTTCTCACTGGGTTTCTTCTCAGTTGTCCTCTCAAAGCATGCTCAACTAATTGCATTTTCCTTTTCCTTTATATCCAAGCGCAGTTTGTTTGTGATTGTGCTTTGGAGTGAATGTGGGTGCAACATTTGGGTGTTTTGGATTTTTGAGATGCTTCATTACTTGAAGATCCTTTTCCAAAATCACTCTGGGGTTTGATTTGTGCACATAGGAATTGAATCCTACGCCTGTCTTATCTCCACACTATTTTTGGCTCATAATAAGGTCATCTAATGATTTAGATGCCTTTGTAAATGATGCAATCACATTTTTGAGATCATTTTCCTCTTTTCTATAGCACTTTATCTCTGCTTATTAGTTTAGCATTCTCGGCCTTTAGCTCTTTGTTCTCATCGGCCTATGTGACTGAGTACTCGGCTCCTTAGTCACCGTGAGTTTTGGCTTTTGAGAAATTTGTTTTCCTCATTTAATAGTGTGTGTGAGGATTTAATGTGCTTAAAGTCTTTCATCATTTTGCCTAATGAATCATAAAGATCAGTGGGTGATGAAGTGTGTGTGTCACAATCACTATCACTAGAACGAGTGAGATGAGTTAGATTGTACCTCATCTTCTTGGTCAGTTGATCTTGTTCTTTAGCAATTAGACAGATCATTGCTTCTTCTTCTTAATCACTTGAGTAGTCACTTCACTACTTTTCGAAGTCTGCCGCTTCTTTAGACTTAGCTGTCTCGTCTCAGTCTCGGCAGACCAACATAGCTTTTTTTCTTTTCCTATCTTCTTTCTCTCAAGACTTTTCTTTCTTCTTCATTCTGTATTTATTGACTCATGGATATGGATCCAATAGCGGAGTGTCTGGTTGTCTGCAGTTCCAACACGGGTTCTCACTCTTTGGTCATTTCTTTCGATCCTTGAATTATCATTTGTTTGATATTCAACCTTTTGATGCTCGGCCTCTCTTGGGTGGCCTATCTTCCTTGACTTGGAGGAGTCTGAATGTCTCCGGAAGATTCACCCTTCTTTCTTTTATAGTTCTTGTTGAAGAACTTGTTGAATCTTTTAACCATTAGGGCAATCTCCTCCTGGTCAATGGCTTCCTTGACCTCGGCCTCTCTTCCTATCCTCGACTATAAGTGCACTGTTTTGGGTACAACTGTCTCCTCTTGATCTTTTCTTCTCACTCAAACTCATAGGCTTTGAGGTCCGAGAATAGCTCATGATTGGATGTTGTTGTGAGGTTCATTGAATGTCTCGGGGCCATGACCTTCATTTCCCATTCAGGTGGGAGGCTTTCTTTAATCTTCATACACATTTCTTCGTGTATATTCTTTCTCAAGTGTTGATAGTTCATTTGTGATTTCATGAATCTAGCATCCACACGATCCAAGGTTTCACCGCAAGCATTTTAAAATTTTCAAATTTCGTACAACAACGAGACAATTTGTTTTCTTTAATTTGCTCGAGATCCTTCACAAATTAAAGTTAATTTATCCGCATTTATTTTGCGGTTTGGCAAGATTTGACTTTGTTGAACATTGCTTTGTCCAAGGTTTTGTAAAGTATGTCCTTGGCTACATTGTCCAAGTTGTATATTTTTCTGTCTTCGTTAGTCCACTCGATCCTTGGTTTCTCAACCATGGTTGGTCTTGCCTCAAAGAACAACTTCTTCTCCTTCCTTGCAAATTTGCTCTCTCCGATCTGTTGTGTTCACTTTCAGATTTGTAGTGGCCCATCCTCTATCACTATCCATATTTCATCATGTAAAGCGGATAAATGAGTCTCGCATACAAATTTTCCGATCATCAAATTCCTCAATAGTGAACATAGGAATGTTAGATAAATATTTTTATCAAGATTTTGATGATTTTGTTTAAACGAGTTTTTATACAAAAATAATGTTTATAAATGTTGTCCAAATATTCCCAATCGATTTAAAATATTTTTACTAATTTTTTGGAGTATTTCTTGAAGTTTATTTTTAATAAAAAATTGGACAACACTTCAATTTGGAGGTCGACCGGTCGAGCAAACGGTCGACCCGTACTGGAGAAATGAAAAACGAGAATAGAACACTCGAATCGATTTATGAAGAGGGGACGGTCCATGGTAGGGCCGTGGTCGGACTCGACCTTGGCCGTCGACCCCTCCGAACCAGTACTTGATCGCACTAATTCCATTCAACATTCAAAATTTTATACATGGAGACCGGTCACTTGGTAATCTTTTGACAAACAAATTTGTACCGTTGAAACTCCATATCGCAAGATTTGCTTTTCATTTTTGTACATTATTTCTACATCTTGTGATCCTCTTTTTGTAGACAAAAGTGAAGAAGGAGGAACCTATGTTTGTGAAGACTCTCCTATAAATAGAGGATGATCTCAAGACACAAAAAAGAACAACACAAGCAAACACACAACAAGAAATCGCAAATTTCTAAGCTTTCATATTCAACACTCTTGTTGTATTTATAGCCTAAGTATTTCACTTTCACATCTTGAGATCTAGGCTTGATTCTTGATTACACTTGCACTCAAAATTGTATTGTTCATTATCGAGTTGTAATCTTGAATTTTTGGGTTTATCATTCAATACAAGATATCATTGTGAGTGTTCTTGTGGTAAGAACACATTTGGGTGATCTAGGTGTTAGGTGCAAGAAGATTGTGGTAATCTTCTCATTGAAGAGTTTGGTGCTCTTTGAGGTGTTGAAGAATTTGGTATTCTTCAAGGTTGAAGATTGTGGTAATCTTCACAAGGTGTAAAGAAGATTGTGGTAATCTTCAAGGAGATTGAGGTAATCTCCAAAGAGGTGTTGTAAAGTGATGTTGTATTAATTGTGGTAATTAATAAAATCTTTTTCTTTTTAAAATCCATCCCGGAGATACTGGGGTGGTAGAGGATTAGGCCCTAGGTGGGGTTGAACCTCTTTAAATCGACGAGTGTTGTTTATTTTCTCGCACTTACATTCTTGTCATTTATTTGTTCATTTGAAAAGGAGGGCGATTTGTGAAAAATCGGCATAATCTATTCACCCCTATAGATTATCATAGCCAGTTGGACTAACAAGGAATGCGTGTCAGATTTGCTTCCATGATAATAACTTTTGAAAGAGCAAGTGTTGAAAGTTTCTTTGAAAGAAGTTGAATAAACCTTACCAACTTTTTGATTTTAGTCCTTTTAAAATATTACGAGTTAATACACGGCTAAGTCCTTGAGGGACACTAAGTTAGTCAATCGCAGAGTTAGCCACTCAACAGATTTCGATAGAGCGAGTTGATAGAATAACTCAATTTGTTTAGTCTAAGACTTAACTTGGTTGTGATAAGTTTTTCAAATGGAAGACTTAACACCCTTAAATTTGATTTATCTTTGTTTTAACACTTGATTTTAGCACTTAGTAATTTTATACGTTGGATAGCAAATTATCGTGAGATATAAAATATGTGTGCGAAATGTAAATATCTTTGAAATGTAAATGACACAAGTAAATTTTATAAAGATTCAAGATGGGGTAATTCTTCTACTCCTCTCTTCTCCAACTCTTTGGAGGAATCCACTAAGTAATGATCGGTTTACAAATTGGTTATCATCAGATACAAGTCTTGTTCACGGTGACTTGCTCCTTGGACTCGGTCTGGAGATGCCTGGTCACACACCTGGCTTCTCGTCCGACTTATCTTCTTCACAGGGCGGTGCCGCTTTGCTACTTCACTCACTTTCTCAAGCTTCTTGGATTTGATCACGAAGCCCTCCAAATACTTGAGATTGGTTCGACCTTGAACCTTCCTACAATCCTCCTTGGAAAGTAGACCCCTTTTGATTCTTCAAAAGTTTCCTCTTCAACAGTTTGAAGTTGTCTTTTTCCTTCATGACTTGGTGTTGGATCGATTTCCTTCGAGATTTAGGCTTGAGGATTTTGCTTGAATATCTTGAGAATATTTTACAGTTACGATTTGAATAGTGATTGATTTCTCGGTGTGCAAGGTAATCAAGGGTAACCCTTTCTCAAAGAAGTTCTCGGCCTTTTATAGTGAACTTTAAAAAATGCCCGTTGAAGAGATATGCTGATTTTCAAAAGTCACTTGTGTTCGTTGGCTTGTCTTTTCTTGGTCTTGATCTTGAGATGTAGACCTTTCCTCGTATTAAATGAATGTTGGTTTTTCAGGATCGACACGAGGTGCAGTGCTTCCCGTTGGTTTATTTCTTTTGCACGCTTCGGGACTGAGCACTTTAAGACATGGCAAAGCATGGAAGGATTACTTATTTAAGTAAAGTTCTTGACTTCTGTGCAACGGATTCTTTTTAGTTAACTCCTCTTTGCAAACCGCTTTTCCCAGGTGACTTGAGTCGCTTCAATCATTGAAAGACTCATCTGTCACTTCAACTTGTGACATGGCTTTTCAAGTTGACTTAATCGACTCTCACACTGTCCCTCAGTTTTATTACATCTTCAGTCGAGTCCTTGGTCTTCTACATCTGTCACTCCAACAATTATTCTTTTTGGAAAGATAGAATAGAATGCTTTTTACAAGGTTGTGGGTTTGATATTTGGGACACGGTTATAAATGGAGTATCAATCCCGATGAAGAAAAAAAGAAGACGACACTCAAATTCCCAAAGCCCTCAAGGAGTATGATGATGAAGACAAGAAAATATTCTCATTAAACGGTAAAACTCTTAATATTCTTCATTATTCTCTTACCGCTAGAATATAATCGTATTAGAGGTATACGATCCGCTCATGAAGTTTGGAAAAATTAGAAACTATCTATGAAAGCGCCAAGAAAGTTAAACAAGTTAGAAAAACAATGCTTGTTAAAGATTTTGAAAATTTCACAATGCTCGAGGTGAAGGGATTTCAAAAATGGTTGAAAGTAGACCCTTTTGATTCTTCAAAAGTTTCCTCTTCAACAGTTTGAAGTTGTCTTTCCTTCACAACTTGGTGTTGGATCGATTTCTTGAGATTTAGGCTTGAGGATTTTGCTTGAATATCTTGAGAATATTTTACAGGTTCTGAGTTTGAATAGTGCTTGATTTCTCAGGTGTGCAAGGTAATCAAGGGTAACCCTTTCTCAAAGAAGTTCCTCGGCCTTTTATAGTGAACTTTCAAAAATCTACCCGTTGAAGATATGCTGATTTTCAAAAGTCACTTGTGTTCGTTGGCTTGTCTTTTCTTGGTCTTTAGTCTTGAGATGTAGACCTTTCCTCGTATTAAATGAATGTTCGTTTTTCAGATCGACACGAGGTGCGGTGCTTCCGTTGGTTTATTTCTTTTGCACGCTTCGGGATGAGCACTTTAAGACATGGCAAAGCATGGAAGGATTACTTATTTAAGTAAAGTTCTTGACTTACGCAAACGAATTCTTTTAGTTAACTCCTCTTTGTAGTCGCTTTTCCCAGGGTGACTTGAGTCCGCTTCAATCATTGAAAGACTCATCTGTCACTTCAACTTGTGACATGGCTTTTCAAGTTGACTTAAGCGACTCTCACACACTGCTGTCCTCATTTGTTACATCTTCAATCGAGTCCTTGGTCTTCTACATCGTCACTCAACAATTATTCTTTTTGGAAAGATAGAACATAATGCTTTTTACAAGGTTGTGGGTTTGATATTTGGGACACGGTTATAAATGGAGTATCAATCCCGATGAAGAAAAAGAAGACGACACTCAAATTCCCAAAGCCCTCAAGGAGTATGATGATGAAGACAAGAAAATATTCTCATTAAACAAGAAACTCTTAATATTCTTCATTGTTCTCTTACCGCACAGAATATAATCGTATTAGAGGTATACGATCCGCTCATGAAGTTTGGAAAAAATAGAAACTATCTATGAAAGCACTAAGAAATTTAAACAAGCTTGAAAAACAATGCTTGTTAAAGATTTTGAAAATTTCACAATGCTCGAGGGTGAATGGATTTCAAAAATGGTTGAAAGGCTCGATAACATTGTAAATTCTTTGTGGGCACTCGAAAAGTCATTTCGGAAGAAGACAAAGTTACCAAAGTTTTAAATGCTCTTCCGGCTCTTGGTCCGAAAAAGGTGACGACTATCATGGAAGCTCAAAATTTAGAAACTCTAAATTTTGTTGAGCTTATTGGAAATCTTATCATCTATGAAGCATATGAAAATGAAAGGAGTAATTCAAAAGCATCCACCTCTCAACCGGATTTTATAACAACTTGGGATGAGCTTTTTACAACTTCCAACGATGAAGAAGCCAAGCAATGTCTAATGGGAATCGAAGAAGACAATGAGGTACGCTCTAACCCGTCTACTTCTTTTAGTAATGAATTGCACGATGATTATGATGAATTGCAAAATGGTTTTGATGAGCTTCAAAATGAATTCCAAAGCTTGCTTTTAAATATATAAGAATTTGAAAAAGGAATTCAAAGACCATGAATAATGAAAAGGATAGTTTACATGCTTCTTATGAATCTCTTACTAGTGCTCATAATGTTATACTTGATAAGGTTAGAATTCTTGAAGAAGAAAATAGTATTCTAGTTAAGGATATTGATTGCATGAAAAAGGATATGTTGAAGTTTAACTTGAGTACCGATAAAATGACCAAAATTCTTGATGTTCAACGTTGTGATCATTTGAAACTAGGACATGGATATAAGACTAATGTTATTAATGTTAAGAAAAAGAACCAAATCTCTATGCATGTTGGTCATCATACTTCTAGAACTATTACATGTTTCTATTGTGGTAAAATTGGTCACACGACTAATACTTGTCGTGTTAAAAATAGCTCTAATTAATATTGGAGACCTAAAAGTCTCAATGTTAATCCCAAAGGACCCAAACACTTGAAGGTACCACAAGAAAATTTTATGTTAGGTACTCAAGCAATAAAAATCAAAGGAGTTTTAAATTGTCATATAGACAACAAACGATCGCGCCATATGATCGAACGAGGAGATATTACCAAAATAATTATTTTTCAAGAAGAAGGTATAATCAATAATGGGATAGATACAATCCTTGGCAATGGCGAAATTGGTAACTCTTATCCTCTTTCTTGTAGTATGCATTTCATATTGTGTATTTAATTTTTGTATTGATTGTCAAAATTCTTTATAAAAATGTTTCTTAAAAATGAGGTCTCAAATTTATACTCGGATTTTCACATTTCAAAAGAGACCTTATTTTTCAATAAGCACTTGTTTTATCAAACTTTTGTGGATTCCTTAAATAGCATAATATGTGCTACTTGTTCAACTTCTATATTGTTCAATATTGTGTATATTATTCGATATCACCATGCTCTTGTGCAATATATTTTGTCAAATTTTTGCAGGAAATATTTTGATATTAAGGAACAAATGATCGTAAACTCATCCATTGCCATCTACGTCATAAAGTGTCAAGATTGCGAAAGACATATTGATTGACAAATAAATTCGAGGTATGTTTATCAACTTTCATTATTCTTATAGACTCGAAATTCTTCATTCCTTATGACTATATGCTCGATTTCAATACTATCCCAACGAATCTCATTGAAAATCTTGTTAAAAAAGAAATTTTCAAATATTTGAAAGGCACTTCTTCTTATGGCTTGTTTTATCCAAAATTTTAAAACGTTAAATATTGTTCGGGATAACAAGTTCGGTGAAAATAGTTTCTCAACAAATGATCATTCATAACAAACAAAATATATTGAGATTCAATATTTTTAAGGGATTGTACTTCTTAAACAAAAATTTGAGATGTGTTTAATTCCATCTCAAAGATAACTCGCGGACATTTGTTTTTAATCATTAACCGCCGAGTCTTTTACCTAATATGGATCTTTTTAGGCATAATGTATATTGAATGAGGTCTATGTTTGCAATTTGCATGTTTTCAAAACTTAGGGTGAAAAATCGGATTTTTGGTGTAAAATTCGGACGAGAAAAATAGAACTAGTGTTCAGCACGGTCGACGGCATGGCATGGTCGATCGGTCGACCAATTGCAGGCACCGGTCGCCCTACCCATCAACCGGTCGCCCTAGGTGATTTCATGGATTAAATTGGTTCTGTTCTTCATTTCATCATTTTGGCTATTTTCTTCCAAAATCGAACCCCTTCGCATTTTTCACTCAAAATTCACTCAAAATGATTTTCCTCTTATAAAATCTATATTTTTGAGTTTATGTAAAATCTATTTCATCCATAAGGGACGGGGAGCCCCACCTGGAGATCCGGGAAGGAGGTGGAGGTGGAGGTGGAGGTGGAAGTGGATGCGATGGGTTGAGTGTTGAGGTAGAGACCCATCTTGAGGAGGAGGGAAGACAGAGATGCGGTGGGAGAGCATTGAGGTGGAGATGGAGGGTGGGTGTAACATCCCGATTTCATAAAATTAAAATATACGATTTGCGATTTAGTAAAGCGCAAAAAAAAAAAAAAAACTCAAGCTTGAAAACGCATTTGTTAAGGGAAATAAATACTACGACTTGTCATAAATACAAAATACTCATAAAATCTGTGTCCAAAAATTTAAAAACAAAAATCCATAAAAGCTACTTAGTTTTTAATATCATAAAATAAATCAAAATAAATTAAATTTCTTGATTCGACTTCCACCATCCGCTTTGCCACGCTTTGGCTCCTTCATTCATCCGTGGAAAAACATGGGGTGAGTATTCAACAACCGATGGGGGACGCAATGTCTAAGTTAAATACACAGACAATCACTCATGCATACACACCTATGCTTTTCATGCTTGTACAATTAAGTACCATGCTTTCATGCTTGTACAATTAAGTACCATCTTGCTTTTCATGTTTAACGTGCACATACACAAATAATCATACAATGCATTTAAAGTAGACATAAGCGATAAAAACCCCCCTAAATGCAAGAACTTCATGAAATAAATGCAAACATGAATGCATAGTGTTCAAGTTACGCATCTCTCTTCTCTCTCGTCATCGGTGCGCGCGACCGACGGTCATGGCGGCAACCGGCTTTCTCTCACTTCCTTTATTTCTCATTCCCTTCCTTGGTTTTTATCTTGGGTTTTGGTTATGGGGCTCGGGGTTTGAGAAGGTGGTGGCCATGGTGGAAGTCCGGTGGCGGCGGTGGTGGTGGAGCACAGCGGTGATGGTGGTGGCGGTTTTAGGGAGGAGAAAAAGAAGAAGAAGAATTTATCTTCTTGCTTGGTGTAGAAAATTGTGAATAAAAACCATAGGGCGGCTTTCAATTTATAGGCCAAGGATTCAAATAATTTAAGGTAAGAATATTGTCTTGACATTTGATTGCCAAAAATATTTTGATATACATGCCATAAACGCATATTTGATTTCTTTCTCTTATAAACACGATTTTCCCTTTTGTAAAAATTGACTTTCCTTTATTATGGAAATAAAATCGAAATTAAATCCCCAATTCGATTCTAGTCAAACCCTAATTTTATCCTCAATTAAAAAGAACCGGGTATTACATCTGGGTATGGGTCCTCCACCTCTCGAGAAGGACGACTCGAACCTACAATATCCTCAACCTCACTATATCATCATCATCATCATCAATACGTGCGGTAGGGATTGGGTCATTTACATCTTCGGACGCCGAGACGCGGTAGTCGATCGAGCGATGCGTCCTGGCTCCAGAACAATCCTCCTAACAACATCGCGAGGGTCAAGTGTGGGGCAGCCGAGATGGGAAATGATCCATATGGACATACATCAATCCGTGCGACATGTCCATATCAATCCCCGCATGGGGGAGTCATAACTCCACCTTGGTGGGTCAGAATCGTGTGCATATCGTCTGTCATAAAAATAGGAAAGCTTTAGCTTAATTACGAATAAAATAGAATCAATAAGAACGGATTACACATATGATTTCCTAAAAAAATTGAAAATTGCCTTGGGCTGTCAAATAACACCACCGCACTAATGTCCTCTTGGGCATCTAAACCGGATGTCCCTAGGATATCCTTCCAACCAGCAGGTGCAGGCAAGGTCCCGACCGAGTGAAGAAATAGCCTCAAATGCCCATAGCTGTATCAAACAAAAAGTAAATAAGTAATGAACCCGATTACAATATGAAACGCTCGTATTAAAAGTGATACGTGTTTAAATTATATATACTTATATAGGATAGAAGTAGGCATAGATGTGGAACTGGGTGATCTTTGAGGATTATCGGGGCTCGGACTCGATATCAAGATAATGGGGAGACGCCCATACACGTAGGAGCCCCATGGGAATGCCCTAAACCCCGGGTATCCTCAACCAAAGGTCCAACCATAATTGTCACGGTACTCGTGGATCTAGAGCGAACAAATACTTTCATGACGAACAAGATATACGCCATCTTGATTATCCTCGGTCGCTCCGAAATGACCGCGATGAAAAATGGCAATACCTTCTCACCAAGATATCAAGGACTCCCCATCAAAATACTAACGGTATACTCCTCCTACCGGTGGGATATGATGGGAGGAGCATGGGTCAATCGCCGAGGGGCCAAAGCGTAGCCCATAACCATAACAAACTCTTATCGGCCAAATCGAGGTTCCGCCACAACGTGGAACCACAAGTCGCCGTCTCAGAACCCTCTAATATGATCTGTCTACTAATCAATCGGAGCATATCCTCGAGGTCATGTATGCGTCGAGTCGAAGTCGAAATGCCCCAAACACCCGTTCCTAAACTCATCTAAATTGCCGGACTCAATTATCTACTTTCAAATATCCTCTATCAAGTGACACTTGGTATACACATTCAATTTACTTCTCTAATTCGAAAAAGCGTAACCCCATCTCCATCTCTAATTCTGTCAAAAAAAAAAAAAAAAAAAACAAAACACCAAGATTGAGTTAATCGCTTGTTGTTAGATAACTCAAATCGAGTCACCTTAAAAAGTGACTTGATTTTGAGTCACATGTAACTTGATACAAGTGACTCGACATGTGACTCGATATCAAGTCATATTTAAAAGCGTGACTTGATATCGAGTTACATGTAACTCGCAATCAAAAGTAACTCGATTGCTAGATACATCTAACTCGATTTCAAGTTACATGTAACTTTAAATCGAGTTACTGGATGGCAAGTTACATGACGAATACCCATCGTCTTTTTCGCCCAACCCCTTTCCGCCATTAACGAGACACAAGTCGACCAATCAATACCAAATCCATCTAAAACCCTAGAATTTCAACAAAAACTACAACAAATCCTAACCTAAAACAACTATCGACTAACTAAATCAACAAAAAATATGAAAATAAATAAAGGTGGGTTGCGAGTTACCTGGTTAGACGTCGATTCGGTCCCCATTGTCAAGTATACGGTCGTCGTGAAGTCACCGGTTTGAAATTTTTTTGGGGTCACTGTGTGTGCTTTTGAGTCTTCGAGTGTTTGGTTTGTTTGGATATGCTTAGTGATTCGAAAATGGGTTTGTAACTACTAAAGCGCAATTATGTCTATTCGCACCCCAAAAAGGATAAAAAAATATGTTTGAAAAAGACGGGTAAAAAACATTTTCAATTGGCCAAAATGGCTAATAAAAAACCATTGTCTTGTTGTATCCGCTGCTTTGGCTCAACCAGTGAGGACCCACATCGAGCTCCACTTAAGGTACCAATAATCGGGCGGAGCTAGACCGAAATATTGGGGGTGAAAATTTTTGGGGGCTAAATCAATAAAAAAATAAATATTTAATACTAAAAATTAATATTTAAAAATAAAATATACCTATAAAAATTAAAATTTCAAAAATTTTGGCCCCCAATCATCCCCTACCAATAATCGAGAGTACCATCAGAAGGAATTCCAACTGATAGACCATACGACCCCTCCCAAAGGACGAATGATCATATTTAAGGGAAACACCAACTTAAAAGGCGCAACCCAACACTGAACAATCCGAGTTATTCAAATAAGCAAATGCATACACTGCAATAGTTCTCATAGACCGTCCAGCCGACCAAGTCCATGGCAAGGAATATCAACTCATGTCAACGATTTTGTGTAACTTAATCAGGAGGAAAAACATATCCCAAGGCGCCATTATGCAATCTGCTACATTCTCTAATCCCTAACATCCTAATGTATAGATATCACATCTATATACGAGGAATCATTACTCCTATAATCCAAAGTAAACTAGTTTAGTCCAGGGACGGACCTACCTCGGTAAATTTTGGGATTAATTCTATTTGGCCCCCTCATTTTTTTACGTAAAATAAAAAAGTACGTCAATTTTGTGTTGTAGTTATGTATTTTGGGATATTTAACGAAGAATATTGTTTGAATTCGATACAAATCAGTCTTTGTAAAAATCGGCCTAGGCGGTTTTGCTAAAATCGGTGCAAAAAATCGTGTTGGCTAAAAATCGGCCTACGGTCAAACAATCCGGTCAGGTGCTTGACATGCAGCCAAAAATTGGTTAGCTAGCGCCCGCCTAGAAGGTCTAGGCAAGCAAAAATCGGCCCCCACGGTATCAAATCCTGGTTCCACCCTTGATTTAGTCCCTCATTTATGACGAGAAAAGGGTTCGGTTGCGACTCTTTCAATCTTTCTCCGCCAATAACTCTGTAAACAAAAAGTATTTATTGCATGCTTCCGAGCTAAGAGAATATAAACGGGAAAATACCATTAAGCCTGACCACGAACAGGTCAGCAACTCCGTGTATTTTCTCTGCTTTACTATTTTCATTATCTTAATGGACAATTAATTGTTAATCCCACAAGACCAGTATTTTTGGTTGACAAATTAGAAACACAAATCAGCACGTCAACATATATATGTGTCAACAAAAATTAGGCTAAAATCAGAAGATACATAGGAGAGGTATTTGTATAATTTACAACTTAAATTTAATCATTCAATTTTTATTATTCATTTTCATCCTTTATTAAAAAAATTTAAGGCAGTTAAATTCTTAAAATCGAAGCTGCAAAAAGATAACAGATTAGAAAAAGGAATTATTTACCAATGACATGTAAAATTACAAGACTAATTAATCCACCCGAAAAATAGTAAAAGATATCCAAAGATAAGCAAAGGCAAATATACCAAATTCCATCAAAAGAATTTGAAGTCTCTTAATTCGTTATTCCTACCATCTTTCATATATTTCCTTCGGCTTTCCCATTAACATCATTACGGCCCCGAAATTCGACCGCCACAGGCTCAGTTTTCTTCCCCTTATACCTCCCAGCAACCCACAAATACACAAAAAAATTAATCCCATTAATCCCCGTCAAAACCCAGTAAAAATAATCAAGCCTGCTCTTATTCAAATCATCCCTCAGCCACCCCTTCCCCATCCCACCCGTAAATCTCTCAACAATCTTAACAATGGCGGTGCTGAGCCAGCTTCCAATCCCAATCTCGCTCAAAAACACGGCGCTGCTAATGCTCCTCGTCCCATCCGTCGCCTCGTCGTAGAAAAACTCCAGCTGCCCCACGTACGTGAAAACCTCGGCCGTCCCGATCAGAAAACACTGCGGGAAAAGCCAGAAAACGCTCGTTAGCCCATCATCTCGGCGCTTTTTCTCCACCACGGCAGCGGAGACCATGGCGACAATCGACACGAATAGGCCGGTCCCCATGCGCTGTAGCGAGGTGATGCCGCGTGGATGGCCGGTTCTGGGGCGGAGAAATGGGACGACGATCTTCTCGTAGATGGGGACGACGATGAGGGCGTTGACGGAGCTGAAAACGGGGATTGAGCCCGGAGGATTCTGAAATTGGGGCCGAGGGATCGGTCCATGGTGTTGGCCTGAGCGATGAAGAAAGTGGAGAGCTGGGAGAAGGAGATGGCGAGGGCGATGGTGGATGCCCAAATGGGGATGATTCGTATGAACGATTTGAATTCTTCGACTTGGGTGATTGTGCACAGTTTCCAGCGGTTGTTGGGGTTGATGTCAGGGTCGGTTATAACGGCTGCTTTGTCCAGATATCTGCATGTGCGTGGAAAAAACAATAAATTTGATTCTGTTGGATTAGTTAATTATTGAATCATGTTGGATCATGAATGTTAAGTTAAGAGTAAGATATCATCTAAATCAAAGCTATAAACCACGAAATGTTAAAGCATTTCAATTTTCCTCTCCATCTAAATTCTGCTGAAAAATCGAGAGAAAGAGAATCCAGGAAATAGTTGAAATCTATGAAGCTAATTGAAAAAAAAAAAACAATTGTTAATTACAAAGTATACGTTAAAGTTTGGTCTAATTAAAAAAAAATCTCAATTTTTTGAAATTATAAATACACCCTGCTTGTGTATGTTTCACAAATGGTACCCTCAAACGAGGATAGACCAAGAGGGGACTGGACAGGGCCATCGTCTCTCACAAAATTTTATGTTATGTAGTATATATATCTATATATTATATATTTATGTATCTGCTTTCGTCCCTACCCTCAAATAAAGCTCGTATTAGGCTAGATCAAGCCCAATGGGCCAAGTGATAAAATACGGTCGGCTTAGGCCAAATCCAAATTTTATCGGTTGAACATTTTTTGTAGCGAACCCATCAAATTAACAATACTTACACATGATTTCTATTGAATTTCAGTTAAGCCAATTGGGTCGTGGCAATTTTGCCAACTCTACTCAATAGAGAAATATACCCTTAATAATGGTTTATGTTTCACAAATTGTACTCTCAAATAGAGATTATAAGGGTAGGGTCAAGCCCATTGGGCCAAATGATAAAATCTGTCGGTTCACAATTTTGTATAATCCAACCCATTAGCAACATTTACACACGAGAACTCACATGTAATTGACAATCAATCACTTCACTGAAAATACAAACAAGAAATTAAATACTTAATTAATTACTAACCTGTATTGTTGAGTATGTGCAAGCTTTCTAGCACCACGAATATCAGACTCTTTACTATCAACCTCATAAAGGCGACAATCATCCCGGCTCACCTCAACCCCTCTCAGATGATTCCTACCAGAAGCCACAATAACTTGTACAAACCTCGTAAACGCACTCCCCATCGGTTTCTGGTACCGATACTTTCTCCAACCAGCCGCCAATATGAAGATCGAAATAATCGTAGCACACGTCGGGATACCGAATCCCCAAGCCCACCCGAGTTCCACTTGCACGTAAACTAAAAGCGTTATTCCGAAAAGCGCTCCCATGTTTATGGCAAAGAAGAACCAGTTGAAAAACGAGTATTTCTTCTGGGCTTCGTCTGGATCGGACTCATCGAATTGATCGGCGCGAAGGAAGAGACGCAGGGCTTGATGCCGCCTGTGCCGAGGGCTATGAGAGCTAGGGCGAAGTAAAGGAACGTGGTTTGGGCGGGTGATGCTGGGATGCAGGGTTTCTTGGTGCAGTGAGGTGGTCGTAGGGTGTCAATGGATCCTGAAACTGTTAGCAACACCATTCCCTGATAGATAAGAAAACGTAATGTCAAAAGTGACAGTAGTAATTTCTCATTGTAATAGGCTAAATTGGTAATTTACACCTATTTTGACTAAAAACTTGACTCCTAAGTACTTATATTTTCTTCATTTTCAAGAAATCAATAGGGTACATTTTTGAGTACCGAGAAATATCGCGATCCCAATAAATGAAAAAAACATAAGACGGACAATTAAACTCAAAAATGACTATAAAACATGTTTTTGATAAATACAACTATTCTTTCTGTTATATATGAACAAATGACCAAAAATCCAACTATGTAGACATGATACTTTCATTTTTCAAAGAAAAGGTAGTAATTATTTCATGCACAGAATTCTGCTGAAATTTAAGGATTAATCTAGTAATTAAGAGTTGCATACTAGTAAGATACACTAAATTAATTTACAAGGATAATTACAAAAACTACCATGGTTTGGGGTCTGACTTATTACAAAATAAAAAAATAATTTTCTTTTATGTTACAATAAACCTTAAAGTATTACCAAAAAAAAGGCCTTCAATTTCTAAAACAGAAACAAATATCAAGATGTATTAGTAATTTTGAAAAATAGCTGAGCTTTTTTGTAATTATAGGCTAAATCTCAAGGGTATTTTTGTAATTAACAAAAATTATATCCTGATTTGTATTGGTCTAAGAGAAAATATATGTTTGATGTCAACTACTTTCTTTGTCTAAGTATCAAGAACATGTATCATATCAACCAATTAATAAAATGAAGAAATTGTTATAGTTATCAGTTGTTACCACAGCATAAATGCAAGAGAAGGTGATAATAGTACGGAAACGTCCCAAATAGGCGTCGGCTACGAATGCTCCAAACAAGGTGAGAACGTAGGCGGCTCCGCTCCAATTGGTGACGTGTGTGGCGGCTTCTGGGAGGGGCTGATGCATCGCCCCCACCAGATAAGCCACCATGTTTACAGCTATTGAAAAGAATGCAAATCTCTCCGCCACCTCATTCACTACACATTATAAATTAAACATCTTCAAACACTTTCACTTATCTGCTCATAATCACTGTTAGGGAGTGTTTTGCAAAAACTTATGCTTTTAATAGAATTGATTTATTGTAATAGAAGTGAAATGCAGATGACAATTGAAAATTGGTAGTTGTGTTCGCAAAAATAAAAGTTGGAAATAATTGATTGAATTAAAAGAAAGTGTTTGATGAATCAGTTGTAAAAGTATT
This sequence comes from Rehmannia glutinosa, assembly GCA_016081115.2. NCBI lineage: Eukaryota > Viridiplantae > Streptophyta > Magnoliopsida > Lamiales > Orobanchaceae > Rehmannia > Rehmannia glutinosa. The sequence goes on from JABTTQ020001395.1 coordinate 861,678, forward strand.
TTTGTATATTTCAAAATCAAACCAGAATCAATTTTGATTGCAATAGTCTCCACCTACTTTTAGATATTCTATTTAAATTAAAAAAATCCAAAAAGAACACTATAAGAAACAATCAAATTCCAACGAAAAAAATTCATAGGAATAAAAAACTATTGGAATTTTCAAAATTCAATAGAAATTCCAATGTTATAGCATCTGGTTGGAAAATTCCAAAGAAAGTCCAACGATAAGCAAAACTATTTTTTGTTTGTTGGAATATTTTTTCCATAGGAATTTTCATTGGAAATTTGTCATTCTAACGGTCATTATACCAATGGTGCCTTTCCATTGGAATTTACGTTGGAATCAATAATTCCAATGGAAATTGGCCAAATACCAATGGATTTTTTCGTTGGAATTCCCTTGTTTTTTGTAGTGGAATAAGCGCCGTTTGAGAAACCCCAAAAATATATCTTCTTTTTTCAGCTAAATGTTGAAAATTATTTCATTTCGGGATAATTACAAAAGAATAAATTAACCCTAAGGTTTTGATTACATACGAGAAAAAATATTAGGAGATTTTTGAAAATTAAAAAAATAAAAACTCAAGCTATGATTTTATCTAAAATTTAAGAAGCTCACTCGAATATCTCTAGAAAAGTCAGGTGGTTTAAATAGAAGGAGTTGAGAAAGTGAGGCAGAATCAAACCTCAATTTTTTTTTTTAATTAATTAGCCCAACCCTCAAGAAGTTTTTATAATCATCCCTTTGTTTTCTTGTGTTTGCAAATACTCCCTTAATGGATTTCATCTGGACTTTGCAACAAATTAATTCTAGGATTAATCGCATTTGTGGTCCTATAATATAAGGAGACCAGTGGCATATTTAATTCTATAATTATTGTGTATAGCAATTTTGGTTCCATATGTATTACAAATTGGCATATTTGGTCCACTAAGTATGCTATTAGCAATTCGGTCCCGCAAATTTTGGTTTTTGTGCAATTTTGGTCCCGGACACTCTAAATTTGTGCAATTTTGGTCCTCAAATGATGAAATATGACTTACCCATTTTCATCAAAATTGCACAAAAATAAAACTTATGGGACTCAAATTGCACAAAAATGAAAATTTACGAGACCTAAATTGCTACATAAGCATACTTAAAGGACCAAATATGCCGCCCCTTTGAATTTACAAAACCAAAATTGCTATATAAAATACTTACAGGACCAAATATACCACCTCCTTATACTTAGAGGACCAAAATTGCAATTAAGCCGTAATTCTGTATGGATAAATAGAAATCAAGAATAAAATTAAAATTAAAGTACACACAATAAAAGAAAGAAAACCTATGATGTAAGGGGCAGCCTTCCATCCGCCTGTTTTCTGTTTATCTGCAATCCGTCCTTTATAATCCACGCATCCATTCGAAACCAAAGTTGTTGTTATTGTCATTTCTTCCTACAAATATTCATTTTCAGACCAAGTTTCATGAAGATTAATGCAAATTAATCAAATATAAATAATGTCTGGAAAACAATTAGACGTCCAAGTAATGGTATATTACCTTCGTGTACTTGTTTGAATCAGAGGAATCCATGGGTGGCTTATGATTAGCTCTGTGGCACTTATGAGTAGTGGTATATATGCTGCAATTGATGGCTTGAAATAAGCATGTTATGAAGCCAATGAAAAAATGTTGCTGTTGTTGGATATTAGCAGATAACAGATTTGTGGGAGAAAATTATTCCCTCGTGTAATCAATTTGTACAATCCGTCTTTCCTTACGAAATTAGATGATTTAGTATATGGTTATGCGTAATCAATATTAAATATTATGATGTTATATGTGATTGTGTAACTGATAGTTAATTATGGTTATAAGTCATTAATGTAAGTTTGACTTCATTTTCAGAGGTTTATAGGCTTTTCGCTTTGTATTTCAGTTCACAAATAATACCGATTGATGTGATAGTTCAACAATGTCATCGCATTTTTTTCAATAAATAAATTTGTAAAGAATTTGGGTGCCCATTTGTTTATAAAATCAGGAATTTTTTTTTAAGTACAATAGAATAGTAGAGAGGAATAAACACAATTATATGTGATCGAACCATAATCGTTCTAATTGCAAAAATTTCTACCACTAAAGTACAAAATTAATTCCACCGGGAAAGTTTATTTAAGGTAGCGGCGAGAAGTTACGGAGAAATTAATGCAAGAAATAATGCTGGTTATGGTAGGTGTTGAAAATTATATGTTCAATATCTGTTAAAGATTATTACTACGGTGGACCACTGAATTTGCCGACATTGCATATTAAGAAAAAAAAGGTTTATTAAGTTATAAAATATTACTAAGGGTATTCCTAAATATATATATATATATATATATATATTTCTAAGGAGTAAATTCCACTTTATCCCTTATACTCTTGCTAATTCTCAAATTACTCCTTTTATTCTCAATTGTCACACACTACCCCCTTGTACTCTCATATATATTATCTCATTTTACCTCTTTATACTCTTATTTTCTCACTTTGCCCCTTATATTCTTATTTTGTCTCACTTTACGCCCTTACTCTCATTCTAAAATGAGTATACTTTTATTTTATATACTATTAATTAATATTTAATATTAAAATTATTTAAATTTTTTAATTTCAAATTTGACCACTACTTTTATTAACATTACTCTTATTAAAACTTATATCATATGATATTTATAATTAGATAAAATATTTTACTTATAATGATTTCACTCACTTAAGTATCAGTTAAAAAAATATATTTATGATTAATATTTTGATAAATGCACAAAATATTAATAATTTTTTTATTATTAAAGGAATTATCAATTTTGTACGAAAATAATATTTTAACGTAAAATAGTTTCTATTAACTCATGATAATTTTATTAACAATAAAATATAAACTATACATAGTTAATAAACTATTTAATGTATTAAAATGACTAAGGAATTCTTAAATTAATGTATTATCTATTTAAGAAACTATAATATAGTTAATTTATTAATACTTATATTAAATTATAAATTATATTAAATTTTTTAAAATAATAATTAATGGATTTTAAATTGCATAATGTATGCAGAGCACTTCCTAAAATATAAATGATATACTCTTTACAAGTAATGAATATTTACAAAAATAAAATGTTTTGAAATTATATAAATAAAAATAATTGAATAATGTTTATTTGCAATATGAAGTATTTGATAAAAATAATAATTAGTTGTTTAATACAAATTATTTTTAGTCAATTTTATGTAAAATTCTAGTAATAAGCAATTTTTATCATCAAAAGAAACTATGTTAAATTTAAAAAAACAAATCCACATACTTTGATAATTCATTCAATAAGTAGATTTTTTAAAGTAAAAATGTAAATCACAGAATATAAATGTTAATAAGAGCTATGTTAATAAAATATAGTCTTGTAATCGAAATAAAATATATTTTGTAATAATCTTAGTATTAAGTATTAAATAATAGTTAGTATTATATAAAATAATAGTATACTTATTTTAGAATGAGAGGGGGTATAATGAGAAAAATGAGAGTATAAGGGGGCAAAGTACGAAAATGAGAAGTGAGACAAGATAAGAGTACGAGGGTAAAGTGAGACAAAATAAGAATACGAGTGGATAAAATAAACAGTTGAGAGTATAAGGAGGTAAAGTGAAAATTTATAATAGTATACAAAGGGATAAAGTGCAATATATAATTTACCCTTTTTTAAAATTCTTTTCAAGCTTATCTCCAAAAAAAAAAAAAAATCATAATAAGCTCTCAAATCATGCATGAAATGATAGTAAGTGGATGCTTGCTTATTATATTCAAGGTTTTTATGTGTAAATTATGCTTTTAGAAAAGGCAAAAATTTGCGTGAGACGGTCTCACGGATTTAGATCCGTGAGACGGAGCCCTTACACAAAGTTTTAAAGGTTTTTTTTTGATTTTATTTTTCTTAGGGTTTATATTTTTTTTTAGGGTTTATTTTGTTTCTTGGGTTTATTTTTAATTGATTTGGGTTTTTAGGATTTTTAGTTTTTTTAGCGTTTATTTTTTATTTTTGGGTTTATTTTTGTTTTTCGGGTTTATTCTTCATGGTTCATATTTTTAGGGTTTATTTTTGTTTCTTCATGGTTCATTATTATTTTTAAATTTATTTTCATGGTTCATATTCTCAAGACGGAGCCCTTAGGAGGTCCGTCTCATTGATTTAGATCCGTGAAACCGTCTCACAAGAGACTTGCTCTTTAGAAAAAAATTAGATTGACTGGATAATGGACTGAGACATGAAGAAGAATATGCAAATTTTAGATGGGCAAATTATTAAGGAGAATTAGATTCGTTTAAGGGACGGGCACGAGAATTATGTCCAACATCATGGGAAATAACAGAATTAGGTTCTGTTATTTATTTATTTATTGAATTTATTAAGGATGGACATGTGAGCTCAAGACTGCAATAATAATAGAATCAGATTCATTTTCTTCAAAGGTGACAGTAATAGTAACATGGAAAGCCGAACTTTGTAAGTCTACGTTTTAAGATCTGATTTTTTTTTTCTTTTTTTTAGTAGGGAGAAAAATGTTCCTTGTTTGTTTGTTTTTGCCCACCCCCCCCCCCCCAAATGAATGGTCAATTGTCATTAATTAAAAATACCAGTTAAGTATTATTAATTACGTAATGGGCAATCCGATTACAAAGTCTTTTTAATTTAATATTATTCAAAAAATTGAAATTATATTTATTTTACTCAATATTCACTTACATTTTATTCACTTTTTATTTTACTCAAAAATTGAAATTACACTTGCATTTATTCACTTTTCATTTCTGGAGAAACAATATACAACCATATCACCTATATATATATATATATTAATAACAAAACTGTTTTTATATTTGTTTTCCTGCCCAAAAAAAAAATATTGCCTAAAACGAATTTTTTATAACTATTTAATTAAAAATAATTTCCATCAATAGCCAAATCTTCTTAATTATAATCATTAATGTTTTCAACTCTGTTTTAGAATGATTTACAACCTAATTTAAGCATGATTGTTGTATCCATGTAGTTTGGAATGATTTACAACCTATAACATAATATAATATTATATTTTATTCTTAAAAATTGAACATATTTTGTAAATTTATTAGTGATTAATAAAATACATTAATAAAACTCTATGTATCTCTTATGATACAAAATCGTTTTATATATAGCATAATCATATATATATATATATATATATATATATATTCTTAAGATAGATTATTAATATTAGAAAGTTAATATTCTCCAAATAATAAATTATATTTTGATAAAAAAAATTAATAATACTTTTTTGAAAAATATATAACATTCTATATTAAAATATATATATGCAAGAATGATCTCCTATCCACCATCAACATAGCTTAAGCCTTAACATATCTATTGTTTATTTTCTATACAAATATCTATATATGAGAATGATCTCCAATCAATCTTGATGTATATTTTAATGTGTCTAATGTTTATATTATATTCAAATCTATATACGAAAATAATCTCACGTCCACCGTCAATACAACTTATCTATTGTTGATGATGCAATATTTTGTGGGACTGATCACCATTATTATAGACTATTTAGTACGGAATGATTTGAATACAACTATACAAGTACCCGATAAAAAAGTGGATTGACTACATTTTTTGGAGGCGAAAAGGATGGACATATTAGGCACAACCCATAAGCCTCGAAAAGTTGGCGGCTTGGTTATTTCATGTGTATTTAATTATATGGATTATGGCTTAAAAATAGCGGTCAATGAAATTTCAAACCGGCCAACCCGATTTTCTCGTCGATTCGACGAACCAACACCACCCGGTGACAACCGTATTGAATATTAATATAGACCGTGCATCGCACTGGGGCCTCATCTAGTGTATATAAAGAGAGACTATTCCTAGAATAGTAATCAATATTTTCCCGCCTAAATCACTTTACTAAAAGGGTAATAAGATTATATTGAAAAATAAGAAATAATAAATATTTGGGATTTTATTATTTTTATAATCAAATTTCTTTAAATAAATTATTTTTTAAAATTATATAAAAAGTAGAATTATGTAAAATGAACGTTCCAAATATGTATGTGTTGTTGTCTTTGCATTAATTATTATATTTGTTATTTTTCTTATTTTTTTAATCAAACTTAATAACCTTTTCGGTTCTTAACCATTTTTGACGTATAATATATCTAATTAATCATCTTTTTACGATCTTTGATTTGACATCAATATTGCACATGTACAATAAAAAATAAACATAAAAATATAAGATATATTTATCATTATTTTGTAATGAGTTTTTAAAATTATGCATTTGGTTTATTGGACATTAATTTGTATATTAATGTATTTTGACTATTTATGATATATGCATGTATAGTTGTTATTTGGGCATAACTCATATCTTCATAATTATATAAAATTATATTAAAGTTAATTAAATTTAATTAAAAACTTCTTATTTTAATTGAAGAAAATATCGCAAAATATGTATCCAAATATTATATATTACATATATCCATCCATAGCATTTTATGAAATTATATCCATTATAGTTTTTATATATAGAAAATTGCTTTTTATATTAATGTACTTTTCATGTAAACCAAAATTATTTTTCATTTTTATCAACTTATTTTGATATTCAACTTTTAAAGTTTTACAATGATCATTAGATATATATTTTTCTGTTTGATATATTTGTGATATATCACATATGTGTATATATATAAATAGAATAGTTGTTGTTTTTTTTAAAATGTTCATTTTTCCCTAAAATTATGTTGTTATATATAAAATATGTTTTTTGTTCGATCCCTTTAATAATTATGATAATTGTTCAGCTTTCTAAACTCTAAAAAGTATTGGAATTCGAAATAATTTTATTATTGATTGAAAATACAATGTATTAAATATTTAAAAACATGGGGCAGTTAAGACTTTTTCAAACGTTTACTTTCTTACAGATAAACTGCTCTATAAATAGATACAATTCACACTCATAAAATTTGTTATCAACCAAATATATCTTTATTTAAAGAGGTTTTTTTCATAGTTTGTAATAATTTATTTTTCTATAGTTTAATTGGATGATTTATAATCAAATTAACTTTTGCAAATCACTCAAAATTATTTTTATAAAATTAAAGTTCGTGCATCGCTTGATGCAAAAACATTCCAAATATGAGAATTTGAATAGAGAAGAATAATAAGAAAATTCAAATAATACAATACAAATCCCCAAATAAAATTTCAAAAATTAAAAATTAACTTAACAACATGAATAAAATAAAATCATTGTACGTAGTTTTTATATACATGTATTAGTTTTAATTTATTGCACGGCGAGCTTTGCAAACATCTATGCTGCCAATTTATACATATGAACAATTTTTGAAAATAACTTTGCATCTGAATTAACTACTAACCCATTGAAAAAAGTATGGCACCAATTTTCACATTTATTAACAATCTAAACATGACTAAAATTAAATGTGCGAAGAAGTTGTGCCTTGTGCGATTTTATGAAAAATTAGTTTTTGAAAATCGAACACATATACATAGTTTTTGAATGTATTTTTTTCCCATAATTCTCAAGTATGATATTTTTTCCTTTTGACTTCATCAATGAAAAAAATTAAATAGTATTTATCATGTATTATTTGATGCTATTTTAAAATTATTGCAATACAGAAGATATATCTCATAAAACTATTAGAAAAATGCACATGTTACAGTGTAAAAAGAGAGACCTCACAAATTTACATCCCGTACATCGCATCGGTTAAATACTAATTTAAATTAAAACATGCGGATTCAAAATAATTATTATCATTACATATATCATATTCTTTTGTTTAAATATTATAGCATGAGTGAATCACTTAAAAACATAATCATTGAAAAAAATGTTCCCACTCTTAGCGTGGTTCCTCCATTCTCGTCTTCAATGTGCTCCCGATTTGTGTGTAAGGTGTAGATATATTTAGAATTTATCTACTATATATTTAAATCAATAGTAATACATAAGATCATAATGCATAAATTAATTAGATCGATATTACTTACGGACATTGATATAGTTGAATCTGAAAATCTAGAGATTGAGTTGTTTCTTGAATTGTTTGAAGTTCTTTGCCGTTAGGAACTTCTAAGACCTCCTCGACCCTATTTGATGGTGTATCTGAATTCTAAAGATGATTTTAGGGATCTAAATTAATATTGTATATATACACTCATTCCAACAACGAATCTATCTATTTATGAGAAAATCTTAATACCTAACTAGCATTTCGGTTCAAGGTGAAGGAATTTAAGTTTGCTAAAGTTAAATACATGAATCATAGCGTTAGGTACTCTAAGATTGAGTATTATCTTCTATGTATCACAATGTATTTTGTTTCTTAACACAAGCACATAAAACTTAATGAATAAACTTAGCTTTATGTTTATTCTAGGTCCTTTCTTGAAGATATTCTCAAATGAATGTATACACAAATGAAATATGAGAAATATCATAATTGAAATAGAGTTTTACAATAATAATTCTTACAAAATCATAATGAAGAACCAAGTCTTATACGTTCTACATGATCCTCGAACGTATGGTGGCATGGCTTTTGTCAAATGATCAATCACCAATTTAGATTAATGTGTTCAATGACCATTGTTTTATCTTTTGACGTTCTCTTATGGCTAATAACTTTATGTTGATATGTTTGATTCGACTATGACTTTTGTTATTTTTAGCCATAAATACTGCATTTGAATTGTCACAATATATTCTTAAGCGTCCTGAAATGGAATCAATAATTCTAAGCCCGGAAATAAAACTCTTCAATCATACACCATGTTAAGTTATCTCAAAGCAAGATACGAACTCGGATTCTATAGTATAAGTAGCAATTAAAGTTTGTTTTGTGCTTCTCCAAGATAAGGCTCACCGGCAAATATAAAAATATAACTAGATGTTGAATTTCGTGAATCAACATAGCTTGACAAAGTCCAAATCAGTAGCCAATGATTTCCAAATTATGAGTTCAAGCGATACATAAACATGTAATCTTTTATCCCTTGAAAGTACCTAATTACCTTCTTTGCGGCTTTCCCGGTCAATTCTGGATTACTCGATATCTTCCTAATATTCCAACAACAAATCCAATGTCAGGCCTTGTGCAAACCTGAGCATACATTAGACTTTTAATAACAGAAACATATGGAATATTCTTCATCGGTCATTTTCAAGATTATTTTTGGGACATTATGCTAAATTGAATTTATCACCCTTCACAAAAGGGCATATACTTGGTGATCATTCATTCATCCGAAATCTCTCCAACACTTTGTTAATATATGTTTCTTTGTGAGACCTAAAATGCCTCTAAATCCGTCTCTATTGATTTTTAAGCTAATGATATATGATTCTTTACCCATATATTTCATATCAAAGTTTTTAGAGAGGAATTATTTCACCTCATGTAGAAATCATTTATCATTGGTTGCAAGTAAAATATCATCCACATATCGAATAAGAAAACAAATTTTACTCCCTTTAACCTTCTGGTATATATATTTATCCATGATATTCTCTACAAATCCGAATGAAGAGGTAATATCATAAAATTTGAAATACCTGGTCAGGAGTCTTGTTTCAATCCATATATATATATTTCTTAAGCTTGCACACCAATTGCCTACCTTTACAAGAGAAGAATCCTTCTAGTTGTTTCACATATACCTCTTTCTCCAGATCACCATTGAGAAAAGTATTTTCACATCCATCGATTTGCAATTCTAAGTCAAAATATGCAACTAATGTCATAATAATACGAAAAGAATCCTTTTTAGATACATGAAAAAGGTTTACTTATAATCGATTCATTCTATTCGAGTAAATCATTTACCAAGGAGTATTGCTTTATGTCTATATATGTTGCCTAATGAATCTTTCTTTACTTTAAAGACCTGTTTACACCCTATTGCCTTTGCACCATTCGGTAACTTGACAAGATCCCAGATTCCATTAGATTCCATAGAATTTATCTCATCTTTCATAGCCTTGTACCATAATTTGTTTTTTACAATTCATAGCTTGTGAAAACATTTCGGGATCATTTTTAGCTCCAATGTCATATAGTCCAATTCTTGTAGATACACAATATAATCATCAAAAAAGTTGTTGATAAATCTTACTATAGTATTATGTTTTTCAATTTGGTTGTTCAACATTATCCGGTATTTGAACAACTTATTTTACTAGGTTATCGGTTTGTGGAACTTCAATAATTGGTTGTACAACACTTTCGGTTGAACTTGAGGAATGTAATAAATGACAACTAATTTCTCACTTGATGTGGAAGGTTGATCATTTTTAGAGTTTGATCACTGTAACTGATCACTCCACTAATTAAGTTATTTTCAAAAAACTTTGCATTTCTTGATTCCACATTCCCGATGTTACGGGATGGACAATAAAATCTATATCCTTTAAACCTTTCGGCATATCCAATGAAAAATCCGTTAATGGTTCTTGGATCTTGCTTTTTCTCTTGTGGATTGTAAACTCTTATTTCAGATGGACTTACCCAAATGCGTATATGTCCCAAACTCGATTTTCAAGCTTTCCATAATTCGAGTGGAGTTTTGGAACATCCTAAGTTCGAACCCAGGATCAATATATACATTCTCATTTTAAGAGCTTGATCCACAAGCTACACCATGTCTAATAATATTCGGTTTCTTCTTTTTCGGCTATATCATTTTGAGTCCGGAGAACCATGCATAGTGTATTGAGCAAAAATCTCATGTTCTTGAAGAAACTTTGCAATGGACCAGGTGCTTGTCCATTTTCAGTGTTCTATCATAGTATTCTCAATCTCTATCGGTCCTCGCGATTTTTATTTACTTACCATATTATTTTTCTACTAGTGTTTTAAATGTTTTTAAGACATTTAATGCTTCGTCTTTATTATGAAGCAAATGGATATATATATATATATATATATATTTATATATATATATATATAAATATGTATATATATATCTGAATGTACGATTTCTAATATGTTCAAACTCCTCTTGGCACCTTTTTTGACTTATTAGTCTGCTTTCCTTTTGTGCAGTCCACACAAGTATCAAAATCAGTAAAATTCAAAGTATTAAGTACTCTGTCATTTACTAATCTTTTAATTCTATCTACGGAGAAATGACATAATCTCCGATGCCACAAATTAGAGGAATCTTCATTCATAATACATCACTTAATTCATGTGTGAACATGCATAACATTATAATCATTATATTATAGATAAATGGAGAAAAGACAATCTAACAGTGTACTATTCCCAATAAACTCAGAATTATAAAACAAACTGAAACTTATTTCAGAAAAGTTAAACGAAAATCCTAACGGTACAAGTCTTGAAGCTGAATTCAAATTTCTAGAGAAATTTGGAACATAAAAGGTCTTTTCCGAATGTAAAACATAACCATTATTTAAAATAAAAGCACATGTCCCAATAGCCTCCACATGTGAACTCGTCTTATTTCCGAGTAAGATGTTTTGTTCACTTCCCGTTAGTTAGCTAACTTTTACATTTCGCATACCTTATAAGGCATTTGAAGCATGAATTGTAGAACCAGAATCATTCTACCATGTATTATGAAAGATTCATAACAAACTAATGAGATTGATTTATCTTTCTTTTCAAGCCTTTTCTTGAATTCAATGCAATCTTTCTTCGCGTGTCCCTTCTTTTTATAGAATAAATAGTTTTGTTCTTTTTTAGTTTCACTTTGGATGGTATTTTTCCGTTCCGCTTCGTATTGGCTTGATTTTGATAGAGATGGCCGTGGGGATGGGGATGGGGATTTTTTTTCTCCATGTTGGCGGGGACGGGGGCGGGACGGGGATCATATTTCCCGCCCCGTTCCCCATAAAGAACCGATATTAAATACATAATATATTATTTTAAATATATATAATATATTATAAATATATCCACATTAAATATATATATTAAAAAAACTTTAATTTATTTTATTTTTTTGTATAAAGAATGCTTTATTAGTCTTTTTATATAATTCATATATTTTTAAATATTTTTTGAAAACAAAATTTGATTTTTTACAAAAATAAAATAAAAACGGGACGGAATTCCCAGCGGGGGATGGGGATGGGAGAGTTTTCTCCCGTTTGTCTCGAGGGGGCAGGAATAGGGATTCCCGTGGTCGCGGGGACGGGGATAGGGATTGGTCCCCGTCCCCCCCACTCCCGCCCTGTTGACATCCCTAGATTTTGATTCTTTCCTTTGTTCTTGCCATTATTCACCAACAATGCTTTTCTCATTTTTCCCAAACTTCATTCTTCTTGAACACATGGTCATCGAGTTCATTAATTGACCATATATCTTTATGCATGTTATAATTTTTTTAAAAAATAGTCCATATTATCGTGGAAGAGTGCTTGGTATATAGTTTACAAGGAAAGATTTAGACATTTCAACCTCAAGAGTCTTTAGTTGAGTTGTAATGTCCTCATCTACATGATGTGCTCATGCACACATCTTACATTAGTGAGCTTTAAGGATGAGAATTTCATTATTAGTGTCCGACAAGTGCCTTGTCCAAGTGGTAAATTGTTCATCAATAGCCTTCAACAATGCCTTGGCATTATTGTACTGATCAATAGAACCGTGAATACCATCAGATTTTTGGTCTTTATGAACATCACACCGAGACCATTAGACCACTCCGATCATTCATAAAGAGCTTTTTCATCTGAAGTGTTGGTCGTATCTATAGTTGGTTTGTCTTTCCTAATAGCATAATCAGTGTCCATCCACCCTAATTGAAGAAAAATTCTCTCCCTCCAAAAATTATAATTGTCCCCTCTTAATTGAGGAATGCCACATTTAATATCAGATAAAGTCACAGGTACGCTAGCTACATTTAATCATACACATTTATATCCGTTTGAGACATAAAGTATATGAATCTAGTGACATAAAACTTGCATGTGGTCAAGTCCTAATTCTTGATTCATTTATCTTTATTGTAGGTCCCAGGGGTGTAAGTGTAAGGTTTAGAAAGGGGGGTTGAATAAACCTTACCAAATTTTCGATTTAGTCCTTTTAAATCTCAGAGTTAATTCTACACAATTTTGTGTCTTGATGGACGGTCGAATTAGTCACTCAAGAGAGTTAATCTCTCAACAGAATTTGTTTGAAAGAGCATTGATGGAGTAACTCATTTGTTGGCTCACGATTTAACTCAATTTGTGGTTTTATTTTATTGGAAGACTTAACACCCTTAAATTTGATTAAGCAAGATTTTAGAGCTTGATTTAGTACTTATAAATTATCAAATGGATAGCAAATTTATCTGCCGGATATAAGCAATTAAAAGTGCGAGGAATTTAAAAGTCGAAATGTAAATGACACAAAGAAAGTTTTTATAGAGGTTCGAAGATGGGGTAATTCTTCTACTCCTCTCTTCTCCAACTCTGGAGGAATCCACTAAGTAATGATCGGTTTACAAAGCGGCACCAGGTCCGGATACAAGTCTTGATCACAACGGCCGACTTGATCCTTAGGGACTCGATGCGGAGACGCCTTGATCACTCGGTGGCTTCCGACGACTCGAACTTCTTCACAGGGTTTGCCTTGTTACTACTGACTCACTTGCTCAAGCTCTTTGGATTTGATCACGAAGCCCTCCAAAAGCTTAAGACTTGGTTCAACCTTGAACCTTTCTACAATCCTTCCCGGAAAGTAGACCCCTTGTTTTGATGTTTTTCTCTTCAACCGATTGAAGTTCTCTTTCCTTCACAGGTGAGTGTTGGATTGATGTACTTGAAATGTAGGCTTAAGGATTGAGATTGTTTGAGTTTTTCTAATGTGCTTGTGTATCTCACGTATGTGTCATTCATGCATCCATCTCTCTCAAACAAACTCCTCGGCCTTTTATAGTGAACTTTCAAAAATTTGCCCGTTGAAGAGATAGGCTTATTTTTGAAAGTCACTTTGCGTCGTTGGCTTGCGAGTTCTTGGAATTGCCATTTCCTCGTATGAATTGTTCTTTCACCTTTTGAGTTCGACACGGTGTAGTGCTTCCCATTGGTTCATTCCATTTGCACGCTTAAGGAATGAGCACTCCGAGAAAGGTGGTATGGAGATATTACTTGTTTAAGTAAATCTCTTGATTTTTGTGCAACGGTTCTTTTACGATTATCTCGACTTGATGCATTTCCTTGCTTTCCCCAGGTGACTTAGAGTCGCCTTCCAATCATTGGATGACTCTTACGTCACTTCAACTTGAGACTTGGCTTTTCTTGAGTGACTTGATGATGCTCCACTCAGTGCATCTCATCTCGCTTCTTTGAGTTCCGTCTACTCCTCTTTGCACATTCAATTGTTTCACAACAGGTCTTCCTTCCATTCTTCATTGTCTTCTTGCATGTTAGGGCGTGGTGACTTAACTTAGCAGCGACTCTAATTGTTACAATACATTTCTGACAAGAATTGGGAGCTAACTTTCTATTCTAAGTTTTTCATGGCATTCATCAAAATCTAAACAATAAAATTCCTAACAATTTCCCCCTTTTTGATGATGCCAAAACTTAAATCATTAAAAAAATGCAAATGCAAGGATACATACAGATAGTGTATTGACATAGAATGTATGCATAGAATAGATCTGTTTATTGATCATATCATTCCTGTTCTTTTACACAATTGTTTACAAGGTGTATCGAGCACATTTTGTCTATCTTTTGAAAATAAAATTTTTTAGCTTTATTACGAGAAGACTTACATTGTATGTGTTTACATGATAAAATACACGAAGGGTTGGACAAAGCAACACTTCATCTCCATTTGTCTCCTTCTTTCATCTTGTTCAAAGATCTTCTTCTCTTCTCTCTTCTTTTCTCGTCCACCGCCTTCTTTTTCTTTTCATATGCCTTCTGGCGGCTTCATCTTTTCTTAATCTTTCTGTCTCTCCGCCATAGCATTGAGTTTGTCTCTTGTTTTTTTCTTCTATTCTCTTAGTGCATACTCGGCGTTAGTTCTAGCCACTTTCAAATTTGCCACTTGGTCAAGCCTTGACCCCAGTAGATCCCTCCTTTCTTTCCTGGATCTACGTATTCAATATTCTTGGCGAGGCCAGGTGCTCAAGCTTCTTCCTCCACTTTCTTCCTCTACCTCGGGCGTATCTTGTCTTTGGGGTCTTCTTCTTCCCGGTGAGTGACTAGCAGAGTGGCAGCCAGAGGATCGGAGGAAGTCTCTGTTGTCGTCGGCTTCTTCACATAATGTGAGACCCTTTTCCCAATACAAGTCCCAAGCTTGATCCATGGACATATTTGCAAAATATCCTTGATTCGAGCGTTTTGAATTCATCAACTGATCGTGGCTCTGTCCCGACATCCGAAATGGCATACGTGTCTCTATCAAGTGGAATGCCTCCATGTTCTTTCAAGATGTTCATCACCCGGCATCCATTCTTCCTTCCACTTCCTTCATCCCTGCTTCAATTGCTTTTCTCTTCTCGGCCATAGATACAACTGAGAGTGTTGGAGTGGCGAGTCATGCGGGAGTTCCGCTTATAATGTCACATTTGTGTGGGACTACTGTTGGGGGGTTTGTGCAATCATCAAGGTCATATCTTTTGATCCTTCCCCCTCGGTGATTTTCCTTTCTTGATTTCAAAATTTCCTCGGTGATTTTCCCTTCTCATTGTTCCTTCTCAGCCTACTCCTTTCTTTTTCACTTGATTTTTTTTTGCTTTAAGGTATTCCTCTTCCCTTTTTGGCATCATCAAAGGATAGAGGAACCCAGTGGAACATCTTTGGCAAGCATGAAGTCGAAATCTTCGATGGTTGAATTCTGCTTCAAATTTTTGCGTTGTATGCGGCACGACGGAATTGAACGAGTAGCGTTGGATTCTCACTGAAATCGGCTTCATCTCGGCCATGAGAAGGCTGAATTTTCTTGTCATGTGTTCTTCCAAATCTGTATATCATTTGCATTCTCGCTCACGCAGCCGGCTTGATCTCGGCGGTGTGAGCTTCATGCATATGCTCAATGTGTTCCCTCGGCCTTCGTTTTGCATCGGCATTTTCGACTCTCCACACCGCCCAGTTTGTTGAACAATTTGTTCAAGTATCTCTGTTCCACACGCATTGTTTCTTTGTTGTTGCCACCATTCCCTTATTCGAATGTTATGCCTCTTAAGTCATTTTGTAAGGGTGGCATCTCTCTGTTGTCCAATCGCATGTCCAAAGAGGCGATGCCTCTCCATCCTTTCAACTTGACAAAGAGTGCCTTGAACACTTCTCGAACTTGGTTTGATTAACACATTGCGGTGATGGCCATACAAAGATCGAAGTCATAGTCATTTGGAACAATGGTGTCTGTTGGAAGAACAGGAGGTGGTTTGTGATAGCGTGCTTGTTCATTTCGACTCTTCGTGGAGTTCTCGTATCTCCAGTGAGAAAGGGAAATATTCTACAAAAGATTCATCACCGCCAACCGGGATCATTCGATGATGAGCGGTGCGCGTGAAGTTCTTTTGGGAATCGATCTCTTGTAGCTTGAGGAGCGGAGCGGTGGTTTTGGTTGTTGGGTTTGGTTGTGAAATAGACTGGCTTTTGAGCCTCCATTGTCTTAAGACTTCGTTGGTCTCGGTGATTTTTCCTTTTGATGAGACTTGTCCTCGGCCTTATCGGCGGCGTCATCGGACGATGATGAGATTTCTAGTGGTGGCTCATCATCAAAGTTAAAAATTTGACGAGTAGTCTTGGGATCGAGACTTGCTCATGCCTGGAACATCCGCGGTGAGTCTTTTGGATTTGTCATGGGGGTTGACTCATCTTCTTCTTCGCCTTCGATCCCGAGGAAAAGTGACATCGGGTTGTCCGGGAATCATGAAGTGCGCGATCTCCTTCTCGGATGGGTCATGATAGCGGAAGTGATGTTCTCTACTTGACTTCTTTACCCGGGAAGTCTCAACCTCCCGTGGCCTTCATTTTCTCAAAGTCTCTCTGCTGCGAGGCCTGGTCCTCCCTTTTGATGTCATTTGTCTTAGGGTCTTTACGGCATCCATTGGAGTCTCAACCCCATGGATTGCACTTTCATCGCCAGTGTTAACTCCCGTGGCATGTTCCTTCCTCGTGCCTCGACCGCATCGCAGCGTCATTAGCCTTGAGTGGAAGCGGTTGGCACCTCACCGAGACAGTCTCAATCGCCTCGAGCTTCGTTGATGGCAACTTCTTGTTCTTCTTGTGATTGTAATTTCTCTTCTTCGCCTCCTTGATTCTTTGTCGAGTCATCGTAGCATCCTCCGACCTTGCTGCGGTGGAGAGAGTTTCCCCTCGGTGGCGCGCACCGGTGAGTGACTTGGAGTGGGGTCACTCGTCTCCAAACTCCGGTACATTTCGATTAATGGTTCAACCGTTGGGGCGGTGGTAGCACACCTTCAATAGGGGTTGGCTCGTGGGGTCCCCATTGTCCCGGTTTCATCGCCATTTCCCTTATTGCCTTCTTCCGAGTGAGTTGGGAAGTGGTAGCAAAGCAACATCGGTGGCTATTTCTTTGAACCACTCCCATAGGATCGATTTCGGTGTGTTACGGAGGACTCTCCTGGTCCCTCCATTAGTCTTTGCTCGTGAAGAATTCTTGATTCGTGCAATGCTTCTTTGCATTTGCAACTCTTAAGCGGCGTGACATTCTCAGTTCCTCGTCACTTTCGGAGAAGACATCAATAAGAGGATGTGTGTGTTACGTGGTGCGGGAGATAGAGGCGGATGCTTGCCTTCTCATGTCTTGGCTTCTTGCTTGCTTTGCTCTCTCCCCTGTCCTTGTAGATTTGCGGGATGTCTAAGCGAGTTGTCCTCATCAAGTCTTTGGGAGCACGATAGTTAGGCCAAGGAAATTTAGTTCCTCTTCTTCTTCTATGAACTCAGCCGTTGGAACTGTTTCCCCTTGACTTGCTCAACTTCCATTTTCTCCACTCACGCAGACGATTTTGGATGTCCGGGTAAGGTGGAGATAGGATCATTACATCACTATCCGGGTTGGTTCTTCTGCTTGCTTGGTGTGTGAGATACTTTTGCGTCTTTGGGTTGCCTCTCTGGCGATCGCCTTCAGCGAGACTTGGTGTTTCATCAACTACATCGGAGACTCTACTTCTCCGGTAGTCTCCGTATTTGTGCTAGGAGTAATCGATCACTCATTTGGTTTCTCTGTTCGACCGCTTGACGAGTCTTCTTCGTCTCTGGTTTGTACCGGGGAATTTAGTTCGGGCGGTGTCCTCTCGAGTCTTGGGTGGCGGGGCGGTCTTGGTGTTTGTTTCGAGGAGCTGGCCGCCTGGGCTTGTCGATTCTCCTCCTTTTGACGATTGGAGAAGGTATTTGTGAGTCCTTCTCGACCGGCTGCGGGCGGGTGACACGGCTGGGGGCGGTGACTCAGCTGCGGGAGCAGGAGCATGTTTGGTTTTCTTTTTTCGCAGGGCGATCTTCTTCTTACTTGCGCAGGGCGACTTTCTTGTTGGCCGGAGAGGAAGCATTTGTATCTTGGTCGGTGATTCCCCCTCACCTGGTGTCGGCTCTCTTGGCATAAGCTCGCCCGAGCACCGAGAGAGGTTAGCTCGAACATCCTCTTGTTAACATGGAAGGCCTTCCCATGTCTAAGAGGGACTCCTTTCACCTCCAATAGCGGAAGCCAATTACCAGGCCATATCCCGGGGATCCTCCAAATGTGCCATCTTCTTTGAAGGACTTGTTCCCCACGTTCGGGCAGATGCATGTTGTAGATAAACTCAGCCAGTTTATCTTCTTTTCATCGATGATTGCAGCCATCACAATCGGCTTTGCCTTTGTGAGTTGGTCAAAGTCGCCAAATTTGATGTCGATACATTTGGCAACTATATCCAACAACTTGTGATAATCCTCCTTCAGCAGCAGATCTCTTGTTTCTTTGTGTATATTATTTTATCGGCAAAGTCGGACTTGGCTATTTCTTTCCATGCGTCACCAAGTTTACATCGGCTTCTTTGATCTCGGATGCTCCTTCTGCTTTGGTAGTGAGCAATATTGCCAAGTCTTGGCGGTGATAGTACCGCTTCCCGTGAGCAGATGACTTGATTCCTTCATCGTGAATCTCGGCATTCACGTAGAATTGTGCGACCTCCTCCACATAGGTCATCGGATATTCGGATTAGAAACGGTTTTAGTGGGGCGTTTCCAACTTCTCAAGCAATTTTCTTCACCAGGGTGTCGTCGGACCCCTGTTTCACCATTAAAATCGAAATCCACCGTCGAACGGGGGTGTGGATTTGCTTTCCTAACTTAGTAAAGTCATAAGTTGGTGCCATTTCTGAGAATTATATCAAGAAAAATCTCGAGAAATTGATTTGAAGGTTGATAGGGTTTCGAGAGTAGTTTGCCTTTGCTTTTGAGAGAAAAAGATGAAGCAGTTTTAGAAGTGTGAGAGAGAAAGCGGACGAAAATGGTTTAAATATGGTTTATGAAAGGGCGTGCGGAGGCGGTTTTGAATTGTGATCGAAATCAACGGATTGGATTTCGTGACGCCTATTGAGCATTTCACGTCTCGTATTTAATGCGGCAACATTTATATCCAATCATAAGCTTAGTGTGCAACTTTATGTCCGTACACATCATCATTATCTTTGACGTGTTCCTTAAAACATTCCGCTAAGTCAAAACGATTGCGTTTTTGTCACTTTGCTCATAAGTTATTCGAACTTATCTCTTAGCCGATTTAACTCTACTCCTCATGATTCTCTTAGTGACTCAAATTTATCGGTGACTTGGTGTCATTGTCTTTTCCGTCTGGTGATTCTTGGTGATTTTTGTTTTACTCTTTTTCACTCTTTTTCTGTTCTAATACTCTTCTTTGATTCGTCAGTGTCGACTCAACTCAATTAACCCCAACTCATGCTTGAGTTCTTCAAATCTTGACTCACATAATGGTTTTGTGAAGATGTCGGCTAGTTGTTTATCGGTTGAGATATATTCCAAGATAATGTCCTTCTTTTCAACATGATCTCTTATGAAATGATATCGACATCAATATGTTTTGTTCTTGAGTGCAACACGGGGATTTTGAGTGATTGCAATGGCACTTGTGTTATCACACATGATTGGAATTTCTTTTTCTTCAACTTCATAGTCTCTCATTTCTTTGTCTCATCCATAGGACTTGGCACAACAGCAATTTGCCCGCACTATGTATTCTGCCTTTCATTTGTAGAGGTGGCTATTGAGTTTTGCTTCTTGCTAAACCAGAAATTAGTCTGCATTTCTAGCATTTGACATGTGCCTGAAGTGCTCTTCTTCCTGCCCACTGCATCAAAGATAGTCAGTGCGAATAGCCAATTAGCTTGAATCCACCTTCCTTTGGATACCATAGGCCTACTTCTTGGCTTCCTTTCAAATATCTCAATATTCTCTTAGCTTCTTTGTCATATGGCTCTGTTTAGGAGCAGATTGAAATCTTGCACATACACCTACTGACAAAGGTGATGTCCGGCACCTTCTTTGTGAGATAAGCGATGATCCAATAAGTGCTCGTATCTTGTTTGATCCACCGGCTTGCCATCTACATCCATGTCCATTTTGTGATGTGTTCATTGTTATTTTTACATAAGACTTCTCCTCCATACCAAATTTCTTCATTAAGTCTCTGGTGTATTTTGTTTGACTTATGAAGGTTCCATCCTTCAAATTGTTTCACTTGAAGTCGAGGAAGAATGTCGACTCTCCCATCATGCTCATTTCAAATTTACTTTGCATGAGGTTTGAAAATTTTTCACATAGCTCTTTGTTAGTGGATCCAAAAATGATGTCATCCACATATATTTGAACAAGCAAAGTATACTCTTCTTGTCTTGAATTCGAAAAGTGTTCTATCTACTTTTCCTTTTGTGAATCCATTTTCGGTTAGGAATTGTGACGTGGTATCATACCGTGCTCTGGGTGCCTGTTTCAATCCATATAAGGCTTTCTTGAGTTTGTATACCTTGTCTCCAAGAGTCTTTCTGCTCAAATCCTGGAGGTTGTTCAACATACACTTCTTCTTCCAATAAACCATTTAGGAATGCACTTTTCACATCCATTTGATATACGGTGAAATTCTTGTGAGTCGCATAGGCAAGAAACATCCTTATAGCTTCCAATCTTGCTACGAGGGCAAATGTTTCATCAAAATCTATCCCTTCTTCTTGGCAATATCCTTTGGCTACCGGGTCTTGCTTTGTTTCTTACCACAGTGCCTTCCTCGTTCATCTTATTTTACGAATACCCATTTGGTTCCAATAACATTTTGATGTATGGGTCTTTGCACTAGTTCCCATACTTTATTTCTCTCAAACTCGATTGACTCTTCTTGCATAGCTTGAATCCAATGTGTGTCGTCCAATGCTTGTGACATATCTTTGGGCTCTATTTGCGAAATGAAGCATGTGAACATTGCTTCTTGTTGAGTTCCGGATCTTGTCTTGACACCTTCTCTTATATCTCCAATGACAAGTTCTCGTGGATGGTCTCAGCCCATCTTACGTCGAGGTTGGAGTAAGTTAGATTTGGATTGATCGACTTTGCATTTGTGTTGTTGGGTGGGACTCTTTCGTGGTCACTTAGCGCAAATTTTCGGTTCTTTTGAGATTCATTTGTCTCATCTTCTTCTCGAATTGATAATCCCACTTGACAAAGATATAGGGACTCTTCTCGTATGATTGGATGATTCAAACTTATCGGTGACTCTTCAATGTCTTCTCCATTTACATTTGGTTCATCGAATACTACATGAATGGATTCCTCTGTAACCATAGTTCTTTTGTTGAGTATTCGTAGGCTTTGCTTTCGGTGAGTATCCTAAGAAGATACCTCATCGACTTTAGCATCAAAAGCCTTTAGGTTGTCTTTGCCATTGTTGTGAATGAAGCATTTACATCCAAATATTCGAAATATGCAACATTTGGTTTTCTTCCGATCCAAATCTCATAGGGAGTCTTTGTCGGTTTGTCATTTTTATCATACATCCTGTTTTGGGTGTAGCAAGTTGTGTTGATTGCTTCAGCCCAAAATCTTTTTGTAACCCGCTTGACCTAACATGGTCCTTGCCGCTTCTTTGAGGGTTCTGTTCCTTCTTCTTTCGCAACTCTATTCTGCTGTGGAGTCCTTGCTGGCGATAGTTCATGACCAATACCATTCTCAATACAAGATCTTGAGTTATTATTCCATTGACAAACTCGGTTCCTCTATCCGATCTTATTTTGATAATGGTTTGACTCTTCTCATTTTGAATCCTCTTCATCATTGTGGTAGTTTTTGTAGAGTTTTTTCTTCTTGCACATGAATATTGTCCATGTATATCTTGAGTAGTCATCTACTACCACCAAGGTGTATTTCTTTCCACTTATCTTTGTTTGGTTCCATGGGCCAAATAGATCCATATGAAGCAGATGCAATATCCTTGTTGAGGATGGGCATGTCTTTTCTTTGAATGACGACTTGATTTGTTTTTTCCTTCGACATGCATCACATATACTCTCCTTCTTGATATAGTCCGGAAGTCCTTCTACAAGATGGCTTCTTGCCACTTGTTAATTGTTTTGAAATTCGGGTGACTCACTTTTTGTGCCACACCTAACTTGATTCAAATTTGTGCTCTTTGCTAGTAAGCAGTCTTTGGGTGTTGCGGTTGACCAATCCACTACATACATATTCTTCTGTCTACATCCTTGCAAAGACAACTTCATTTGATTCAATATCCTTGATTTGGCATATACCCATGTTGAATCCAACATTGTAGCCCTTTGTCGAGCCGATCGATACTCGATGAAGTTGAAGTTGAGTCCTTCAACATATGCAACATCCGTGATTTCTAATCCATTCTTCTTGATGGATCCAATGCCTCTTATTTCACCAGGAGCTTCATTTCCTCCAAATATTGACTTTGGCTCCTTTGACTTCCTTGAATTTTGACATGATTTCTCTTATTTCTGTCATATGTCCGGAATACCGCTATCCATGTACCAGGTTCTTTGGCACTTCACTGTTCCTTGAAACGCAATCAAGGAAATTAAGTTTTAGGTACCCATACTTATGCGGGTCCTGAGGGGTTAGAATTGTAAGATGATCCAACCA
Source organism: Rehmannia glutinosa (assembly GCA_016081115.2). Classification (NCBI taxonomy): domain Eukaryota; kingdom Viridiplantae; phylum Streptophyta; class Magnoliopsida; order Lamiales; family Orobanchaceae; genus Rehmannia; species Rehmannia glutinosa. Next base: position 884,919 of record JABTTQ020001395.1, read on the forward strand.
GCTTTATAGCCAAATGATTTGACTCTAAGGGGTTGCCATCTATCGTGCCATAATCATAATTAATCCTGGCAAATTGCTTGGGGATTCTAGGTTCATACAAATTTGTCTCTTTTGTCCGTATGCCCGCATATGTGTTTTAGCAATTGCCTTCCTTGGGTAATTTTGGTGTTTTTGAGTGTAGTGCCTAGGTGCATATGTGTCTTGATGAAAGCTCTTATACTTTTGGAATGGCCTTTCTTTGAGTTCTAGGCCTTTGCCATTTGGGCTTATATTCCATAAGTCTATCTTTGATAGTTCACATTATTCCAATCAGCTTGGCTTGGATATTTTCTACCATTCCCATCATATGTATTTCTTTTATGGATTTTTAAGGATTTTTGGTAGCTCTGCTTCCTTTTTACAGAGTATTTTTCATTAGGAGTTTCTTTGAGGACTCGGTGAATCTCTTCTCGGTTGTCCTTTCAAAGACACTCAATCGGGTTGTTTTCTTTCCTTTGTAACCAAGGCCAGTTTGCTTAGTATTGTGCTTTGGAGTGAATGTGTGTGCACCATTTAGAGTTTTGGATTTTTCGGACTCTTCATGACTTGAAGATCCTTTTTCCAACATTATTCTTGAGGTTTGACATGGCACAGAGGAATTAAATCCTAAGCCCTGTCTTGTCTCCACATTCTCTTTGACTCATAATAAGATCATCCAATGATTTAGATGCCTTAGTGAATGAGGCAATAACATTCTTGAGGTCATTCTCCTCTTTTCTATAGCAAACAATTTCTGCTTTATTAATTTAGCATTTTCAAACCTTTTAACCTTTCATTCTCAAGCTATTTGACTTAGAGTACTCGGCTCCTTAGTCGACTTTGAGTTTTGACTTTTGAGTAAATTTGTTTTCCTCATTCAATAGTGTGTGTGAGGATTTAATATGTTCAAAATCTTTCATCATTTTGCCTAATGAATCATAAAGACAAGTGGGTGATGAAGTGTGTGTGTCACGATCACTATCACTAGTGTCCGAGCTTGTTGAGTTAGATTGTACCTCATCTTCTTGATCTTGTTCTTTGGCCATTAAGCGGATCAAGGCTTCTTCTTCGAGTCACTTGAATAGTCGGCTTCCTTCGCTCTCAATCAATTTGTCTCTCGATAATTTGTTTTCTTTGATTTGCTCCGAGCCTTCACAAATTAATGTCACTTGTCCCATTTCTTTAGCCGTTTTGCATGATTTGACTTTATTGAACATGGCTTTGTCCAAGGTTTTGTAAAGGATGTCCTTGGCTACATTATCCAGGTTGTATCTTTTTCGTCATCATTTGTCCACTCGGTTCTTGGTTTTTCAACCATGACTGGTCTAGGAGCAAAGATCTTCTTTCTCCTTCACCGCAACTCTTAAAGCCGTGTTCACCTTTAATATTTGTAGAGGCCCATCTTCTATCACTATCCACATCTCATCATGTAACGCCGATAGATGAGCTCGCAGCATACGAATTTTCCAATCATCAAATTCTTCAATAGTGAACATAGGGATGCGTGTCAAATTTGCTTCCATGATAATGACTTTAAATAAAAAGAGTTTTGAAAGTTTAAGTACTAAAGCAGACTTTGAAAAGTTTGGAGATCTAGTTTAAGAACGGTCGGAGGGTTCAATGAACCAACCGCTCGATACCACTTGTAGGTCCCAAGGGGTGTAAGTGTAAGGTTTAGAAGGGGGGTTGAATAAACCTTACCAAATTTTCGATTTAGTCCTTTTAAATCTCTGAGTTAATTTACACAATGTTGTGTCCTTGATGGACGATCGAATTAGTCACTCAAGAGAGTTAATCTCTCCAGCACTAAATTGAGTCATTGATGGAGTAACTCATTTGTTACTACGATTTAACTCAACCGTGGTTTTATTTTCAGCGGAAGACTTAACACCCTTAAGTTTGATTAAGCAAGATTTTAGAGCTTGATTTAGTACTTATAAATTATCAAATGGATAGCAAATTTATCTCAGATATAAGCAATTAAAAGTGCAGGAATTTAAAAGTCGAAATGTAAATGACACAAGTAAAGTTTTTATAGAGGTTCAAGATGGGGTAATTCTTCTACTCCTCTCTTCTCCAACTCCTGGAGGAATCCACTAAGTAATGATCGTTTACAAAGCGTGTGCTTGATCCGGATACAAGTCTTGATCACAACAGGCCGACTTGATCCTTAGGGACTCGACCGAGACGCCTTGATCACTCGGTGGCTTCTGACGACTCGCCTTTCTTCACAGGGCAAATTGCTTTGTTACTACTGACTCACTTGCTCAAGCTCTTTGGATTTGATCACGAAGCCCTCCAAAAGCTTAAGACTTGGTTCAACCTTGAACCTTTCTACAATCCTTCCTGGAAAGTAGACCCCTTGTTTTCAGTATTTTTCTCTTCAACTGATTGAAGTTCTCTTTCCTTCACGGTGAGTGTTGGATTGATGTACTTCAAAAATGTAGGCTTAAGGATTGAGATTGTTTCGATTTTTCTAATGTGCTTGTGTATCTCACGTATGTGTCATTCATGCATCCATCTCTCTCAAACAAACTCCTCAGCCTTTTATAGTGAACTTTCAAAAATTTGCCCGTTGAAGAGATAGGCTTATTTTTGAAAGTCACTTTGCAGTCGTTGGCTTGCAGTTCTTGGAATTGCCATTTCCTCGTATGAATTGTTCTTTCACCTTTTTGAGTTCGACACGGTGTAGTGCTTCCCATTGGTTCATTCCATTTGCACGCTTCCGGGAATGAGCACTCAGAAAGGTGGTATGGAGATATTACTTGTTTAAGTAAATCTCTTGATTTTTCGGCAACGGTTCTTTTTGATTATCTCGACTTGTGCATTTCCTTGCTTTCCCAGGTGACTTAGAGTCACTTCCAATCATGGATGACTCTTCGTCACTTCAACTTGAGACTTGGCTTTTCTTGAGTGACTTGATGATGCTCCACTCAGTGCATCTCACTGCTTCTTCAAGCAGAGTTCCGTCTACTCCTTTTTGCCACATTCAATTTGTTTCACACAGGTCTTCTTTCCATTCTTCACTGTCTTCTTGCATGTTAGGGCGTAGTGACTTAACTTAGCTTGGCCACTCTAATTGTTACAATACATTTTACAACAAGAATTGGGAGCTAACTTTCTATTCTAAGTTTTTCATGGCATTCATCAAAATCTAAACAATAAAATTCCTAACATTTATGATAAAACTATCAAATTATGTTCATTTTCTTAATCCATGTGGGTAAATTAAGAAATATTTATAATTTGATATTATATCCTAATTAATCACATACATATAATAAAAGTTCTGTAAAATAAAATCTATTATATTAAATGTGGTTAATATTGGTTATAATTAATGTCATTTTTCATAAATGATCTTAAATAGGGCGTCAATTTGTGACATGACACGATAACCCGACACGAACTCAATACAAAATTTGCATGTACCTTTGTGAGTTTGGGTCAAATTAGGTCGAACACGATTAACATGAAAAATAAGTCGATCAGTCGACCTGCCATGTCAACCCGATTGACTGTTTAATCGATTTAACTATATAGTAATTTCAATAAAGACTGGGTTATTTTTGTAATATAATGGTATATCACGAAACAAACCCTAGATCTAGACACTTCTAATTTTTCCTTTTTGTCTTGTCCCGTAGTCTCACTCCCACTCTCCATCTCTCGGTCTTTCTCCCATTATTTCTTTATTTCTTTGAGCAAGAAAAATCTAGGTCAGGCTACAACCTACAAAATCGAACTGATCTCCACTCTAAAACTGTGAATAGTATTATCCCTCATTTTTGCTAGAATTAGTTGGTTTGTTTCAAAAGTTTCTGTTTATCAATTTGTTTTAGTGAAAAGATTTTGCATTCATTTTCATTGATGATTTTATGAGAAATAATTAATTTTACTATGATTAAAAATTTATTACGACCTTTGACCAAATAATAGAGGATAATGTTTTGCAGAACTACAAACTTAGGTGGGTGCTAAACTTGAATGCAATAAACTAAGCTAAAATCCTTTAAAATGTATACAAAAATTACAAGGACAATTGTTGATCCCTAGTAGTAATTACTTGTAAAGAGGTGTAGATCTCTATGTTATGGAAACAATCCACACCCTTTTGTAATGTAATAATCCCTTGCATGTCAAAAAATGGCAATATGACCAAGCAGATTGATTTATGTTCTTTTTTATTTTTGCAGTTGAAGCAATGTGCACATGAAAGCAATACTGGTTCAATTGCAATAGATGATAACAGTGATGATTCTCAATGTCCAGAAACAAAACTCATCGGAGGAGGAAAAATAAGCAAGTCTGGAAGAAGAGAAAATTAACTTCTGAAGTTTGAAAACATTTTAAGATTCTTGATTCAAAACTTTGTGAAGAGTTAAAGTGTGAATGCAAAAGGTGTGGAGCAAAGTACTCATTTGAGAGTAAGTATGGCACATGTAATCTAAGTAGACACATGAAAAAATGTGTGAAGATGACAACTAAGGATATTGGACGGGTTCTGTGATACCCTGGGCTGAAAAAAGGTGGGAGTGATTGGTGTGCAAGAAGGCACATACAAGAAGCGACTCTGGAAGGCTTCTAGGTGGAGGGGAACATGAATGAACCGATCCCACACCCGAAAAATAGGAGATTCTAAGACAATGCGGTATGAGACTGTACAATTGAGGAGAGCTTAAAAGATTTGATAGGTACTACTCATACCAACAAGATGCATCTTCTTTTCTAGTGCTCATCATATGAAAAATCCAAAGTTAAGTATGCTTGGCCCGGAGTAATTACATGATTGGTGATACCTGGCAAGATGTTCTCGGGGTGTGCGTGAGTGAAGACAAAGCACATCGAAAGACTCGTGTTGGGTTGTGGGGACGGTCGTCGATCCGAAAGCGGATCGTGACGGATGGTATTTGTTAGTTAATGTCGGTTGTGATGTTAGGTTAGTTATCACGGTGAGTTGTTATGTTAGTTAAACTTCTATTACATGTTAGTTAGAATTTCATTACAATGTTAGTTTCACTATAGTCTATAAATACACTCAATGTAACTCATTCAATCAATCAATGAAATGCAGTGTTCTTCATTCTATCTTTTTTGTTAGGCTTAACATGGTATCAGGCCGGCTCCTCCGGTGACCCGTCGTCGTTCCTTGGTGCTATTTCTCTTCTCACCTGCAATGGAGAGCTCTTCGTCTGTAGCTTCATCAAGTCGATTTACTCCAATTACGTTCTCTCATCTGTTAACCTCCAAATTGAATCATGATAATTTTTTGGTGTGGCGCAAGAAAATTCACTCCACTCTTCGTGGTTATCGTTTGCAGCAATTCTTGTCTCTTTTGTCTCCGATTCTGCATAAATTCCTATCCTTGGAAATTGATGAAGTGAATCCTGCATTTTTGGATTGGGAGCAACATAATCAACTCAGCCTCTCATAGATTTTTCCCCCTGTCAATGAGGACATTCTATCTCGGATTATCGATGTGATACTTTTTACTCGGGTATGGCATGTTTTATAAACCTATTATGCTACACAAACTACGCGAGGTGCATCAATTTTGGTCACAACTTTAACTTAACGAAAGGGTCCTCTTCTATTAATGAGTATTTGGCTAAAGTTCTTCATTGTGTGGATATGTTGACTTTGGTTGGTGTATCGTTCAGTGAGAAAGCACATATTGATGCTATTTTTAATGGATTACCATCGAGTTTTATTCCTTTATACTTTCTATCACTACAAATGCGGATGCGTATGATTCGGATGTTGAGGCTTTACTTCTTGCTCAAGAAGTTCAGATTGAGAAAAGCATTAGTTGATATGGCAAAGAACTCATGTTGTTGTTTCTCATCCGAATTTCAATAATAATTCTCCTCGTAATCCTGGTGCTCGGTATGGTATGCAAGTCTATGGAGGCGGGGGTAATTTTTCTCGAGGACGCTTTGAGGTCGTTCTCATAAAGGAGGTAGGTTTAATTAGAATCGTTCGAAAGTTATTTGTCAATTTTGTGGTTACTCGAGGCCATTTCTACTCGGTGATTTAATAGGTTTGATCAATCCTTCTCTAGTTCTCCTTAGCTTCGCATTCTAGAGGTGGCGATCCATCTATGCGGGGAATCTTGCTCAATTTTCTGGTGGTCCTTCCTTTGGTTCTGGATTTGCACACTCTTCTCCTAGCTTTGTTGCTCCCTCTACCCTGTCTCCTACACCACAAGCTTACCTTCACACTCCAGAAAGTCTTCTAGATCTGAATTGGTATCCTGATTTTGGTGCAACCAATCATCTTACCACAGATATTTCTAATTTGACAATTGGCTCTTCATATCGTGGCTCAGATCAGGTTCACATGGGTGATGGTAAGGGTTTGCCTATTGAACACATTGAAATTGTTCTTTTTCTTCTCATTTTAATTCACACCATACTCTTTACTCTATCTCGGATCCTTCATGTTCGTAAAATCACTAAGAATATTCTCAGTGTCTCTAAGTTTGCACAAGATAATTGTGTATTTTTTGAATTCACCCCTCTGTGTGTTTTGTCAAGGATCTCAAAACCAAGGCAATCCTACTGCAAGGGTGTCTTAAGGATGGAATCTATGCCTTTTCTCCCTCTCAACTACATCTCACTCAGCCAACTCCAAAGCCACATGCCTGTGGTAGCACTTTAGCTAATTCACAGATTTCTTGTAATCTTTCTTCTTCCAAAGCTACTTTTATTTGACATAGTATTAGACTTGGCCATCCCACTGATTTTATTATACAACGTGTGCTGAATTCTTGTCATTTTCAGTCTACTAATAAAGATGTTTCTTCAATTTGTTATGCTTGTTGTTTATGTAAACTACATAAACTCTCTTTTCCTTCCTCTCAAACTGTAGTTACTCCTCTTTTACAACTTATTTGTTCTGATTTATGGGGTCCCTCCCCTGTTCTTTCATCCAATGGATACAAGTATTACATACATTTTATAGATGTATTATAGGTCCCAAGGGGTGTGAGTAAGGTTTAGAAGGGGGTTGAATAAACCTTACCAACTTTTCGATTTTAGTCCTTTTAAAATATTACAGAGTTAATTACACAGCTATATCCTTGAGGGACAGCTAAGTTAGTTACTCAGCAGAGTTAGCCACTCAACAGACTCGATAGAGCTATTGATAGAATAACTCAGCTGTTTAGTCTAAACCTTAACTTGGCTGTGATGAGTTTTTAGCGGAAGACTTAACACCCTTGAATTTGATTTAACTTTGTTTTAACACTTGGTTTTAGCACTTAGTTATTTATCAGTTGGATAGCAAATTATCCATGAGATATAAAGTAAATGTGCGAAATGTAAATATCTTTGAAATGTAAATGACACAAGTAATTCTTTGGGTAGTTGTGATATTTTTGAGTGTAGTGCATGGGTGCATATGTGTGCTGATGATAGCTCTTTTGCCTTTAGAATGACCTTTGCTGAGATCTAGGTCTTTGCCATTTAGGCTTGTATTCCTTAGGTCTTTGCTGATATTTCACATTATTCCAATCAACTTGGCTTGGATAATTTCTACCATTCCCATCATATGTGTTTCTTTGATAAAACTTCTGGGGGTTTTGGTAGCTCTGTTTGTTCTTCACAGAGTACTTTCTATTTGGAGTTTCTTTGAGGAACTCTGTTTGGATTTCTTCTCATTTGTCCTCTCAAAGATACTCAATGGGTTGTTTTCCTTTTCCTTTATATCCAAGGCCAGTTTGTTTGTGGTTGTGCTTTGGAATGAATGTGGGTGCAACATTTGGTGTTTTGGGTTTTTGAGATGCTTCATTACTTGAAGATCCTTTTTCCAAAATCACTCTGGGAGTTTGACTGTGCACAAAGGAATTGAATCTTATGCCTGTCTTATCTCCACATTCTTTTTGACTCATGATAAGGTCATCCAATGATTTAGATGCCTTTGTAAATGAGGCTATCACATTTTTGAGATCATTTTCCCTCTTTTCTATAGCAGCTATCTCTGCTATTAGTTTAGCATTCTCAGCCTTCAGCTCTTTGTTCTCATTAGCTATATGATTTAGAGTACTCAGCTCCTTAGTCAGCTGTGATTTTTGGCTTTCGAGCTGGCCATTTTCCTCATTTGATAGTGTGTGTGAGGATTTAATGTGCTAAAAGTCTTTCATCATTTTGCCTAATGAATCATAAAGATCAATCGGTGATGAAGTGTGTGTGTGTCAAAGTCACTATCACTAGAATCTGAATGAGATGAGTTAGAGTGTACCTCATCTTCTTGGTCTGGTTGATCTTGTTCTTTAGCCATTAGACAGATCATTGCTTCTTCTTCAGAATCACTTGAGTAGTCGATTCGCTACTCTGCGAGTCTCGCTTCTTTAGACTCAATTTGTCTCAAAGCCACCCAATATGGCTTTCTTTTTTCTGTCTTCTTTCTCTGCAGATTTTTCTTTCTTCTTCATCCCTGTACTTATTGACTGGTAGATAGGAACAGTCAATCGCAAAGTGTGTCTGCAATTCCAACACAGGTTCTCAGCTCTTTGATCAGCTCTTTCTGTCCTTGGGTTATCAGCTCTTTGATACTCAGCCCTTTGATGCTCAGCTCTCTTAGGTGGCATGTCTTCTCTTGACTTGGAGGGAGCTGAATGTCTCCTGGAGGATTCACCCTTGTTTCTTTTATATTTCTTATTGAAGAACTTGTTGAATCTTTTAACCATCAGGGCACTCTCCTCCTGGTCTATAGCTTCCTTGACTTCAGCTCTCTTTCCATCCTTGGCTATAAGTCGGTTTGTTTTGGGTGCAATTGTCTCCTCTTGATCCTTTCTTCTCAACTCGAACTCATAAGCTTTGAGATCTGAGAATGGTTCATGATTTGATGTTTTTGATAAGTCCATCGAGTGCCTTAGAGCCATGGTCTTCATTTCCCATTCATTGGAGACTCTCAAAATCTTCATACACCTCTTTTTGTGTGTATTCCTTTCCAAGTCTTTGAGAGCTCATTTGTGATTTGAAGAATCGGCATCCGGTGATCCATTGTTTCACTGCAGGCATTTTAAAGTTTTCAAACTTTTGAACAACAACAGATAATTTATTTCTTTAATTTGCTCGATCCTTCACAAATTAAAGTCAGTTTATCCGATTTCTTTTCTTTGTTTTGCAGGATTTGACTTTATTGAACATTGTTTTGTCCAAAGTCTTGTAGAGAATATCATTTGCCACATTGTCCAAGTTGTATCTCTTTTCTGTCATCATTCGTCCATTCAGTCCTTGGTTTTTCAACTAAAGTTTGGTCTTTTTCACCACAACTTCTTCTCCTTCGGCAGATTTGCTCTTCTCCTTCTTGTTTGTGTTCACTTTCGTATTTGTAGTGGCCTATCCTCTATCACTAGCCACATTTCATCATGTAAAGTAGATAGATGAGCTTGCATACGGATTTTCCAGTCATCAAACTCCTCAATAGTGAACATAGGAATGCGTGTCAAATTTGCTACCATGATAATAACTTTTGTTTGAGAATGAAAGAATTTTTAAAATACAAGTGTTAAAAATCTTTTAGAAAATATAGAGCTCTAGTCCAAGAACCGGATGCGGAAGGCTCAATGAACCAACCTGGCTCGATACCACTTGTAGGTCCCAAGGGATGTGAGTAAGGTTTAGAAGGGGGTTGAATAAACCTTACCAACTTTTCGATTTTAGTCCTTTTAAAATATTACTGAGTTAATTGCACACGACTTGAGGAACAACTAAGTTAGTTACTCAAATAGAGTTAGCCACTCAACGGACTCGATAAAGTTGTTGATAGAATAACTTAGCTATTTAGTCTAAACCTTAACTTGGTTGTGATGAGTTTTTCAACGGAAGACTTAACACCCTTGAATTTGATTTAACTTTGTTTTAACACTTGGTTTTTTAGCACTTAGTTATTTATCGAGTTGGATAGCAAATTATCGCCAGATATAAAGTAAATGTGCAGGAATGTAAATATACTGAAATGTAAATGACACAAGTAATTTTTATAGAGGTTCGAAGATGGGGTAATTCTTCTAATCCTCTCTTCTCCAACTCCTGGAGGAATCCACTAAGTAATGATGAATTCACAAAGTGGTTATCGGTCCAGAGACAAGTCTTGATCACACACGGTGACTTGCTCCTTGGACTCGATCTGGAGATGCCTTGGTCACACAGTTGGCTTCTCGTCCGACTCGAACTTCTTCTTCACAGGGCAACATGACGCTTGCTACTTGACTCACTTTCTCAAGCTTCTTGGATTTGATCACGAAGCCCTCCAATAACTTGAGACTGGTTCGACCTTGAACCTTCCTACAATCCTCCTTGGAAAGTAGACCCCTTTTGATTCTTCAAAAGTTTCATCTTCAATAGTTTGAAGTTGTCTTTCCTTCACAGATTTGTGTTGGATTGATTTCCTTCGAGATTTAAACTTGAGGATTTTGCTTGAATATCTTGAGAATATTTTGCAGGTTAGAGTTTGAATAATGCTTGCTTGTTTATGGTTCAGGTAACCTTTTCTCAGTGAGATTCCCCAGGCTTTTATAGTGAACTTTTCAAAAATCTGCCCATTGAAGAGATAGGCTGATTTTCAAAAGTCACTTGTGTTCGTTGGCTTGTCTTTTCTTGGTCTTCATTCTTGAGATGTAGACCTTTCCTCGTATTAAATGAATGTCCAGCTTTTCAGGTTCTGACACGAGGTGCAGTGCTTCCCATTGGTTAATTCATTTTGCACACTTCTACCGGGATCGAGCACTTTAAGACTGGCGGCATGGGTATATTACTTGTTTAAGTAATGTTATTGACTTACGGCAAATGATTCTTTTGATTAACTCCTCTTTGCTTTGCGCTTTTTCCCAGGTGACTTGAGTCTGCTCCAATCATTGAAAGACTCATCTGTCACTTCAACTGTGTGATGGCTTGCTTCTTGAGTTGACTTAATCGACTCTTCACATTGTTCCTCGGTTATTACGTCTTGATCGAGTCCTTGGTCTTGTCTTGGCCATATTGATTGTTCCTCAATGAGTCTTTACTTCACTTCTTCAGTTGACTTCTTGTATTTCCAGGCATAGCTGACTTGACTAAGCTCATTCAGCCCTATCTATTACAATGAGAATTACAAGGAAAATGGGGTGCCAACATTCTAATCTAAGTTTTACATGGCATTCATCAAAATCTATAAAATAATTTCCCAACATGTATTTTCTAGATAAACTTGGATTTATCTAATTTGACATAAATTAGAGGCATTATCTTCTTTCATTCATTTCAAAACCCAAATTAAATTGCAACTTGGTACTAAAATAAAATCTATGCAAACTGATTGGGGGAGAGTTTATACCATTTACTAATTTTTTTGCAACTCATGGCATCACTCATAGACACCCTTGCCCTCACACTCATGAAGAAAAAGGTTTAGCCGAAGTAAACATCATCATATTGTTGAAAATGGTCTTACTCTTCTTGTTCATGCTTCCTTACCAATGAAATATTAAGATGAAGCTTTTAGAACCTCCATCTACTTTATTAACAGACTTGCTACTCCTCTTCTAAATTGTAGGTCCCAAGGGGTGTGAGTAAGGTTTAGAAGGGGGGGTTGAATAAACCTTACCAACTTTTCGATTTTAGTCATTTTAAAATTATAACATAATTAACTCAAACAACTGTGTCCTTGAGGGACAACTAAGTTGGTTATTCAGCTGAGTTAGCCACTCAACAGACTCGATAGAGCTGTTGATAGAATAACTCTGCTGTTGAACTTTTACTTTAACTTGGTTGTATTGGTTTTATCAACGAAAGACTTAACACCCTTGATTTGTTTTAACACTTGATTCTTTAGCACTTGGTTATTAATCAGTTGGATAGCAAATGTGAGTTTTATCAGCAGATATGATGTAAGTATGCATAAATGTAAATGAATGACACAGATGATTTTTATAGAGGTTCGAAGATGGGGTAATTCTTCTAGTCTTCTCTTCTCCAACTCCTGGAGAAATCCACTATGTAACAGATCGGTTTACAAAGTGGTGAACATTCTAGAGACAGCCTTAATCACACAGCTGGCTTTTCTTGCGACTCAGCTTCTTCATAGGGCAGCTGCCTTGCTACTTCAGCTCACTTCTCAAGCTCTTGGATTTAATCAGGAAGCCCTCCAATAACTTGATACTGGTTTGACCTTGAACCTTCCTACAATCCTCCTTGGAAAGTAGACCCCTTTTGATTCTTCAAAAGTTTCCTCTTCAACAGATTTGAAGTTGTCTTTCCTTTACAGCTTGTGTTGGATCAATTTCCTTTGAGTTTCAGGCTTGAGGATTTGCTTGAATATACTTGAGAATATTTGCAGGTTAGATGCTTGAATATTTCTTGCTTGTTAGTGGTTCCGGTTATCAAGGTTACCTTTTCTCAATAAATTCCTCAGCCTTTTATAGTGCACTTTTGAAATTTTGCCCATTGAAGAGATAAGCTAATTTCAAAAGTCACTTGTGTTCGTTGGCTTGTCTTGTTATAGTCCTTGATGTTGACATTTCCTCGTATTTAATATCTTACAAAGATTGCAGCAGTATCGACACAGTGCAAGTGTTTCCCATTGGTTTGTTCCTTTTGCACAATCGAAACTAACACTTTATCTCGACAACTTTAACATGTTACCATTACGAGTAACATTCTTGACTTCCGTCAATGGATCTCATTCGATTATCTTGACTTGATGCAATCTTTTATTCCCAGGTGACTTGAGTTAGCTTCCAATCTTTGGATGACTCATCTGTCACTTCAACTTGAGACTTGGCTTCTTGAGTTGACTTGGTGACTTTTCACACACTATTGTTCCCAGCTAATACACCTTGAGTCGAGTTCTTGACTTTTCTTCTTTGCCATACTCTGTTGTCAAATGCGGAGTCTTCACTTCGATCTTGATTGACTTCTTGTATTTCTTGGCGAGTGACTTCACTTTTCCGATCCTATCTATTACAATACAAATTACAAGGAAAATGGGGTGCCAACTTTCTAGTTTAAGTTTTACATGGCATCAGTCAAAATCTATAAAATAAATTTCCTAACATAAATCATAAATCACCTCTTGAAGTTCTGTTTCATCAAAAACCTGACTACACTTTCTTAAAACTTTTGGCTCCAAATGCTTTCCTAATCTTAAACCATACAATTCTCACAAGTTTGCTTATAAATCCTCTCCTTGTACATTTTTGGGCTACAATTTATCTCATAAAGGATACAAGTGTCTTGATTCCTCTGGTAGAATTTTCATATCAAATGATGGTGTTATTTTTGATGAACTTACATTTCTTTTTGCTCATATTTCCTCTGGTTGTTCACGACATTCTATATCTGTCTCTTCTTGTCCCTCTAATCTTCTTGTCTAGCTCTACTTCACCTCCTCCATCTCCTTTCATTCCTGTTTCCAATGGTACGGAGGCACCCTCTCCTTCTCCAATGTGTCCTCTTCGAGTCGCTTATTTCCCCTCCTGGCAATACTCATCTCTTTGTGGTTACTCGAGATAAGAATGGAATTTTTAGACCCAAAGTATATTTGGCTAGCAAAGAGCCCTCGATCCTGTTGTTCCTATCCAAGATCCTAGGTGGAAACGGACTATGTGTGATGAATTCTTTGCTTTGTTGCTTAATCAAACTTGGGATTTAGTTTTTTTACCTTATAGAAGAAGAGCTATTGGTTGTAAATGGGTGTTTGAATTAAAGATAATGCGAGATGGTTCCTTAAACAGGTATAACGACTTGTTGCTAAAGGTTTTAGTCAAGTGGCTGGTTTTGACTTTAATGAAACCTTTAGCCAGTTGTTAAGCCCACAACTATTCGAATTGTGCTTATTGTGGCATTAAGTAGGGGTTGGATTTTTCAGAACTTGATGTTAATAATGCATTTTTGAATGGCACAATTCATGAAGTTTATATGGTGAAGCCTTATGGCTTTCTTGATCCTTCTCATCCACGAATTTGTGTGTAAGTTGAGGAAATCTTTATATGGCCTAAAGAAAGATCCGTGCGTGCGTGGTACAATGCATTGTACAATGCCTTATTTTGGTTGGGTTTTCACTCTAGCAAACGACAAGTCACTATTTGTTATATCCTCTTTGTGAGCACTATCTTTGTCTTAGTATATGTAGATGATATTCTCTCATAATCGGGAGTAATAAGCATGAGGTTCATCTGTTATTTTCGCTTAATCAGAAATTTGCTCTTAAAGACCTTGGTGAAGTGTATTATTTTCTGGGTATTCAAGTGAAACATACTTCCACAGGGTTGCATTTATCCCAAACTAAGTATATTAAGGAACTTCTCTGCAAAACAAAGATGCAGTTTGCCAAAGCTGCAAAAGCACATATGACTTCTGGACTTAAGCTTACAGCTTTTGGAGGTGGTTTCGTGGATCGATGCTCGGCTCTATCATAGACTTGTTGGTGCTCTTGATTATCTTTATTATTACAAGGCCTGAAATTTCTCTCTCTGTGAATAAAGTTTGTCAGTTCATGCAAAATCCAAAGGAACATCATTGGAAAGATGTGAAACATATACTCAGGTATTTGGCATGGACTTTAGATTATGGTTTGCATCTTTCCAAGGCCTCTTCTTCAGTACTGAATCTGGTGGGATTCTCAGATGCTGATTGGGCATCCAATGTTGATGATAGGCGGCCTACAATAGGTTATTGTGTGTTTTTAGGTCCAAATCTTGTGTCATGGAAATCCAAAAGGCTATATACGGTTTCTAGATTATCTTCTGACGCTGAGTATCGAAGTGCTGCTAATCCAATCTACACTCGGTGTTATTTGCTAATCCGATCTTGCATACCGTACCAAACATATCGAGCTAGATTACTACTTTGTTAGAGAGAAAGTTCAACAAAAACTTGTGGATGTTCGCCATGTTCCAGTTATAGATCAACTTGCAGACGTGTTCACTAAACCAAACTCCAGTACTCTATTTCAGTCCATTCGTAGCAAACTCAATATTTTAGATTATGAAATGTTGAGTTTGAGGGGGGGTTGTTAGATAATGTCAGTTGTACTATTAGGTTAGTTAGTTATCAGGTGAGTTGTTATGTTAGTTAAACTTCTTTTACATGTTAGTTAGAATTCTGTTACAATGTTAGTTTCACTACAGTCTATAAATACACTCAACTGCAACTCATTCAATCAATCAATGAAATGCAGTCTTCTTTATTCTATCTTCTCTATTAGGCTTAACATTATTAGAGCGGACCTCTCCTAGTACGGTGTGGTTCGGGGATGAACTAAGCGGAATCTGGTGGGGATGTGACACCGGGGCCGAAGAGGGTAGGGAGGATCACGGTGCAAGAAGGCACTGAGACAAGAGCGACTCTGGAAGGCTTCTAGGCGAAGGAAAACATGAATGAACCGATCCCACACCCAAATAAGAGGAGATTTCGAGGCTAAATGCGGGTATAATCTTTGTATAGTTAAGGAGAGCTTAAAAGATTTGATAGGTACTACTCATACCAACAAGATGCATCTTATTTTTTGGTGTTGTTAGCCAAAAATATTTTGTTCATACAAAGCGCAAGTGTATAGTGTAGTTAATAGAATAATGGCAAGCAAGGTCGTATTCTCTCGGGGATTGAATCTCGAAACACTTAGGCTATAATAACATCGTATTTCAATTTTATTGAAGCGGCGAAAATGAAGTATTTTTAATCTAAGAAAATCAAAAAATAAGAAAAAAAAAAAATAAATTTGTGAACCCCACAAGTATTTTCAACATCTTTAGGAGCAACATTAGGCACATAATCTCAACATGCTTCTTCAATATTAAATGCGAATAAAGTTTTAAAAACCAATTCATGCAATTCTATGGGTTCAAATTCCTAATTTCATTTACTCCTCGGCCAGGTGGTGCGTAAGCAGGTTGATTAATAACAATTGTAGTTCTCTCAGATCGTTACAATTCTTATCAACTCCAAAAAGATTTGTGAATTGAATGACTCCCCACAAACACGCCTGTCACACATGTTTCATGTCTGAATTTGATTTTCATCTTACTAGAACTCACCTCTCGGATTATGGACAAGAAGTATGACATGAAAATTATTGGCCAAATAAAAAGCAATTATAAAATAAGCACTCGAATTCATAAAATAGAACGCATGAATTAATTAAGAAAATAAATAATCATATTTAACACAAATCTGCAGTTTCGATTATGCCCCTAAGATCCAAAAAATATGCCAAACAATGATTACAAACTCACAGAAAAATTCGAATCAATATTATGACATCATATAAGCACAGAAAAGAATTTTTAGACATAGAAAGAAAATCCCTTCTTGTCAGGATGGATTCCCCTTCCAAGCCCTTTGAAGCTCTTGTGCTCCTAGATGCAAAAGCCTTGTGGTGTTCTTCGCGACCTAGCCTTTTGCTCTCGAAGCTCTTTGATTCCTTTGTTCTGTGTTATTTGATGTGTTTTCTATGTATCAAGTTGTGTATTTTCGTGCATAGCCTTGGGTCCTTTTATAGATACTTGGAGAGATCATTTGCGAGTTTGAGTAGGAAAATGAGACCAATTCAGTTGATTCGTCGCATGCCCGTATTATCCCACACGGCCGGATCGTGCGATCGAAATTTGATATAGGGGTCTTCATTAACGTTGTAGAATTTCTCTTAGCTTTCCATAGCCACTTGAATCATTTCAATATCAATTTGGTAGAGCACGTTACGGCCAAAATACTAAACCCTGTCGATCTTTGAAATCTGTTAGCACGTTTTGACATTTTTGAAGGAAATTTTCTTTTCTTTTACCGCTCATGCTTCTTTCCTTCACATTTTTGCTCGTATCTTGTCTTTTTACATATAATTTGAAACATGCTATCATGTTTTGTCCAATTTAGCTCCATTTTCTGCAAAATTCATAAAGTATGCGATATCACGCCCAACAAGGGAAACCAAGCAAAACACATTAAATATGCGTGCAAATGTATCAAATATATATTATTTTAAACCCTCAAATGCACGTATATTTTACACTCATCAGGTGCTCATCATATGAAAACTCTAAAGTTAAGCGTTCTTGGCACGAGCAATTACATGATGGGTGATCTCCTGGGAAGTTTTTGCTCTCGAGTGCGCGTGAATAAGGACAAAATATCTTTGAAAAAGACTCGTGTTGGGTTGTGGGGACAGTTGTTGATCGGAAGGTGGGTCGTGACGGATGGTATCAAAGTGTACCTCTCCTAGTACGGAGTAGTTCAAGGATGAACCAAGTGGAAGGCTGGTGGTCATGTGATGCCGGGGCCAAAGAGGCGGGGCGATCGCCCGTGTAAGAAGGCACATACAATGATCGGCAACTAACAAGGCTTCTTAGCGAAGGAAATATAAATGAACTGATCCCACACTCGAAATAGAGGAGATTATGATACTTTTCGGGTATGGGATTATACGGTTGAAGAGAGCTTAAAAGATTTGATAGGTACTACTCATACCAACAATATGCATCTTTTTTTCTCGTGCTCATTATATGAAAACTCCAAAGTTAAGCGTACTTGGCCCTGAGCAATTACATGATGGGTGACCACTGGGAACCTAAGCAATTACATGATGGGTGACCGGGAAACTCTGGTGGCGTGAGTGAGGAAAAAGCGCCTTTGGAAAGACTCGTATTGGTTTGTGGAGATAGTTGACAGTTCCTTTTTTCTTCTAATAAAGGTTCAATATTGTCTACACGAAATCTACAATTTAATCAAGAGATATTTAAAGAATTGTTGGTGCGAGCAATCATTAGGCATGATTTTCCATTTTCTTATGTGGAATATAAGGGCATTAAAGATATATTTAAGTATTTGGAGCCACAAGTTTCACATATCAGTAGAAATACTGATAGGACAGACATAAAAAGATGCATGCTTCTGAGGTTGATAGACTTCATAATGAGTTAAATAATTGTCCTAGCTGAATATGTTTGACTCCGATAAATGGAGCTCTATTGTAAGGTGGCTATTTGAAGTTGAGTGCACATTAAATTGATAAAAATTGGGCGTTGCAAAAGAAAATTTTGATTTTTTCTTACATGCCTCCTCCTCATAACGGGGCTGATTTTACTTACAAAATTTATAATTTGTGTAGTAGTTGGGGAATAGAAACAAAAATTATTTTCTCTCACATTGGACAATGCTTCTGCAAATGATGTTTGTGTTCAAAATCTCAATAATCAACTTAAGTTAGTAAATGCTTTGGTGTATGATGGGACTTTGTTTTATGTAAGATTTTGTGCACATATTTTGAATTTGATAGTGCAAGATGGGTTGAAGAAAATTGATAAATCAATTGATAAAATAAGAGGATCGTCAAATATATTAAGGGTTCTCAAGTAAGAAAGTAAAGGTTCACCAAATGTGTAGAGCAAGTATCTCTTGATTCTAAGAAAGCTTTGATTCAGGATGTCGCTAATAAGTGGAATTCAACATATAAGATGCTTTCAAGTGCTCTTTATTATCATCTTGCTAATTGTCACTTGCAATTAGGTGACTCAAATTTCCATAGTTGTCCATCTCCAGAAGAGTGGGAAAATGTGTTAGAACAATGATGTTATTTTGATTTTGATGATTTCATATAAATGAGTTTTATACCAAAACAATATTTTTAAAAGTTGTCCAAATACTTCAATACACTTCATTTATTTTTTACTAAGTATTTGAAGCACTTTCTGAACATTATTTTTGACCAAAATCGGATAACTTCTCTGTGAAGAGGGAGACTGGTCGCCTTATTAGGGAGACCCGCACCTGAGTGTTTTAAAACTTGAAACAGAACAGAGAAAATTTGATGAGGAGGGCGACTAGTCACTATAGAGGGCGACCGGTGCCTAAAGGTTGTGTTTTTTTGTCCTTTTTCTATATTTCTAAGACGGTAAAATTTTTTTTAGTCCTCCAAGTGTGGACCGCCGGATATTTAGTCCTCACTTGTTTCGATTTTGACATTTAGTCCTTTAAGTGAGCCTTTTTCAATTATTTAGTCTTGTTGTCTGCTATGCGGTAAAAGCACTGTTCTAAAAATCCTCGCCTTTAGCCCCGATTAATCCCCGTTTAGGCCCAGGCACCCTTGTTCACCTACATTATTCTTCCGATTAGGCCCCTTCTAGCCGTCAGCTCCCGCCTAACTCCGATTAGTCTCGCCTATGACCTAGGCCCAAGTCTCTGCCGCCCGACTCTAGCCTAGCTTTTTAGAACACTTGGGTAAAAGTTACATGTTGTCTTTGATTTGGAATTTAAAAACAAAAAAGTTATTGTTTAATTCATTTTTTATTGACTAGGCATCATATGTGGCATTTAAATTGTAGAGAGGTGAGAATGAAGGACAATATAAGTATTTAAAAATTATATTTAAATATTGAAAATATTTAATGTTTAAATAAAATAAAAAAATTACAATTTTAATAATTTAGTAATTTCAAAAAACTTAATTATTTATAAAAGTAGAAAAATAATGTTAAAAATTATATTTATAACTAAATGAAACTTAAATTATTTTCAGAGACAATAAATTATTTATAGAAAAGCTATTTATCATAAATATTAAATTTTAAATATCTTTAATTTCAAATTTTATATTTTAATTATAATCAATTTCAATAAAATCAATATAATATTATATTTAAAATTTAAACATTTAAAAACTTAATAAATTAAAAAATAATCTAAAAAGATAAATAAAAATTTGAAAAATTATTTAGTTTGACAAAAATATAGTTTGAAAAAAAACTTAAACAACTATCTTTTTGAAAAAGAAATATAAGTTATTTGTTTGGAAAAAATAATTTTGTTATGATTTAAAAAAATAATATCGAATTATTCTATAAATAATATATTATTTAAAAAATAATTTAAATTATATTTAGTTATAAATATAATTTTTAACATTAATTTTTCCATCTTTTATAAATGATTCAGTTTTTCGAAATTATCAAGTTATTAAAAATTTGGCAAAACTGATTATAGTTTCAATAAACTATATTTATAACTTGGGAATGTCAAAATACTGAATTATTTATAAAAGTTGGAAAAAATAATGTTAAAAAGTATATATATATATATAACTAAATATATTTTAAATTATTTTTTAAATAATAAATTATTTATAGTATAATTCGGTATTATTTTTTTAAATCATAACCAAATTATTTTTTCAAAATAAATAAATTATTATTTTTTTCGAAATATAGTCATTTAATTGTTTTTCAGAAATATAGTTTTTTTCAAATTTTATTTATCTTTTATATTATTTTTAATTTATTTACTTTTTATTGTTTAAATTTTAAATATAATATTATATTGACGTTATTGAAATTTATTATAAATAAAATAAAAATTTTAAAATTAAATATATTTAAAATTTTAATATTTATATTAAATAGAATTTTCTATAAATAATTTATTATTTCGAAAATAATTTAAGTTACATTTAGTTATAAATATAGTTTTTAACACTATTTTTCAACTTTTATAAATAATTAAGTTTTTGAAATTACTAAATTATTCAAATTTTAAATTGTTTTGTTTTATTTATACATTAAATATTTTTATATTTAAATATGATTTTTAAATACTTATAGTTTCTTTAATTCTCACCCTCTACAATTGTAATGCTACCTATGATAATGAATTAAACAATAAATTTTTTTAAATTCCAAATCAGCACCAGAGGTAACTTTTACCTGCTATAGCAGGTAACAAGACTAAATAACTGAAAAAGGCTCACTTAAAGGGCTAAATGTCAAAACCGAAACAAGTGAAAACTAAATCTCAAGCGGTCCACTTAGAGGATCGAAAAAAATTTGCCTTCCTAAGGCGAACGATCACTATTCACAAAGAACCGCTTTCAACAGAGGCGGCGATCGGTCGCTGAAACGACAAAGGTCGCCCTTGATGACATATTGTGTCAAAACGTTTATTCAACGGTTTAATATTTCAATTTTAAACATAGTGACCGGTAGTTATATTCTTTTAACAGCAAATTATATCAGTTGCAAAAACACTTCTAAGAAAATTAAGGCTTTACATTTGTTAACCATTTTATGCAACTGCTTTGATTCTTCTTTTGCAGACAAATTTGAATGGGTGAAGCCTATGTTGAAGACTACATCTTGGAGCTCTTCTATAAATAGATGAAGCATTGGGGGATCAAAAACAACACATTACTCTATATCACAACAACAAAAAAATTTAGCAAACTTATAAAGCCTCCATTTTCATACTCTTGTTGTAATAGCCTAAGTACTACATTTTCACATCTTTCTTATTACACTTTCTTTCTTGATTACACTTGCACTTACAAAGTTGTATACTTTCATTTGAGTTGTAATCTGATCAAATCATCCAAAACAAGGCATACTTGTTGAGTTTTCTTTTGGCAAGAACACACTTGGTTGATTCATTAGGTGTTGAAGAGTTTGGTGCTCTTTAAAGGTGTAAGAAGAGTTTGGTGCTCTTCTAGGTTGTTGTAAGAAGAGTTTGGCGCCCTTCAAGGTGAAGTTGTAATAGTTTGGTATTGATTAATAAAATTTATTTCTTTCGAAATCTACTCGGACATAGCGGGTGATAGTGGACGTAGGCCCTAGGTGGGTTAAAACACTATAAATCATTGAGTGTTGATTTATTTTTCTGCACTTTGATTTTCTTCTTCATCTAATTCGAAAAAGAGGGCATAAATAAAAAAAATCGAGAAAATCTATTCACCCCCCTGTAGATTTTCGTAGCCACTTGGACTAACAAATGGTATCAGAGCCAAACTCTTTGGCAAGCTTGTTTATTCTTTGCGAGTAAAGAGGAAAGATCCATGGCTATGAATGAAAACTATCTTCCTACCGGCGCTTCATCTAACAAACCTCCACTATTGACGCAAACAACTGTTCCTTTTGGAAGGATCGAATGGAGTACTTATTACAAGGTTGCAGGTTCGATATTTGAAATGTAGTCGTTGAAAGAATAGCTCAACCAACCAAGAAATTGGAGGATGGAACTATGATCTCAAAAGTTTCAAAGAGTTCGATGATAATGACAAGAAGTTATTCTCGCTAAACGATAAGGCATTAAATATTTTGCATTGCTCACTTACCATGACCGAGTATAATCGCATTATAGGAATAAGGTCCGCAAATGAAGTATAAGAAAAATTTAAGAAAGTTAAACAAACTCGAAAAACTATGCTTATTAAAGACTTCAAAAATTCATCATGTTCGAAGAAGAAGGAATTTGAAAGATGGTGGAAAGGCTCGACAACCTAGTTAATCCTCTATTGGCACTCGAAAAAGTCATTTCTGAAGAAGACAAGGTAACTAAAGTGTTAAATGTTGTTCCCAGTTCTTGGTCCAAAAAGGTGACGGCTATAACGGAAGCTCAAAATCTTGAAACTCTCAAGTTTGATGAGTTTATTGGAAATCTTCTCATATATGAAGTCTACCTCAAAGAGAGAAAGAATTACAATCTACACCTAAAGGTCTTGCCTCAAGCTTAAAAAATTCGTATTATGCTAGTGATGAGGATGATAAGGAAACATCCGCTCTTATACGAAAATTTGCCAAATTTGTCAATAAAAATAAGGCAAGAGACAATTCATGCTTTAAATGCATATAATTCGGGCACTTTATAGCCGATTGTCCCAAAATGGTTGAGGAAGAACTAAAGAAGAAAAAGTTCTTTCCAAAAAAGAAGGCCTTGAATGCAGATGCTAAAACGTGGGATGAACTTCTTGCAACATCCGATGATGAAAAGAAAATCAAACAAGGTCTCATGGCCATAGATGATGAAAACAACGAGGTATGCTCAAACTACTCCTCTTCTTTTTTAATTGATGAACTTGAAAAAGATTATGATGATTTACAAAATGAGTTTAGAAATATGATTACTAAATACAAAAATTTGAAAAAGATTTTTAAAGATTTAAAATTAGAAAAAGTTAAATTATTTTCTTCTTATTAATCCCTTGACCATGCTCATAATATTACACTTGCTAAAGTTAAGAGTCTTGATTCTGAAAAACAATTAATTACAAAAGAGTTAGATAGTTTGAAAAAAGATGTGCAACGTTTTAACTTAAGTACCGATAAGGTTACAAAAATTATTGGTGCTCAAAGAAGTGAGCAATCTGAATTAGGACTTGGCTACAAACCTTTTCAAACTAATTTCAAGAAAATGAACCAAGCTCCAACCTTCATACATGCTAGTATTCCTACAATTATTACTTGTTTTTATTGTGGTAAAAATGGACATTTTCCTAGTACTTGTAAAATAGAAATAGCAATAGTCATTTTTGGAGACCCAAAGGTCTCAAAGCTAACCTCCATGGACCCAACACTCTAGGGTACCTAAAAATAAATTAATTGTAGGTACTTGGGGCAATTACGGTCAAAGAGGATTCCAAATGTCTCGTGGACAGCAGATGTTCGCGTCATATGACCGGAAAGAACATATCTTCACCAACATCAAGTGACAAGAAGAAAGAATGGTTATGTTTGGGAATGACAATAAAAAAATCCTTGACAATCGAGATATTGGCAAGTCCTCTTTCTCTCTCAATGATGTTCTATTAGTAGAAGGGCTTAAGTTCAATTTGATAAGTTTAAGCCAACATTGTGATTTAAATTACAATGTTTTTTTCAACAAAGAAACATGTCTTATTCTTAAAGATGATAAAATTATTTGTCAGCAAATAGAAAAGGCAATCTTTACAAAATTAGCATAAATGGTTTGGTTAGTCAAAAATATTTCTTGTCTGTCGCTAGCAATGATTTAACTAGTTTATGGCATAGGCGACTTGTACATGTTGGATACAAAAACTTTCAAAATATTTACAAAACACCAACATGTCAAAGGACTACCAAATTAAATTTTGTAAACATTGGCTTTTTTTATACTTGTCAAAAGAACAAATTAGTTAAAAGTAGTTTTAAGCTCAAAAATATAATTTCCACGACCAAGCCTCTACAACTTCTTCAGCTAGATTTGTACGGGGATATTGGCACGACTACTCTAAGTGGAAAATATTACACCTTGGCTATAGTTGACGATTTTTCTAGATATACTTGGGCTATTATTCTTGCTAATAAAATTGATGCCGCTAATGAGTTTGCTAAGTTGTGTAGACTTATAGAAAATAAAAAAATACTATCAAATCTATAAAAAGTGATCGAGGAGGTGAATTTGATGGTAATTTTAGAGTCTTATGTGAAACCAATGGATATGCACATAACTTTTTGGCTCCTAGAACTTCTCAACAAAATGGTGTAGCCGAAAGAAAAAATCGGGCCTTACAAGAAATGTGTCGATCTATGCTCAATGAGTTTTCACTTCCAATATATTTTTGGGTTGAGGCCGTGAACACCGCTTGCTATATAATGAATCGAGTATATCTTCATCCAAAGTTGAACAAGAAAGGAAGAACACCATATATTTGCTACTTTAAAATATTTGGTTGCAAGTGTTTTATCTTAAACATCAAGGATCATTTGGACAAACTTGATCCTAAGGCCGATGAAGGAATATTTATGGGGTATTCAACTAGAGCAAGACATACCGCGTGTATATAACAAGACAAGCTTGGTGGTCGAAGAATCTATTCATGTCAAATTCAATGAAGCTTCCGGTGTTGAAAGAATTCCAAATGGGGATAGTGATGATGAAGATGAAGTTGGACCAATTGTCCCAAATTTCACTCAAAATAATCGGATCTTCCCATGGCACTAAAGTTTAAAGAAGATCATCCAAAAGATCTTATTGTTGAGGATCCACTTGACAAGGTAATGACTAGGAGAAAATTTGCCGAAAAAGCTCTAATTTCTAACAAAAATGCCTAAGAATGCTAAGGAAGCTATTGAAGATGAAGATTAATTCTTAGAGATGCAAGAAGAACTAAATCAATTTGAAATGAATAACTTTTGGGAACTTGTGCCTTGTCATTCTTCATAAACCATCATCAAAACAAAATGGGTATTCTGGAACAAACTAGGCGAACAAGGCAACATCATTGAAATAAAGCAAGGTTCGTAGCTCAAGTTTATTGTCAAGAAGAAGGCATTGATTATGATGAAACTTTTTCACTGAAAAGACGATTAGAGACTATTCGTATATTGCTTGCTTATTCTTATTTCAAAAATTCAAACTTTAACAAATGGATATTAAATCCACTTTCTTAAATGGTTTTATTCAAGAAGAAGTTTATGTTAAATAACCTCCGGGGTTTGAAAAATTTTCAAGACCAAATGATGTCTATAAACTCAAAAAGGTTTTATATGGTTTAAAACAAGCACCCCAAGCATGATATGATAGATTAAGTTCTTTTCTTCTAGAAAATGGTTTTTTTACAAGAGGTAAAGTTGATACTACACTCTTTGTTGTTGAAAAAGGTCAAGATAGCCTCTAAGTTCAAATTTATGTTCATGATATTTTGGTGCTACTAATGAATCTTTGTGCAAGGAATTTTCTAAGTTAATACAAGGTGAATTTGAGATAATCATGATGGTGCCAAGAAGGTATTTACATATCACAATCAAAGTATGCTAAAGAACTTCTAAAGAATTTTGGGATTGAAGAAGGAAGAACCATTGCAACTTGTTGGGAAATTTATTTTATCGATTTTGATGAATGTCATGTAAAACTTAAACTAGAAAGTTGGCACCCCATTTTCTTGTAATTTGTATTGTAATAGATAGAAATTTTGGAAAAGTTGAGTCAAGTCGGCCTATGCCTAGAAATACCGTAAGTCAATCAAGATCGAAGTGAAGACTCATTGCCGCAAGACATCCGAGTATGGCAAAGAAAAAAAGTCAATAACTCGATTGAAGGTGTATCGGTGTGAAACAATTTGTATGAAGAGTCGTCAAGTCAACTCAAGAAGCCAAGTCTCAAGTTGAAGTGACGGATGAGTCATCCATAGATTGGAAGCTAACTCAAGTCATTTGGGGAATAAAAGATGCGATCAAGTCAAGACAATGAACGAGATCCGTTGTTGAAAGTCAAGAATGTTACTCGGAATGGTAACATGTTAAAGTGGTCGAGAGATAAAGTGTTAGTTCGATTGTGTGCAAAAGGAACAAACCAATGGGGGAAGATCGCACCTAGTGTCGATCTGTTGCAATCTTTGCCGCAAGACATTAAATACGAGAAAATATCAACTTCAAGAATCGCAACAAGACAAGCCAACGAAACATAAGTGTCTTTTAAAAATCAGCCTATCTCTTCAACTGTGATTTTTGAAAGTTAACTATAAAAGGCCGAGGAAACTCATTGAGAAAAGGTTACCTTGCACACTGCGAGAAATCAAGCAATATTCAAACTGTAACCTGCAAAATATTCTCAAGATATTCAAGCAAAATCCTCAAGCCTAAAACTCGAAGGAAATCAATCCAACACAAAGCTGTGAAGGAAAGACAACTTCAAGCTATTGAAGATGAAACTTTTGAAGAATCAAAAAGGGTTTACTTTCCAAGGAGGATTGTAGAAAGGTTCAAGGTCGAACCAGTCTCAAGTTATTGGAGGGCTTCGTGATCAAATCCGAGAAGCTTGAGAAATTGATCTGAAGTAGCAAGGCAACTGCCCTATGAAGAAGCTGAGTCGGAAGAGAAGCCAACTGTGTGACCAAGGTATCTCTAGACTGAGTCCAAGGAGCAAGTCAGATGTGTGATCAAGACTTGTCTCTAGACTGATAACCACTTTGTGAACTGATCATTACTTAGTGGATTCCTCCAGGAGTTGGAGAAAAGTGGATTAGAAGAATTACCCCATCTTCGAACCTCTATAAAAATCATTTGTGTCATTTACATTTCAGCACTTTTATTTCTGCATACTTACTTATATCTACTGATAATTTGCTATCCAACTGATTAATAACTAAGTGCTAAAATCAAGTGTTAAAATCAAGTTTTAAAACAAGTTTAAATCAAATCAAAGGGTGTTAAGTATTCATTGATAAAACCAACACAACCAAGTTAAGTTTCGGGTTAAACGGTTGAGTTATTCTATCAATGCTCTATCGAGTCCATGTTGAGTGGCTAATCGTGCTAAATAACCAACTTAGTTGTCCTCAAGGACTTAGTTGTTTGTGTTAACTCTGTAATTTCTTTAAAAGGACTAAATCGAAAATTTGGTAAGGTTTATTCAACCTCCCCCTTCTAAACCTTACTCACACCCCTTGGGACCTACACAACTCCAATGGCAACAAACATCAAACTCGACAAGGATGAGAAAGGCAAATTGGTTGATGAAATCAAGTATCGAGATATTATTGGTAGTTTACCTTATTTATCTTCAAGTAGACCCGATATTCTTCATGCCATATGCTTATGTGCCCAATATCAAAGTAATCCCAAAGAATCTCATCTAAGTGTCATAAAAATAATTTTAAGATATTTGAAAGGTACTATTTCTTATGGTTTGTTTTATCCAAAGAATAGTTTTTATTCTCTAAAAGAATATAGTGACTTGTATTATGCTGGTAACATCGATGTACGTACGACTTGTGCCAATTTTTAGGCGATTGCCTAGCTTCATTGTTTTCTAAGAAACAAAATTATGTATCTTTTTATTTACGGTGAAGCGAATATATTTCCTTGACTTTTTATTGTACACAATTACTTTGGATGAAACAAACTTTAGTGGGTTACAAATTTTATTTGAAAAGGTTCTATTATTTGTGATAATACATCCGCAATCAATATTTCTCAAAACCCGATTCATCATAATCCAACCAAACATATTGAGGTTCGACATAATTTTTTAAGGGATTGTGTTTCTTAACGAAAAATTGAGATATGCTTTGTTCCATCTCAAGATCAACTCACGGACATTTTACAAAACCGTTACCCATCGAGTCTTTTAATTCAATTCAAGCTCGTTTAGGTATAATGCATAATGAATGATGTCTATATTTGCATTTTTGAGCATTTTTCTATAAGAAAAGTTTTTGGGTGAAAAATCTTTTTCAAAATCGGACAGATGGATTTCACTGAAACATTGACAGTTGCTTTATGGGGTGACCAACCGCGTCTTCGTGCACCGGTCACCATAAGTCTTTGATAGTTTTAAAACCGTATGTCCTCCTTCATTCATTACTTCACACTGTACACGCCCCTCGAACATTTCACACACATTTCATACCAAATGATCATATTCTTGTATTTTCTATTATATTGGGCTTCCAAATGCATCATCCATCTTTCTCGTTCTTCTTCCGCAATCATTGATAAGGTTGGCTTCCCTTTTATCTTCTTCCATGGGTTGTACCCTTGGGTTTTTGAAATTTTTGGTTTTTCTGGTATGTTGAGTTTATTTATTGGGAATTATTCACATTGTTGGATTATTCCAGTAGAATTAGGATTTAAATTTTTGGCATAATTTGATATTTATAATGCATCCACGTCATTTTTCTCTATCTACGCATGTCATGTGTTTGCTAAAATGTCTCAATGAGAAATTTCATTCCTTTGCATGCCCTTCTTGGTTAAATTTGGTTGGAGTTCACACATTGATAATAATTGTATATCATGGTGCCTCCCTAATAGTCTTCATATGATGTTGTGGTACTTTATCTCATTGCTCGATTCCACGTATTGAGATTCTTGACCTTCAAACTCATAACATGTTGTTTTCATGGGTATTGCATGTTATTATGTGCAACTTTGATATCTATATGATCTTTTTGATGATTCCAAAGAAGGAGAAAAATACAATGAGCTCAAAAGCTAATTGGTAAGATCAATTGAGCTAGAAAAAGCTCATTGGTAAAAAGCTTATTTGAATAAGCTAAAGCCTTATTACTTAAGTTGCGGTATATTGCCTTATTACTCTTGTATTTGTTGAGCTTTATGATTAATAAGCTATTTTGAAAGGGGAGCTTTTTAAACTCTTTAGATTTTAAGCTATTTTGCAAAAAGCTAAGCTTCTAACTTATAAGTTATTAGCTTCTATGCATATTCATTGCTTAGCATGTTAATAGGGGAGTTTTTTTAAAAACTTTTGCAACTTTTTCTCCTTATATCTTATGATTTTTGTCTTACAAGTGTTGCTTAAAATGGATAGGTTATTTTGACCGAAAATCTTGTTTCTTTTAAATTTGTTCTCTAAAAATTGTTTTGGGTTGTAATCATCAAAAAGGGGGAGTTTGTTAGAACAATGTTGTCATTTTGATTTTAATGATTTCATATTAATGAGTTTTATACCAAAACAATGTTTTTAAAAGTTGTCCAAATACTTCAATACATTTTATTCATTTTTTTACTAAATATTTGAAGCATTTCTGAACTATATTTTTGACAAAAATTGGACAACTTCTTTATGAAGAGGGAGACCGTTTGCCCTAGTAAGGAGACACGTACCTAAGTATTTTAAAACTTGAAACAAAAATTTGATGCTCGAAGGTGATTGATGCACGAAGGTTGTGTTTTTCTTTTCTTATATGTTTCTAAGGTGAACGGTCACTATCCAAAGCAACAGTCACTATAGACGGCAATGACCGATTGCCCTAGACAATGACCGATCGCCTCTTGATGCCATATTGTGTCAAAACTTTATTCAATGGTTTAATATTTCAAATTTTAAAAATAGTGACCGGTTGCTATATTCTTTTGACAATAAATTCTATCCGTTGCAGAAACACTTCTCAACAAATTAAGACTTTACATTTATTAACAATTTTCGGAGCTGTTTCGATTCTTCTTTTCCACACAAATTTGAATTGGGAGGAGCATATGTTGAAGACTATATCTTGGAGCTCTTATATAAATAGATGAAGCATTAGAGGATCAAAAATAACACATTGCTCTACACCACAACAAGAAACAATCAGCAAACTTACCACAGAAGCAACCTTAGGCACATAATCTCAACATGTTTCTTCAATATTAAATCCAATTAAAGTTTCAACGACCAATTCATGCAATTATATGGGTTCAATTCCTAAAATAGTATATTCTCCCTCCCGGGTGGCGCATAAACAGTAGATTAATAATAATTGAGGTCTCCCGATCCATCACAACTATTATTAACTCCCAAAAGATCTTTGAGTTGAAATACTCCCCACAAATAGAAGTAGTCTCCTGATACATTACCCCTTTTATGTCTGAATTCGATTTTCGTCTTGCTAGAACTCACCTCCCGGATTATGGACTAACAAGTATGACATGCAAATTATTGATCAGATAATCGACAATTAAGAATAAGCATTCGGATTCATAAAATAGAACACATGAATCAATTAAGAAAATAATCAATCAAGATTTAATATGAATCCACAGTTTTGATTATGCCCTAAGATCCGAAAGATTAGCCAAACATTGATAACAAATTCATAGACAAACTTGAAATCAACATTATGACATTGTTTAAGCAAATACAAGAGATCTAAACTAAGAAAGAAAACCCCTTCTTATCAGGATGGATTCTCCTTCCAAGCCTTCGAAGCACTTGTGCTTCCGTAGATGCGAAAGGCCTTGTGGTGTTCTTCGAACCTGACCCTTCTCTCTCAAAAGACCTTTGATCTTGTGTTCTTGTGTGTTTTGGTCTGTTGTATGGTGTATTGATGGATATATTTTTGTGCGAGCCTTGGGTCCCTTTTATAGATGCATGGAGAGATCACTTGTAGAGTTGGAGTGGAAAAAGGACAAAAATCTGAGAAAGCGCATCACACGGCCCGGTTGTGTATCCTCACACGACTGTGTGACTTTCACACAGTCCACTTCACACACCTATGTGGCTCTCACACGGTCCGATCGTGTAGCTTGTTTTCGTCCCCTGTTTTTCCCAACTTTACATGGACATGTCATCTTTCACACGGGTAGGTCACACGATCGTGTGGTCCCACACAGTCCTGCCATGTGATGTGTTTTTGTTCGGTTTCTTTGTCTTTCCAATCTTCTCCTTGCACTCGTCAATTCTATTCGGGCCTTTCAATTGATATTTCTTCGATTAATCTTTGTTTCCTATAAAACGTTGCAAGAATACGCAGTATCATGCCCTTCTAAGGAAATAAAGCAAAAACACACTAAATATACATTCAAATGTATCAGTTATATATCATTTTAAGCCCCTAAATGCACGTATATTTTACAAGTATCAAAATCCCCCAAACTTAAAGCATTGCTCGTCCTTGAGCAAATTAAGAAAAATAATATTAGTGGGTACAAAGAACACACAAGAACACTATAAACATTTAATCTCATTTGACTTCATATTTAAGTAACAATGCAATTCATTATCAAGAAGTCATCTTTCATAAGTTCGGCATAATTAATACTCTCTCGGGTACTTGACATCGCGACTCACAAGTAAATAGTGTATCACTCATCTCTCAAAGTGTATGGAAAGTATTTACGATCCAAATCAGTTCAATGAATGTAGAACTACCATAGGCTTGCAAATCGTCTAAACATCTCTACCTCATTTTTGGGCATAACTTAAGAATCAAAAATGACTTTTATTAGGTTGTAATTTAGGCTCTTTGGTAAGGGTAAGGAAAATTTGGATTAAGTGACTTGACTTGAGCAAATAGAATTTAAGCATACAAAATTGCAATTCGCTAACCCAATTTTTTTCTAAAAAGCATTCTCAATATATTTTTTTTTCTTTTTCAACTCAACTCCACCATTTGTCTCCTTTTTTTCATTCTGAGTCCTTTTTGCCTATTTTCTTTTTTTTTTCTTTGCCTCAAGCTCTCAATTTTTCAAAATTTTCAGAATTTTTCTCTCTTTCTTTGCTCAATTTTCTCTATTTTGTTTCCAGAGATTTTTTTTCGAGCTTCATTCTTTCTTCATTCACCTAGATACTGCTCATCCCTCTTTCTTTTACCAACTTCTTCTCTTTTTTCATAACTTTTCACCACTTCTCCCCCAAACTTGTTCATTTTTTGTAAGCTCAAGAAATTTTAGGGATAAAATTATTTTTTCAATTTAAAGATCACAATGTGACTAACAATAAAAAGTTAAGGCTCAAAGTGGCTAACTAGGGAATCATGAGTTCATAGGTGAGCTTTTTTACGCTAATCATTCAAAAATTGCACACACACATGGCTTCAATGAAGCTACCAAAGCAAGTTCTAGAATTCTAACATTCATGAATGACACACTCAAGAAAAAAATAAAACCGCATAAGATAAAGAAGTTAAAAGCACAAAAGCTCACAGCTTATTTTTCGCATCATGCTCAAATACTCAATTTTCTTAATTAATGCCAAACAAATAAAAGACATCTCCTCAATAATTCATTGCATTATTCACACAAATATTCATCTCATAAAATCAAATGCTCATAGTAAAATCATACGGAAGCTTTGCACTTTTTCGAAATCTCGATCAAAAATCTTACATAAAAGTAATTAAACGTGCTAAATCAATAAACGTGCTAAAAAATAAAGGAAAAAAATCAAAAATTGAAAAATTTTAATACAAATTTTTATGCTCTACATGCAATCCTAAATGCAATGCAAAATGCAATAAAAAAAGATTTAATTTACGCATTCTTGAAAATCCCCAAACTTAAAAATATGCTTCTTCTCGAGGTTGCCTCCCCAAAAGATGAGGAAATTATAAAAAAGCGGAATGCGTAAAAAATACTTACCTGGATCATTATGGTGAACCTTTGGGAGCTCGTCGAAAAAATCAAATTTGAAATCGGAGGAGCAGATAGATAAACTTGAAATCAACATTTGACATTAAGCACAAACAAAAGATTAAACTAAGAAAGATGCACGGTCGGGTCGTGTGCATCCACACGCTAGTGTGTTTATGCGCGTCTACTTTTTACCCTTTGAATTGTAGTTTGTCGCGATGCCTCTTGGGTTGCCTCCCACAAAGCGCTAAGTTTTACGTTTTTCCCTAAGATCCCCATTAGCCAAACATTGATGATTTAGATAAACTTGAAATGATTTCTAACATAAATGTTATTGAACCGTCTCTTGTTGAAATTCTTGAGCCCTCATATTCTGATGTATTGATGGATATATTTTCGCGATATTTCCATCCATCGAGGCGAATGGTGTTGGGAAAATGACATAAAAATTGTTTTCTTATTAAGTTCAATATCACCTAGAATTTGCCCTTTTGATGTTGGTCTCCCCATGAGGTCACAGCATAAAATGGTCCCGATTTTGGGCTCTTTTTGTCTCCAAAGATTTTAGTCTCGCATTCAACAAAAACGATGTTAGAAACAAGTAAAAACTAAAAAAATATTTACAAAAGAAGAAAAAATCGGAAATAAAAAAAATATTTACAAAAATAAAAAATATTTACAAAAATAAAAAATATTTACAATTCACAAAAGAAAAATTAAAAATAAAAATTACAAAATCAAAAAATCGGAAAAAATAAAAAACAAATATTTACAAAAAAATTCAAAAAAATATTTACAAAAATTATGCTTCAATTAAGATTGAACCACTTATTACTATATATAAGTAGAATCTTTCAATCCCCTCGGCAATGGCGCCAAAAACTTGTATGCCAAAAATTTGTTGGATCTTACAACAATGGAAAAGTGTATAGTGTAGTTTATAGAATAATGGCAAATAAAGGTCGTATTCCTCGAGATTAATAATAATTGAGGTCTCAACGATCCATCACAACTATTATTAACTCCCAAAAGATCTTTGAATTGAAATATACCCTACAAATCCGTTGGAAAGTAGTCTCCGATACATTACTATGTTTATGTAAAAAATCAATATCAAATTTGATTTTTCGTCTTGCTAAAAGTAATAGAACTCATCCGGATTATGGACTAACAAGTACTACATGCAAATTATTGATCGATAATCGACAATTAAGAATAATCACTGTTGCTCCAATTTCATAAAATAGAACACATGAATCAATTAAGAAAACAATCAATCAATATTTAACATGAATCCACAGTTTTAATTATGCCCTAATAATAAGATCTCTTTAAACATTAGCCAAACATTGATAACAAATTCATAAATAAACTTGAAATCAACATTATGACATCGTTTAATACAAACAAAGAGATCTAAACTAAGAAAGATAACCCCTTCTTGTCGGGATGGATTCTCCTTCCAAGCCAAAATTGAAGTGATATCTTAGGTGTGCCCAAGAAAGAGGGAAAACACAGATGAAGCAGAAAGGCCTTGTGGTGTTGGGTTTTTTGTAACCTAAACCTTCCTCTCTCTGAACAAAGAAAGACCTTTGATCTTGTATTCCTATGTATTTTGGTGTGTTGTATGATGTATTGATGGATATATTACCACAAGTTTCCTTGGATCCCTTTTATAGATGCATGGACTATATTGCTCCATACGCTTGTAGAGTTGGAGTGGGAAAAGAACATAAAAACCGAGACAGAGTCTCCCAATTCTGTTATTTAGAAAGAAAGCACAGTGCAATCACCGACCTAAGTTTGACCATTACAGTCTCACATGGTTGTGTGGCTTTCAAATGCTAACCACTTCACACGCCCGTGTGGTTCTCACAGTTCCTTAGAGTAAGCTTGCAGCCTTGTTTAATGATGTTATCACTTTCAATCGAGAATGACATCCCCACTTCTTCCCAACTTCACATGGACATGTCTTTCTTTCAATTGTAGGTCACACGTTACGTGTGGTCCTATTAAAGGAATGGTGCTATTACATGTTTATTCTTAAGAGAGGCCTGTGCTAGACGTGTTTTTGTCCGGTTTCATTAAATCACCTTTTCGATCTTCTCTTTGCACTCGTCAATTCTATCCGGGCCTTTCAACCGATATTTCTTCGATTAAGCTCTATTTAAATGGTATAAAAGTTACAAGAATTTAGATGGATATAAGGCAATAATCATGTCCATCCTCTGTTAAGGAAAACAAGTAAAAACACATTAAATATATATGAAAATGTATCAATTATATATCATTTTAAGCCCCTAAATGTACGTATATTTTACAAGTATCGTTCCTTGACACAAATAATTATACGTGTCGTGTTGAGGTTTGTGTTATACACGTGTCATAAAATGACACCTGGACTCAATACCAAACAACTGAACACGACACTTAAATACATGATATATGATTTTTATAATTAAATATGTTGTGGCTAATATCTAATTATTCAAAATTATATAGCCACTAGACATTTTATTTAACTAAATATGGATGAAAAGTTTGTTACATGTTATATATATATATATATCACAAGTAACCATATGTAATATAAACATATATTTGAACAATTATTGGTGATGATCCACATAATCATTGACTGCGATCAAGCTAGCGGCGGAGGAAGTCGACGGTGGAGGGACTGTTTTGGCCTTGACCCCATTTGAAAGGGAAGATGGTGAAAAGAAATATCTTAATAAAAAATTAAAAACTTAAAAAAATATATTTTTAGTAGGTAAATTTTTTTAGAAATATTTTTATTTACTATTTATATATTTTTTTTTTTAGTTTGTTATCTAGCCCACCCCAATTGTATATCTACCAACCCCGATTTATTTATTGACTATGTCATTGCACATAATATCATAAGAAATTTATATATCATAACGTTATGAAAAATTCATTGATAAAACAATATTTTGAATACTTGAAACTAATAATGATTCAATTTTTCGTTTTACTGGAATTTATTAAAATATCCAAATCAATTATGATGAGTTAATAAGTTTGATTATTATATGCTAATCAACTTATCAATCAAACAAGGTGTCAGATTAGTTCAAGAATCAAGCCACAAAAGACATATATACAAGTCTTGAGGTTCCTTTTCAATTATAATAAACAAACCCACTTTATCCTTTATTCTAGTGACTTGTATAAGATTTGTCACAATCTAAAAGATAATCATGCTAATAAAAATATAACACTTTTTTTTTAAACGAAATTTGTATTATAGATAAACTCACAGCATATACATGGGATCACCAACTGGCCAAAGTTCATCAAGGAGACAATTTAACCTCCAAGTAAAAACAAGAGAACACAAGTCCTAAAAAGAAACAGGTGCACAACAGCACAAAGACTTCTAAACAACACTGATGGTTTTGGCTAAGGTTGTACAATTCCTACATAAACCCCTAACCATTCCCATCAGCTGATCCATCATAAAAAGAACCAATCACCAAGGAAAGAGACACTGAATCCAATGGACCCCTACCTCCCTACCTATTCGACAACACAAAGAAACATGTAAACTAACCACCAAAAGCCAACAGGAGCACTAATCTGGAGAAAGTCTCCCTAAAAGACATCCAATCACAAGCAGCAATGCAAAAAACCAGCAGATAGGAAAATTAACTAGGTGCTAATCCAATTCCCAGCTTTTGGAATTCTTCACACTCCATCAAAGCTCCTTCAA
Organism: Rehmannia glutinosa; assembly: GCA_016081115.2. Taxonomy (NCBI): domain Eukaryota; kingdom Viridiplantae; phylum Streptophyta; class Magnoliopsida; order Lamiales; family Orobanchaceae; genus Rehmannia; species Rehmannia glutinosa. The sequence goes on from JABTTQ020001395.1 coordinate 921,221, forward strand.
TTGTACTAATTTCTGGCATCCAAAACTCTTCAAAGACCCAAAGATTCTTAGTCTTCCAAAACCACCACAATAAATAAGATGTAAGATGAATTCTTCTAACTGAACAAGGATCACTTTTAAGCCCACAAATTTTGCCCCACCAACAAGAGAATGAATCTGTACAATCCTCTAGACCGTCCCACTGGATAGGTGATAATTTACAGACTTTTTGAGCTCTTTGACATTTGAAAAAAATATGTTCCACATTTTCCACATCTTCACCACAATACTTACACACCTCATCAATTTTCAGCCATTTCCTTGCAACATTAGTAGCTTACGAATGTTTACTTCTTTATTTTCCATGATCTGCGCAAGATAGATAGCGTTCTAGCTTACGAATCATGGACTTTCAACAGATCCCTTAATATTTTGAAACCTTTTGAGGGCTTAAATGTTAGCGATGTTGGAGATTTTACCCATACGAGACTTTGGGTTCAAATCTATAACTTACCAGATGTGAGAATGATTGAAAAAAGTGGGCGCATTATAGGTGATGGACTCGGGATCTCTTTAGAAGATGCAGATTCAGATGGTTGTTGCCTAAGATTTTTTCTTTATGTTCGAGTTCTCATTGATATTACAAAATCTCTTACGTCGTGGTTCTCATATCAGACTTGGCTCCAATGGTGATAACATCTAGACTGAATTCCAGTATGAATGAGTTCTGAATTTTATTTTATTTGTGGAGTCGTGGGCCACAGAGTTTCATAATACAAACATGTTAATGCTACCAAATTTCTTAATTCCAACAAATTCCCATATGGTAATAGCTTTGATAATATATTTTACTTGTTGTGAATCCCAATGATACTGAACCTCATCATGATGATACCCCTAACCCTTTCATTAAACATAATCATGTAAGTGTTGAACATAAAATGAAATCACATATGGGTCACACAGTTATATGGGTCACACAGTTATACCACTATTGCAGGTGGCATCAATGAGTTCATCAAAAGTTTTTACGGTCGGTATATCTTCTGGACAAACTTTCCATGTGTCCAGGAAATGGAAATCTACTGCACATAACAAGACTACAAACATAACTAAGGTTCATGAGAAGGGTGGTATGCTTATTACTCTTGTGAAGAGGAAACCGTCCCTTCCTAATGACCCAAGCATTCTATCTCCTCATAAAAGAGTCGCTAGCAAACCCGAATTGCTCACTGCATCATTAGTGTAGGTCGCCTTGCAACCCCATTGGACACAATAAAAATCTTGAACTAGAATGCTCGGGTTTTAGGGAACCCCCAAGCGTTAAACAAATTGTAAATTTTTATTTGTAAATTTTCCCTAGATATCGTCTTTTTTTATGGAGATAAAATTACATGGTTGTATGGCTTCAAACTTAAAAAGCAGAATTGGATTTCAACATGGAATAGCAGTAGTGGATTGGGTTGGCTGAAGTAAAGGTTTAACATTGTTATGATTATTCTTGGCGCTTTGTTTGCTTTTACGGAAACCCAGACTAATGATCTCAAAGGGTGCATTCATAGAACCTACTTAGATGCCTTAAAAGCATTTTTACTCTCCCATGGCCTACTGGGGTGATTTCAACGACCTATTATTTCTATCAGAGAAAGTTGTCGATCATGATGCTAACAGGCATAACATGAGATTTTTCATGATTGTGAACTAAGGGATTTGGGATTTACAGATCCATGGGTCACTTGCAGGAACAATATCAAAAGATATCATAATATTCATAAACGACTAGATCATTTTTGGCAGTGTGGATTAGACTGAGTTACACAACGAATATAGGGTCACCTACCTTGATTATTATGATTAGACCATCGAGGTATTATGCTCTATACAAATTTGGAGCAATTTCAAAACATGGGAATTAAGAAGGAGATTTCGTCAATTTCGTTTTGAACCGATTTAGCTATCCGCTATGTCTTTTCCATAATATATTGCTACTATCTACTTGAATGCTTGCTCATCCTAATCGTTTGTTGAGAATAGTTATTGCAGTCATTCTCACCTCATTGGAGCAAGGGGATTTGGAAATGTTACTCGCAGATTTAATGGCATACAATGTGAACTAAATCCAGTAAATAAATCCCCTCCATCTTTGTTGGATGGTGACGGGATCAAATTTCTAGAATACTAACTCGAACAATAGTTACGGTTGAAGAACACTATTGCCAACAATGGTCACATGTGGATTGGCTCCGTTGGGGTAATCGTAATACCAAGTTTTTCCACTAAAAAGCCAGCGACATGAAAAAAATTAGATTGTTGGGCTTTTCTCTTTTTCCAGAAGATGGATAACAAATGACTTTTTGACTGGGATATAAATTGAAAATCATTTCCAAGAGGTCTTCACCACTTCACACCATTTTAACTATGATATTACTTTGATTACTGAAACTATTCACCTGATTCTATGGGAATCCAAGTAGACTTGGAGGCTCCTTGCTTTCACCATTTAGAAGATTTACAGTGATCTTGTTGCGATGGGTGCGACTAAAGCTCTTGTGCTGTACGGATACCATGCTCTATTTGTTTGAAAAATTGGGACATAATCAGCATGAATTTTATGGATAATGTTTTGGATATACTACTAATGGTAAATCCATTGTCGAGTTCAATGCTTCTATTATTGTACTTATTCATAAGATTTCAAACCCATGGAAAGTGGCGAATTTATTGCTTATTAGCCTTCTTTATTTAATACACGACTGGGACATCATCGTATTATGTATGGAGAATCATTTTTTGGGATAAGATTTATTATGCAAAGGACTCTGTTGGAAACTGGAAAATGGTCGCTCAATTAATATTTCAAAGATCCGTGGCTTTTGAAGCCAAACAATTACAATCTTATAACTACTACTATTGATGGGGCTCCTTCTTTGATGGTTAAGCTTATTCGAGCAAAACAATGGATGCCACACTTATCAAGAATGCATTCTGGGTTGTGGATTGGGGCTTAATCTTTAAAATCATGCTTAGCGTTTTAATGTTCCTGTGAAGCCCCGATTTTTCCGAACATATAATTGATTCTTATTGTCGTCTATATATTTGATCGACTATTTTACCGCATCACTTTGACGGGTAATTATCATTAATATGTTTTGTATTTTATTTCATTTTATTTGATTACTTATGATCATGATCATCATTAATTCTATTTCACATTTATGATCACTTAATTGATCATTATTACTATTTTTGTATTTATTAGTCACCTTAGAATTTTAAGAGACTATTTATTTTAGAGACTTTTACCTTATAGAATTAAGATTTTGATTTAGATTAAATGATAATGAGACTTATAAGTGATCAAGAAAATCACTAATTATTTTGGAGATTGATATTATTCATCTATTATCATCAAATTTGGGACAAAAAAAAAAATGGAATTACCATAATACCCCTATAGTGGACGGCCAACATGGGATTTTTGGAGAAAATATCATCCAACTCTTTTACACTTACACCTTATATTAGTCATCTTGTGTATAATTATACCATTAATTCAAACATTATACACATTATCTTATACCTCAATTTTATATCATTAAATTCCCAACATATTCTATTCTTCCCAACATTCTTGTTATTCCTCTCAACATTCCAATTTGACCCATACTTTGACTACCAAATTGTCTCCATGCAAGAGACAAATTGGAAGACTGCACAAAACAAAATTTTCTCCTCTCGACTCTCACCTTGTAAACGGCCACAAGGCCTTATTACACAAAAAATTCATCTCATTTTTCATCTAACACATTCATCTCTCAAGCCTCTCACTCATCCTCTCTAAACCTCCTACCTCTCTCTACTCTTTCTTCTTACTTCTTCTTCAATACTTAGAAAATTTTCAAGACAACTCTCCTTATACTCCATCAAATTCGAACACCCCCTTCACAAGGTAAGAAATGTTGTTCTCCAATTCATCTTGATAACCTCTAGCTACCTCTTTTCACTTCTTAACTTAAGCTCAAATTTAATTTTGGAGGTACATTTAGAAGACTTTGAAGACTAGAGCTTGACATCACCTTGAAGAGGATTTCAAGACTTGAAGGAAATTTTGAAGATTTAGACTATAAGGTAAGATAATGGACTCTAGTGTATTTTCCTTCTTCTTTCTATTTTTTTTCAAATTTTAACACCCCTTTTTCATTTTTTGAGAAATAGGGCTGACCTTAGGTGATTTTGGAGTTGAACCAAAATTTCCAAATTTGAAGCTTCAACTAGTTTCAAATCACCTACTACACAAGGTAAAGTGTATTCTTTCCAATTTCCTTATCTCCTTCTTTTTCTCCTAAACTTTTCTCTCATTTTTCTAACTCCAAATTGTTGATATTTCTTGACTTAGGGGCTGACCTAAGTGACCTCATCCAAAGTTGTGAAATTTATCCTTTTATTTCACAATTTTCCAATTTTAAGGTGGGTGGAAAAATACTTTCCAACTTCTAGGTGTTTTTATTAAAATGCATGTAGAATTTTGATCATGAGCCCTTGAGATATATAATCTATGTATTGAATGTCATCTTTATGTATCAAATCATGAAAATTCTCAAGAGTTGCTCAAAATTGCTATTTATTGAATTTTAGGTGCATGCTGTACAATTTAATGTTCTATTTATGAATTTTGTGCATGAATTGGACAATTTAATGTTCTTTGAAATCCATGTTTTGGATGACTTATAACCTGGACAAGTCGAACATAATTGATTAAATTTAATTTTGGACTTAAAAATGCAAAAATGGAAAATTGGTGGACTAAATTGCAAGAAAATAAAAGTTAAAGGACCCCTCTGCAAATTTCGAATTTTGGGATTGTACTAAGGCTCAAAAATGACTTTTGGACATTTTAATAAAGTTTTAATAGTTTTAAGATAAATAAAATCAACCTTTAAAAGCCCAAGGACTAGATTGTAAAATTTTGAAAGTTTAAGGGCTACTTTGTCAATTTTGAAACTATACCAGACCTTAATTTTAAAATTTGAAATTTTTACTCTTAAGGTACTGGAAATGACATATATTAAATGTATTCCAAAAATCCAAGTGTTTAGGGCTTGGAAAGTAATTTTTCTAAAATTGAGGGACTAAAGTGTAAAAGACTAAACTTGAGGACCCAAATGAAATTTCAGGACTTATACAGCCCATGAACCTGGAAATACTAACTTAACTGTAACTTAATTATATTTTTGACCCAAGGTTCAAATTTCATAACAATCGGACCCCTAAAAGCCTTAAAGGCAATTATTTCAAAATGAGACAAAAATGATATTTTCAAAAGTTAAAGGACCTAAACTTATTTCTTTAAAAACTGCTTTTGTCCCAATATCCTACTAACCATAGTGATATTTTCCAACTGGAATCACATTAAAAGCCCTTCCGGTTTGTGAGTTCCGATTATTTTTAACTTAAATAAATTTGGGGCCATAGTAAAAATTTTATAAAAACTCGACCTTAAAACTTTAAAAACCCGAATCTCTGAACAATTTGGAGAATTTAGGAACTGACCTCATAATTTTTCAAGGTCGGGATATTTATTTATTCAATTGTTAACCCCAAAAGTTTTGGTTTTTACAAATCGGGGCTAAATTGTAATTTTTATTTTATAAAGGACCTTAACTCAAATTATTTTCCCTTTTACTAAAATATCCCTGGACCCTCTGACTTGGAGATTTAATTAAAGTATTTTATTTTCTCAAAACCCCCTTGACCTATCGGACCGATTCGACCGATTAATACCCGATCGCGGGGCGACTTCCTCGTCTTGCGGTTTTGAATCTATAACGGGACTTATGTTCCACCTAATCTTTCAAGATATTGAAGATTTCTTATCCTTTCGATAATCATCTTCATCCAAATAACTCCACCAACGCCATATTTGCTACTCGTGAATTTTCAAAAATTTTCCTGAACTGCTTCCCTGAATCAATCATACTGATTGCTGGTTGATTGCACTTGTATTTACTTTCTGTCTCGAGTCAAATTGGTGTGTCGAGCTCACAGTCGGAATGGATACATCGGGGATGGAACCGGGTAGCTCGGCTCCTAATCCCGCAACTGAGGGACGGAGTGTCCAAGGGAAGCGGGTCGTAGTACTTGAGGTATAATCATGATTATGACAAATCCGAGCCTTGCAAGCTCCAATTTGGATTTTGTCTTTGCCACGGAGCGATAAGGTGACAGGTCTTGGACCATCTTGCCCGGGAGTTATAAGGAAGAACGAAGGAATCACTGTCTGATCTACACGATTCAGGAGTTATCGGACCCGTTTGGTTGGCGCTACAAATCCGTATGCAACCGCTACTTGTTTTTCATTGGTTGGTGCTACAAATCCACGCAACCATTATTTGTCTTGTATGGGATTGGCGTTACATTCCATACACAATCCTACTGTCTTGCTGAATCACATAGTGCCTCTGTGTGACCACGAATTTTCTCAAATCGTATAAGTATATTACTTAAATATATTTATCACGATGCTTGTGGATGTGTGTGTGAATTCATGCATCATACTCACGCGCGTTTTCATATAATTGTTTTCTCGCATTAACTATATATATCACCACACTTGCACAATCACCCCATCCACCGAGATTTCTATCTCATCCCCACCGTTTTCTCCTTAGATGAGGACTTCGTTGAAGATCTTTGAACCGACCACGGATTGAGCCCTTGTACTCCGCTTTTTAGATTTACTATCTTTTGTTGTTGATGTCTGGACTTGTTACTATTATTTGTTGTTGGACTCTTTTCTTGTGTTTGTTGTTGGACTCTTGTATTTCTTTTCATTAGGTTTGTAAATCAAGGGCGTGACCCTTTGACTTTTAAGTTGTTATCTTTAGATCATATCGGGGATGTAATTTGGATTATGGATATTATGGATGTAAGTTATAACGTGTTTCTTTATTTCCATTTTGCTATTTAGACTCTGTTCCATTGGGTTTTGATGATATTCGTCTAGAATGTTTGGTTTACTTGTATTTAAGTTGTGGATCGTCGTCGCGTCCCATTTGGGGCGTGACAGTTAGAGTGGTATCAGAGCTCGGCTAGTAAGATGGAAATTTACACCGAGTGACCCAGGATAGAACCCCGTCCGTGTTTTGGGTAGTCTGCGACTTGACTAATTAAGTGTGAAATCGATTTCAAATTGGCATAGAACCGCCTTATTGATGTTTGAACTAATTTAGAACACATAGTTTGAGGTTCCATAGTCATACTTGTCTTGACTTAGTTGATTCTTGGTGACTTTCTTTATTCATTCTTTTCTTATTCCTCCTTATCTTTCCTTTACCTTTGGTCGATCCGACTTAGTTTTGTTTGATCGAGGATGGAGCCGCGCCACCTTCTTGGTGGGACGTTTTTCATGCCCGTCTTTGAGCGGGAGTACTACCGGGAATCGATGATTCACCGGCACCGGGAGAGTGATCGAGTAACCCTCAGAGCTATCCTTGAGTGCCCGTATCGTCGGGACGACTCGACACAACGCTTGGCAAGGAGCCAAGATGAAAAGAGCGAGTTGACCACTATCATCAATAACCGCGACAACACCATACGAGCGGGAGGATCGGATCTGAGAATATCTAGGAGCGCTGGATAACATGCGAGAGAAAATGAAGAGGGCAAGTGACCGCGAGAAATGGGAGATTGACGCCGCCTATCCCGCAACATTGTTGAGCACTTGGAGGAGACCCTCATCAAGCAGATGACAGTGATAGAGGACCTTACACAGGCCCTAGCTCAGAGAGACGCCACGCTCGAGGCTGCTCTGGCAGCTAATGCACATTCATTGCCACCACCCGAGGTGGAGCCCGTACCAACGCCGAGAAGACCCCGAGGAGGACCGAGGAGGATCGAGGAGGATCGATCGAGGTCGGAGGTCGGAGAGCCCGAGGCACTTAAGGCTGCTCCACTTGATGATGCACTCGAGCAGCGGTGGTTGGATTTTTGATTGATTGGCACGAGGTCGAGGCGCCACCTCGACTGTGCCCCGATTATGGACATAGTTGTGAGTGACGATGATGGTAATCTCACTGATTAGTTAGCTTGATTGTCAGTTGTACTTTCGTTGTGTAGACACTTATTCGATGTTGTACCTTACTTTCTATTGTATTAGATTCATTGTATTTTGGTTACGATGTATCTTTGACTCGGTGTTACTATTGTTGTACTATGGGTGTATTCAAGTTTTACATTAATGGATATGCTTACGCTATTTATTCGATGTCTTGTGTTGTTGTTACTTTCCCTACGATATAACTTGCTTTACGTGAATAATTATTGTATCATTTACTCGTGGATCGCAACTAACACTTCAAGATACTGAGAATAGCCGAACATCGAGGACGTGGGAGACCTCACCGCGCGTTCCCGAGGGGATGACGACGCACCAGGGACCGGTACCCTCCCCGAATTACCACCGCCTCCTCCACCTGCTGCAGAGACAACTTGATCGCTACTGCCCTACAACAAATATTGGTTTTCATGAGGCAACAAGCGAGCCTCAACACCGTGCCCCGAACCCCGCCAGAGAGGCGAACGATCACACGTTGGAGTAATTTCTACGGTTCGACCCACCGGCTTTCTTAGGAGAGCCGGATGATTTAAAGCGAGAAGAATGGATAGAGAAATGGAGAATATCTTCAATGCTCTCCAATACTCGGGATGAGCGTAAAGTCACACTCGTCGTATTTTGTCCGGAATCGATCGCTAGAGACCGGAGGAGGGAGTTGAAAGAAGGTGGGAACATGACCAGGTAGCGAGAACATGGGGAATTTCTTGGCCGAGTTCAATGAAGCAAGACATTCCACAAGGTTGTGAAAGAGGCGCGCGAGATGAATTCCACAGATTGAGGCGGGGAAACATGTCTCGTAGCTCAAGATGAGTCCGATTTCATCGATTGTCCAAGTATGCTCGGGGACAATCGCATCAAAGAGGATAAGCTTTACAAGTTCACTCGAGGATTGAAAGCGGAACTTCGTAAACAAATCGTTGATTGTTGAACCGACAACCTACTGTAGCGGAAAGGCGACTCTCTCCGATCGAGTCGGGATTGAACCGTATTGGACAGATTCAACAGAGTAGGCCATCAAAAAGTCTCAAGAGAAGAAATTGGGGACAACCATCTAAACTAAATGACTGCTAAGTTTGAAGGGACCGATTAATAAGACAGAGATAAGGAAAAAGGACCAAGTCTGAGAAAGCCGGGTCAAGTGTGTGTGAATATTGCCGTAAATCGGGACATATGCCAATGAATGTTGGCGTAAACAAGGAAGGTGTTTCTTGTTGTGGTACTAATCAAGACTGGTGAAAGATTGCCCAAGTAGGATGACCGAACTAAACAGGCGTAGCCGCCAAAGCGGGAAATGGCAGGGTAATCGGGCAAGGATGCCCGCCGATCATTTGCACTAGCCGGACGGGAGGCTCCGGAGGCAACAGAGGCGTGGTGGAAGGTACGCTTCTAATATCTATCCATTACGCTAAAATATTGTTCGACCCTGGATCAACGCATTCATTTATTGCACCGCATTTTGTACACAAACCGCATGCATGCATGGAACATATGCATATATGTCTAGAAGTGTCAACTCTATGGGTGCAAGTCGATAACATATATTATCTATAATGCATGCGAAGTTAAGATTGATGAGATAAACTTTCCGCCGATTTGAACTTATTACCTATATCCAAATACGACGTGATATTGGGAATGAATCGGTTATCGCACACCATGCACAAATGGACTGCCATAACAAGTCCATTAAGCTACGTGAACCCGGAAAACCCGAAGTGGAAGTTTCGGGAAGGGCACGAGTTAAGATTGCCCCAATTATTTTAGCAATGAAAGCGAGGAAGCGATCACTAGAGGGGCTCGAGGGTACTTGGCTTTTGTAATTAACAAACCCACGGTTGAGACACAAATTAACCAAGTACTTATAGTATCGAATACACGAATCTATTTCCATAAGAACTCACCACTTTGTCCCCTCCGGATAGGGGAGTCGAGTTCACCATCGAGGTGTTACCAGGGACCGCCCGATTGCGTAACACCGTATAGAATGGCTCTCTTGAATTACAAGAGTTGAAGACGCAATTACGTAAACCGATGGATGTGGGATTTATCCGACCGAGTATGTCTCGTGGGGAGCACTGTGTTGTGTTTGTCAAAAAGAAAGATGGCACATTAAGATCGTGTATAGATTATCGTGGTCTTAATAGCATGACCATCAAGAACAAATATCCCCTCCCGAGGATAGACGCGAACTATTTGACCAACTTCAAGGAGCGACGGTGTACTCAAGTTTAATTTGCAACAAGGATATTACCAATCAAGATCCGCGAAGAACACATTTCAAAAGCGCATTTCAAACCCGATATGGACACTACGAGTTTGTAGTGATGCCTTCGTCCGACGAATGCACGGCGGCATTTATGGACGATGCATCGAGTCTTTCAACCTTATTTGGATCAATTCGTAGTGATATTCATTGATGACATACTCGTATACTCTAAGTCTAGAGAGAAGAGCATGAACGTCATCGAAAATCGTTTTGGAGACACTATGAGAGCATAAGTCGTATGCCAAATTCAAGCAAGTGCGAATTTTGGCTTAGTGAAGTCGCGTTCTTGGGACACACATAGTATCCGCACCGGGATTAAGTAGATCCTTCAAGGTACAGACGGTGGTTGAATGGAAACAACCCGAGTCTCAGAACGAAATCAGGAGTTTCTTAGGACTATTTGGATATTATCGAAGATTTATCCAGGATTTCTCCAAGATAGCCGGACCACTCACTCGACTAACCGAGAAGAAAGTCAAGTTTGAGTGGAATGACAAGTGCGAGGCGAGTTTCAAGAGTCAAGAAACGACTTGCTACAACTCGAGTCTTAGCCCTTCCAAAGGGAACCGAAAACTTTATCGTCTACAAAGTGCCGCATCAAAGGAAGGACTAGGAAGCGAGTGCTCATGCATGAAGGAAAAGTCATCGCTTATGCATCACGAAAGCTCAAGCCGTATGAAGCGAATTATCCAACGCATGACCTGGAATTGGCGGCAATAGTATTTGCGTTAAAGAAATGGAGACACTATCTCTGGGGAGCAACATTCACGGTTTTCACAGATCATAAGAGCTTGAATTATCTATTCTCCCAGAAAGATCTCAATGCGAGGCAACGGAGATGGATGGAGTTGATTGAGGACTATCACTTTGATATTCAATACCATCCCGTGAAAGCTAACGTAGTAGCCGACGCTTTGAGCGTAAAAGCGAGCTTAGCCGACTTATGATTCGAGAGTGGTAATCATTAGAAGATCTCGAGCAATTGGAATCGACGAGAACCAATACTCGATTTCATGTGCTAACATTTCGGTTAAACCCGATCTGTTGAAAGAGATCAAAGAAGCCTGAGGAAAGATGCACATCTTCAAAATCAAGGAAAAGATACTTAAAGGAGAGAGATCGAATTCTTGGTACACGAAGATGGGGTTATCGATTCGGAATCGAGTGTGTGTACCGAATGACGAATCGATTAGGAATAGAATCATAGCGAGAGGCACATTGTTTGAAATACACTATACATCCTGGAGGAAACAAGATGTATAAGGATTTGAAATGGAGTTATTGGTGGGTAAACATGAAGAACCAGGTAGCGGAATTTGTTGCGAGATGTTTGACTTGTCAACGAGTAAAAGCGAGAACACCAACGACCATCCGGTTTACTACACCATTGAGAATTCCCGAGTGGAAATGGGAACACATAAAGATGGACTTCGTGACGGATCTACCAAGGACGAGAGGAGGCCATGATGCTATTTAGGTAGTTGTAGACCGACTCACGAAATCGCACACTTTTTACCCATCAAGAAAACGGATAGCTTGCGAAACTTCCACAGATTTATATCCAGAAATCATTCGACCGCATGGAGTATGTCGTCATCATAGTATCGTATCAGACAGACCCGAGGTTTGTCTCCGTTTTGGAAGTGCTTGCACGAGGAATTGGGTACCTCGCTAAGTTTTTCAAAGACAAAGAACACATCCACAAATTGATGGACGATCCGAGCGAACAATTCAAACCCTTGAAGATATGTTGCAAGCCCGCACATTTGATTTCCAAGGAAGTTGGGATTCGCACTTACCATTAGCCGAGTTAGCGCCGCCACAATAACAATATGATTATCGATCCCACGATTGGGATGGCACCCTACGAGGCATTATATGGGCGAAAATGTAGATCCCCACTACACGGGAGATTGATGACCAATGGACTCGAAAGAGAAACGAAAGTCGCCTCGATTCCAAAGGTCGACTTAGTTCGGAGGCCATGGAGAAGGTCAAGTTGATCAAGGAGCGGATTCGCATAGCTCGGAGCCGCCAAAAGAGTTACATAGACAAGAGAAGAAAGGATTTGGAATTTGAAGTAGGAGATGAAGTATTTCTCAGACTCTCACCACGGAAAGGATTAATCAATCCGAAGAAAGGAGGCAAGTTGAGTCCGAGATATGTTGGACCTTACAAGATTTTACAAAGGATCGGGAAGTTAGCCTACCGACTCGAGTTACCAGGACCATATGCGGGAATGCATGATGTATTCCACATGTCGGATCGAAGAAGTATCAACCAATTCCCGAACACATCATCACTCGTGATACTCCTCCTCTAATGGAAAATCTATCCTACACCGAGAGACTGATCCGGATCATTGATCAGCAGATACGATAGTTGCGTAAGAGAGAAATTCCGATGGTTAAAGTTGTGTGGCATAACCACAACCGAGACGAAGACGCAACGTGGGAGATGGAAGAAGATATGAGGAATCAATATCCAGAACTATTCTTTTAAGGAGGGGAGGATGTGAAGCCTTGATTTTTCTGAACATATAATTGATTCTTATTGTCGTCTATGTATTTGATCGACTATTTTACCGCGTCACTTTGACGGGTAATTATCATTAATATGTGTTTTGTATTTTATTTCATTTTATTTGATTACTTATGATCATGATCATCATTAATTCCATTTTTCACATTTATGATCACTTGATTGATCATTATTACTATTTTTGTATTTATTAGTCACCTTAGAATTTTAAGAGACTATTTATTTTAGAGACTTTTACCTTATAGAATTAAGATTTTGATTTAGATTAAGTGATCATGAGACTTATAAGTGATCAAGAAAATCACTAATTATTTTGGAGATTGATATTATTCATCTATTATCATCAAATTTGGGACAAAAAAAAAATATGGAATTACCATAATACCCCTATAGTGGAAGGCCAACATGGGATTTTTGGAGAAAATATCATCCAACTCTTGTACACTTACACCTTATATTAGTCATCTTGTGTATAATTATACCATTAATTCAAACATTATACACATTATCTTATACCTCAATTTTATTTCATTAAATTCCCCAATATATTCTATTCTTCCCAACATTCTTCTTATTCCTCTCAACATTCCAATTTGACCCATACCATTGATTACCAAATTGTCTCCATGCAAGAGACAAATTGGAAGACTTGGCACAAAACAAAATTCTCTCTCTCTCTCACATTGTACACGGCCACAAGGCCTTATTACACAAAAAAATCATCTCATTTTTCATCTAACACATTCATCTCTCAAGCCTCTACTCCTCCTTCTCTCTAAACCTCCTACCTCTCTCTACTCTTTCTTCTTACTTCTTCTTCAACACTTAGAAAATTTTCAAGACAACTCTTCTTATACTCCATCAAATTCGAACACCCCCTTCACAAGGTAAGAAATGTTGTTCTCCAATTCATCTTGATAACCTCTAGCTACCTCTTTTCACTTATTAACTTAAGCTCAAATTTAATTTTGGAGGTACATTTAGAAGACTTTGAAGACTAGAGCTGGACATCACCTTGAAGAGGATTTCAAGACTTGAAGGAAATTTTGAAGATTTAGACCATAAGGTAAGATAATGGACTCTAGTGTATTTTCCTTCTTCTTTCTATTTTTTTTCAAATTTTAACACCCCTTTTTCATTTTTGAGAAATAGGGGCTGACCTTAGGTGATTTTGGAGTTGAACCAAAATTTCCAAATTTGAAGCTTCAACTAGTTTCAAATCACCTACTACACAAGGTAAAGTGTAGTCTTTCCAATTTCCTTATCTCCTTCTTTTTCTCCTTAATTTTTCTCTCATTTTTCTAACTCCAAAATTTTGATATTTCTTGACTTAGGGGCTGACCTAAGTGACCTCATCCAAAGTTGTGAAATTTATCCTTTTATTTCACAATTTTCCAATTTTAAGTTGGGTGGAAAAATACTTTCCAACTTCTAGGTATTTTTATTAAAATGCATGTAGAATTTTGATCATGAGCCCTTGAGATATATAATCTATGTATTGCATGTCAACTTTATGAATCAAATCATGAAAATTCTCAAGAGTTGCTCAAAATTGCTATTTATTGAATTTTAGGTGCATGCATGTACAATTTAATGTTATATTTGATGAATTCTTGTATGAATTGGACATGCATGTGTATGATCTTGAAATCCATGTTTTGGATGACGTATAACCTGGAAAAGTAGAGCATAATTGATTAAATTTCAATTTTGGACTTAAAAATGAAAAAATGGAAAATTGGTGGACTAAATTGCAAGAAAATAAAAGTTAAAGGACCTCTCTACAAATTTCGAATTTTGGGATTGTACTCAGGCTCAAAAATGACTTTTGGATATTTTAATAAAGTTTTAAGAGTTTTAAGATAAATAAAATCAACCTTTAAAAGCTCAAGGACTAGATTGTAAAATTTTGAAAGTTTAAGGGCTACTTTGCAAATTTTGACACTGTACCAGACCTTAATTTTAAAATTTGAAATTTTTACTCTTAAGGTACTGGAAATGACATATTTTAAATGTAATCCAAAAATCCAAGTGTTTAGGGCTTGGAAAGTAATTTTTCTAAAATTGAGGACTAAAGTGTAAAAGACTAAACTTGATGACCCAAATGAAATTTCAGGACTTATGCAGCCCATGCACCTGGAAATACTAACTTAACTGTAACTTAATTGTTCACTTGGTTTTATGCCATTCAAATTTCTTAACAACTAGAGTTTGTGTTGTTTTTGATTATTTTCAAAATGGGACAAAAATGATATTTTAAGCTGGAATCACATTAAATTTCCATTGTTTGTCAATTGAGGGGTATTTTTAACAATGCCCAAAATGACAATTTTAGTTTATAGTCAAATTTGAATCATGTATCAAAAGAAGTGTTTCAAACAAAAATTGATTGAAGAAACGACCTTAAAACTTTGCGAATCTGAAATGAACAATTTGGAGAATTTAGATTGTGACCTCATAACTTTTTTAAAATTGATATTTATTTATTCAATTTTTAACCCAAAAAGTTTTGGTTGTTACAAAAGATAGGCTAAATTGTAATTTTTCTTCTATAAAGGGATCAAAAAATTATTCTCCATTTTACTAAAATAGCTGGACCCTCCGACTTGGATATTTAATTAAAGTATTTTATTTTCTCAAAACCCCCTTGACCTGTCGGGACAAAACACTCGGATTAATACCCATCGCGGGGCGGCATTTTGTTGGAAATTTTGCGCGGAATTTCTATGTTCACCTACCCTCTTTCTTGGACTTCTTTAAAGATATTGAAGATTGCTTGGGGCTTGAAATAATCATCTTCATCCAGGAATAAAGAAAACAACGCCATATTTGCTAATCGTGACATTTTCAAAAGAATTTGGAATCAATCAAGATTGGGGCTTCTATCATCTAGAAATAGAGAAGATCCCTCAACACTTGTTCTTATTTTGTTGTTTTCTTCATATCTTGGAATGTATTGTCGGGGATGTATTCTTATGGCTATTCATTTTCTTTCCCATCGCCCTAATCCCATAATTCTGAGACGGAGTGATCGAGGAATCTATATTTGAACTTATGTTTTGAGATAATGTGATTTGTCAATCTAGATCTATCAATTTATTTGTGCTATTTGGATTTTTGCTTTCTAAATTACTTGATCAATAATTTAGAGTGTTTGGACCATCTTGATTTGGGATTAGAGAGGAAGAAACATGAAGGAATCATAACCAGGATTTCATACGAATTGAGAGTTATAGGACCTTTTGAAGTCATTTATCAAGATTCATAGCTTTTATTGAGATTTCAATTGGTTGGTGATTTTTATAGCAACCATTATTTGATTTCTTGCATGGGATTGGCGTTACATTTAGAAATCTTGACTTATAAATCCTAATTGATGATTGATAAACCATTGAATGATCACATAAGGGATAACTAGATTCATCATACCTCTAGAATTCATTTAATCATTTGGATAAACTCATTGATATTTTATATTCTTAAATATATTTATCATATTGAATTTCTAAATAAAGTTGACTACTATATTATGTGAATTAGCAATGCATCATATTCCATGTGGACGCTTGTTTGTTGTTGACTCTTGTATTTCTTTTCATTATTTTTTTGAATCAAGGGCGTAGGACAATTTGACTTTTAAGTTGTTATCTTTAAATTATATCGGGGGATTTAATTTGGATTATGGATATTAACTGCTTTTGTCCCCATATCCTACTAAGTTGAACGTGTTTCTTTATTTCCGGTTTGTGAGCTCCGAGCTATTTTTGTTCCATTGGGTTTTGATGATATTGACTAGAATGTTTGGTTTTACTTGTATTTAAGTTGTGGATCATCGACCTTAAAACTTTAAAACCGTATGAACAATTTTTGGGCGTGATTTATTTATTCAATTTTTAACCTGACAAAGTAAACTGGCACTTTGACAAATCTGGTAAGTACACAGTTACATTGAGATGCAAAATTGCTCTACAAAATTTGTTTAATGTGGGTACCTCTCGGAATTTTTATACATTGAGATGGTGGCATTTATGGCATATTTGGCTACCGTGTAAAATTAAAATATTTTCTGGGTGAGCTTTTCACAATTTTTTGTCGTGTGTTTTCCACTTCAATCGAAGAGGAATCTCTTGTCATAATTATTGTTGTTGTTGTGGCGTCGCCCAAAGAGTCTGTGTTGGTTTGGAGTTTAAGCCCCTTTAACTCCATTGTTGTGAAGTCCCACAACATCTCTTTTAAGGCTTTTTGCATCAATATTTTTATTTCTAATAACATCTTTGAATTTAAGGTTTTTGTGAGGATTATTTAGGCATTAAGGTCTGCTTGTAATAATGGCTTATTTAACAATGTCTGGTTGTCTCATAATGCCATCTTAGACACTTGAGATGTATATTTCATGGCTACCAATCTTGTTGTCAAAAGTTGAAGGTTCTAGCCCCTCCATTTGGGTCTGTCCATTCTCAGGTTACTTAAAGTTAGTTGTTTGGTATTAGAGTTGTGATTAGAAATTCAGAAGGTATTGTAATAATGTGTTTGTAAAAAAAAGAGTTCAAGGTCCTTTCAATGTTATTGTGGTAGAGGCTATCACACTAGTTTAAGCCCTTTAACTCCAAAGGTCTTGAGTTTGCTCGAGACTTGTGAATTTCCCTATACAATCTATTGAAATTGACTCAAAGAATCCAGTGGTAGAGTTGTGATTAGAAATTCAGAAGGTATTGTAATAATGTGTTTGTCCAAAAAAAGCTATAGTATGCCCGTAAAGGTCTTGAGTTTTTGGTGATGACTCAAAGAATCCAGTGGAATGTAAAAGTGATGAAATAAGTAATGTCGTTCAAGATATTCGATCATTACTAAGTTCAGCTAGTAGACACACCGAGTGTGTTTTCATTCCTAAAAGTTGTAATAATTTAGCTCATGTTTTAATTTGTTTCTTCATTCATGGTGATCATGTTGTTAGTAGGTCTGAGGTTATACTTTTCTAGACTGGTCCAACAGTCTGAGCTAATTTGGCGTAATGAATATAGTTTTTTCCTTTAAAAAATATAATCATATAATAATATAAAATCTTAAAACAATCATTCTAACATAAATCAAACACAATGTCATTTTTTAGCACATCCTCTTGAATCCAAAACAAAATATGGTTAACCAAATATATACTCATTTTCAAAACTTATATATTTCATTCTTAAAATCTTTTATCCAAATATACTCTCAAATTTCACACAAAATCTAATTAAAATTCAAAATTCTTGAAAATATTATGTTGGTGTTGACTATGTAAAACTTTTACCAAGTCTACTCCATATTTGTTATATCATATCTGAATAATTTATTCATGATTATGTTTATTTTCCCAAATGTTAAATCTAGTCCTAAATTGTAGGAAACATGAAAGATAATTTATGGATATGTGGTTCTATTTAGTAGGAAACATTCTAATTTCTAACCATTTACACATATATTTGGTAGTTTTCTTTCATGATCTTTTTTGCAGGTTAATGGATGTTGTTCTAACTCCTTTAAAGTAGACTAAAGTTGGAATAAATGTAGAGAATTTGTTGATGTCGGAGCCAAAAAAGGAGAGTTAGTCAAAAGCCTTTTACATGTTTTATGGAAAGATGCTTAGTGTTGCCACTTTTTGCAATATCTTCTTTAGAGTTTTTCTATCTTGTGTTTTTTTTAACAAGCTTAGATTTCTATGGGTGTCAGAACGAATAAATAATAGGAATTTCACATTTTCAGTGGAATATAGTCTACATAGCAAATTTAAAAGGAAATTTTTGTCTTGTTCATATTGTATATTATGTACACATTTCACCTTTTGGATTATCCACAAGTTTTTTTGTAGTTGTGCAAAATTTATATCATGTGCTCATTTTGTTTCACTTCTCAATATTTGTCTTTCAAAATTATGGTGGATTATGTTTTTGCCTAAGTCTTTGGTCGTAGGACACTTTTGTGCATCTCTAGCAATAACGTTAGCACTATGATGTTCTTAAAGAAAGATTTAGTAGGTAATCAAATTATATATTAAAACAAGGTGAACACAAAGTGGATCATTAGTAATAGTGATCAAATTTCCATTATTTGCATTATCTCCATTATGTTCAATTTAACCATAAGTGGTCCACAATCTACCGTGGCCAATTTTTCACTATCTCAATTATAGCCATAAAATGTATAATTAAGAAAATCCAACTTTGTGATGTACAGAGTTTATAAAAGCACATATGATTAGCATGCCTAAAACGATAGTTGGATTTTGCAAAACTTGAAAAAAAATCCCAACTTTTCTGTTTTCATCCTTACCAATATACGCCGCCACCACATCAATTTCATCACCTTCAAAATCCCACAAGTCGAAATATTCAGAAAAACATATATATCCCATTATATTTCACTATTGCAATTGTTACGCTATGGATCATTGAATAAAGATGAGGAAAAGTGGTTTGATAAAAGATCATTAGGGTGGTTTGTGAATGGCCAATTCAGTCTTGTGGTTATACACCATTCGTCTCCTCCATCCTCTTAATCAGGGTCCATATCGGTTGCATTAATAGTGCTGAGGTGGAGCTGCAACCATTTCTTCTGCGGTTGTACGCAACATTATCTACCTCTCCATATTCAGACTCTTAAAAAAAGGGTTATGTAGAATTTTTTGGAGGCTTGGAGTGTAAGTAGTGTTAGTCTAGCAGATGGAATTAAAATAGAAAATGAGAGTTGGGAACAAGATAGATGCGGTGTCCTAGACAAGAAAATAAAAAGATAAGATTTTCTATACAGTGGGTTGGTAAAAATGGAATCTAGTTAAGAAAATTAAAGAGAGCAAAAATTGATCACATTAAAGTAATGCTAATGGGCTTAGTAGTTAAAAATAAGTTACTGATTATGGTTTAACTATTAATCATGGGCCATACCTAGTGCTAAGGGGCGTACACCTAATTATTCTTAGCTTTTATACATATTAATATTGGTTATAGTACAATCGTGTATATATATATATATATATAATTTATATATGATGTTTTACATATATAAAAGTAATATACTTATGTAAGTTTTCGTAAATTAGATATTGATACGAAAAACTCATAGTATTGGAATTCTGGCATGCATTTATATTTATATGTCTGCATAATTTTTGTACATATATTTAAGTGATAAAGCCTTTTTCATATAATTTTGGAGAATTTTGAAAAGTCTAATGATCTATATAATTTTGATAGTTAGAAACTAGCCATAACTTCTTTAATTATCCAAAGGGATAAAAATAGTTAGCCCCCCTAAACTATACCATTTTTCACAGATTGCCCTCTCAACTTTGAAACTTACACTTTACCCCCTGAACTTTGAAAAAAAAATTGTACTTTGCCAAATGGTCCGGAAAATGGCCCAAAAATTCTAGATTTACCCCTATAGATATATAGCTTCTTTTCGGTTTAGTCTCTGAACTTTAAAGTAGTTGCACTTTACCTCCTAATTTATAAATATCATTACATCTTTTATATTTACTCCTCTTGGGTTTTGTGATTTTTAAATTGGTATCGAGAATCTAGGTTTATTAAGAAATTATAGTTAAATTTATTATATTTATGTAATTAACAATTGGTGAGGAGAATTTTCTCCAAGAAAATTGATCTAGACAATTGTCCAAGATGCATACCTTGCAGGAGATATCGTCAAATTTTGATGATGTATGCACAAGAATATAAGTCAGCGGCTACGATAATCTAGAGGGGGTGAATAGATTATCTCCATCTTTTCGATTATGCCCTTTTTTGAAACAAATACGCCAAGACAATAATAAAGGTGCGGGAAGTAAACAACACGCGTCGATTTAAAGAGGTTCAACCCACCAGGGCCTAATCCTCTACCACCCCAAGATATCCAGGGATGGATTTCAAAAAGAAAAAGAATTTTATTAATTACCACAATTAATACAAATTCAACTTACAACACCTTGAAAGAGCACCACACTCTTCTTCAACACCACCTTTGGAGATTACTACAATCTTCCTTTGAAGATTACCACAATCTTCCTTCAACGTCACCTTTGAAGATCACCACAATCTTTAATCTTGAAGAATACCAAATTCTTCAACACCTCAAGAGCACCACACTCTTGAGACACCTATCACCTAGATCACCCAAGTGTATTCTTTCCACAAGAATACTCACAAGGATGTCTTGTGTTGAATGATGACAAAAATCAAGATTACAACTCAATAATGAATATTACAATTTGAGTGCAAGTGTAATCAAGAAATAAAACCTAGACCTCAAGATGTGAAAGTGAAATCCTTAGGCTATAAATACAACAAGAGTGTTGAATATGAAAGCTTGGAAATTTGCAGATTTCTTGTTGTGAATTTGCTTGTGTTGTTATGTCTTGTGTCTTCAATTCATCTTCTATTTATAGGAGAGTCTTCACCAACATAGGCTCCAACATAGGCTCTTGTTTGCTTTTGTCTACAAAAAGAGGATCACAAGATGTAGAAATATTGTACACAATTATAAAGTAAATCTTCTTTGATAGAATGTCCAGCGGTACAAATTTTGTTGTCAAAAGATTACAGTACGCGACGGTTGCCTGTATAAGATTTTGAACGTTTTGAAAAAGATAGTGCGATCCAGTGCGGGTCATCGGGGTCGACCGGTCGATGGGGGTGCGGCGGTTGCCCATGGGAGTGCGACCGGTCGGCCCTCCCCCTGGACCGGTCCCCCCTCCCTCTTTTTCAAGACTGTATGTTACATTTCGTGTTTTCTTTCCTTGGTACGGTCGACGCTTTGGGCGACTTGGCCGACCTCTAATTTGAAATGTTGTCCGATTTTTATCAAAAATAAACTCTAAGAAATACTCCAAAAATTAGTAAAAACATTTTAAATCATTTAGGAGTATTTGGACAACATATAAAAACATTGTTTTGGTATAAAAACTCATTTAGACATAATCATCAAAATCTTGATAAAAACATTTATCTAACAAACTCCCCTTTTTGATGATTACAAACCAAAACAATTTTAGGAAGTTAATTTTAAAACAAAACCAATTTTTCGGTCTAAAACATCAAACCATTACAAGCAAGATTTATCATAAGCAACATCACAAGGAAAGGAACAAAGATTTTTCAAAATCATTTACGCACAAGCTCCCCTATCAACATACATAACAAAAAGCAAACAAAAAGCTTTAGCTTTACAACTTAAGCTTGAATTTCATGAGCTTATAAGCTCCCCTGTCACAAGACATCATTAGTCAAGCATAAGCATAAAAGTCCATAATACATCAATTGGACCAAGAATCATTCATAACTATTGGCTTTTAAGAGCCGTAGCATATCTTTTCTTGCAAGCTTATTTGCAAGCCTATTTCCGCTTCTTTGAGCGTTTATGCGTTTTTCTGTTTCTCCCCTTTGGAATCATCAAAAAGAATGTTAGCACGATAAACACATCATACAATTATATCAAAGTGCGCAACTTAATTGATTTATCGGCATATTGATCATTGAAGCTTAAATTCGAATAATAAGGGAGAAGTCAATCAGTGATTTATAAAAGCTTATTTGATTGACAAAACATGATCTCTATAAATATATAAGACATTTCAAATCAAGAGAATCATGTAGATGATGAATTTTTTCATAGAAACATTTTGTCAAACACTTGGCGTCGTCGAATAAAACAAGAGATATATACGCCTTTGTAATACATTTAAGCCAAAAAGTTTCATCACCAATTTCAATACTACAACATACATCTATCAACAATAATCATGCACACTATAATTATACAAGAATTCCATCAAAAAACAACACATAAGCATTTTCTCAAGGGTTCAACCCAATTAAGATTAAAGGAGGAATTAAACTTACCAATCAATCGGAAAAGTCAAGTAATACGGATGATATACTCGTACTATAAACCAAAAATATAGAATATACAAGAAAGAAATCATTTTGGGTGAATTGTGTGTGAATTTTGCAAAGGGTTCGATTTTGGAAGAAAATAATCAAAATAACGAAATGAAGGACAGAAGCAATTTTATTCTTGAAAATGATGGCGCCGGTTGGGGTCATAGGGGCGACCGGTCGGCGGCATGGGCGACGGTCGGCCTTGCCCCGATCATTGATGATTCATCTGTTTTCCAAAATCGAAGTTTGAACCAAAAATCCGATTTTTCGCCCCTAAGTTTTAAAAACGTGCAAAATGCAAACATAGACATCATTCAATATACATTATGTCATAATCAAGCTCGAAATGAGGTAAAAAGACTCGGCGGTAAATGAACAAATGTCCACGAGATAACTTTGAGACGGAATTAAACACATCTCAAGTTTTTGTTAAAAAAAAAACAATCCCTTAAAAAGATATCAAATCTCAATATGTTTAGTTCGATTATGACGAACCATATTTTGAGAAATTGTTAACACCGAACTTGTTATCCCGGAAAAATAAGAACGTTTTAATACTTTGGATACAATAAGTCATAAGAAGAAGTGCCTTTTAAATATTTGAAAATTTCTTTTAACGGCACTTTAATGAGATTCGTTGGGATAGTTTTTGAAATCGAGCATATAGACATAAGGCATATAAAATGTCGAGTCTATGGGAATAATACAAGAAAACATACCTTGAATTTGTTTGTCAACCGATATGCCTTCCTCAACCTTTGTCAATCTTTTACATTGGTAACCATAGAGGTTGAGATAATTTTTCCTTCTTCAATGCCTAACTTCTTCAAAGGTTCTATTGTACACTTTGATTGACATTGTTTAACTTGAAGTCAAGGAAGAATATTTGCTCTCTACATCATGCTCATCTTGAATTCTCCTATCATTAACTTAGAAAATTTCTTGCACAAGAATTCATTAGAAGCACCAAAAATATCATACATTGCACAAGTAAGTAATCTTGCCCTTTTTAAAAAAAAAACAAAGAGAGTAATATAAACTTTACCTCTTGTAAAACCATTTAGCAAAAATAGCTAAGTCTATCATACCATACATGGGGTACTTGTTTTAAACCATACAATGCCTTTTATAAAAATCATTTGGCCAAGAAAAATTTTAAACCCGGAGGTTGTTTTATATAGACTTCTTCTTGAATAAAACCATTTAGAAAATTGGATATAACATCCATTTGGTAAAGCTTGAAATTTTCTTAAAACAAGAATGGGCAAGTAAAAAGCAAATAACTTCTAAACGCGTCTATGAGTGCAAATGTTACATCAAAATCAATACATTCTTCTTGACAATACCTTTTGAGTTACTAACCTCCTCTTGGTCATTGAGCTTGTTCCAAGATAAAAAAATTTCCGCAAAATCTTAATCAAGATATCTTGCACAAGAGCATAGTAATATCGAATAATAGAGACATAATAACAAGTAACACATACTATGCTTTCAAACAAATTATCACGAGTTTCATAAAGCATGTAAGTTCAAATAAGCTTATAGGAAGCTACATAAGGTCTCTTTTGAAATTTGAAAAATTCAAGAGCATATAGTTGAGACCTCATTTAAAAGAAGCATTTGAACAATAGTTTTGACAAGAATGAATATAAGCAATCAAATGCATAATTTTTGAGATAAGGATGAAAATCAAATGTTTTTATCAAGACAAATTATAATCCTTTATAAAACTCGGATAAAACAAGCTTTATCGAATAGTGCCTTTCAAAAATCGAAAAATCCTTTTAATGGCATTTGTATGAGATACTTTGAAATATCTCGAAAAATAAGCACATAGACATATGGCAAAAATTATATCGAGTCTAAGAGATGAATAACAATGGTGAGCGTACCTCGATAGTTTATGTTTCTCTTGTCAAATAATGAGTGGATAACCATTGACGAAGATATATAAATCCTACACAATTCTTAGAACAAGTCTTGCACACAAGAATAATTGTAATAGTGTAGGCTAGAGCAATAATATATATATGACAAGTATGCTTATGCCATAAAAATCCATAAGAGATGATAAAAACACTATAGTTTAAACAAATGCACAAGAACATGCAAGGTCCTCCTTTTTTTAAAAAAAAAAAGAATTTTAGGAACACACAAATATATTGAAGACCTTAATTTTAAAAATAAATTTTTGAAAACTCATTTTGAAAAATTAGGCACAATTACGAACATGCATAATAACAAAATAAAATGCATATTTAAATGAGGAGATACGGTTTACCAATTACACCATTTCCATGGGTTATGTCTTTCCGTTGTTGATGGTATCTTCCCTTTGAAAATCATCTTGTAGATGATGACTTCTCCAATTTCTCCATTTCAAGGATTATGTCCTTCCCATTGTTGATAATGCCTTTCTCTTGGAATTCATTTTGGTGATGTCTTCTCCTTTGATTAAATGAGATGGTCATTTGATGTCTTCTTGGTGGTATGTATTTTCCTCGATTATTATTCCGCCGGGTACCTAATATGACATTATTTTGTGGTACCCTCAAGTGTTTGGGTCCTTTGGAATTAGCTTTGAGACTTTTAGGTCTCCAATAATAATTAGAGTTATTTCTAGCCCGACAAGTATTGACCGTGTGACCCGTTTTACCACAATAAAAACAAGTAGTAATTTTGGGAGCATAATGACCAAAATGCATAGAGACTTGATTTATTTTCACATAATTAACAACACTAGGCTTATGATCAAGTCCTTGTTTCAATTTATCACAACTATGAACATCAATAATATCGGTCATTTTATCGGTACTCAAGTTGGATTTTGATAAATCATTTTTCATGCAATTAATATCCTCAACAAGAGTACTATTTTCTTTTTCAAGGTTTCTAACCTTGTCAAGTGTGGTGGTGTGATCACATGAAAGTGATTCATAAGAGAAAAATAAATTATCCTTATCAATTTTCAAAATATTGAATTCTTTTTCAAATTTTTGTATTTACCAAGTAAGCTTTGGAATTCATTTTGAAGTTCATCAAAATCATTTTGCAAATCACTATAATCATTTTGTAATTCATTATCATAAGAAATGGAGGGTTTTGAACTTACCTCGTTTTTTCTTCTTGAAGCCCATAAGACATCGTTCGTTTTCATCGACGTCGGAAGTTGTAGGAAGCTCATCCCATGTTGGGTTTGTATCCATTTGAGAAGTAAATGCTTTTGAGTGGCTCCTTTCATTTGCATATACTTCTTCTAATTTTCTCCATACTTTATGTGCCGATTTAATTCCTAGAATATGATTATATTCCAAAATGGTAAGTGAACAATAAATAACATTAAGAGCTTTACCATTTAAAGATATGATTTTTCTTCTCTTCATCATTGAGCTCTTTGAGGCCTTTGTGTGGTGTGTCCATCATTGGAATGGATTCTTCATTTACGACCGTGTTCCAAATATCGAACCCCAACTTTGTAGATAGCATTCCATTCTTTCTTTCCAAAATATATAATTTTTGGAATCAAATAGTGGTGGCTTGGTGGTGGAGGCGCCGGTAAAGGTAGACTTCGATCGTAGCCGATGATCGTTCCTCTTTACTCGCGATGTGGAGGCGAGCTTGCCAAAGAGTTTGGCTCGATACCACTTGTAAGTCAGCGGCTCACGATAATCTAGAGGGGGTGAATAGATTATCTCCATCTTTTCGATTATGCCCTCTTTTTGAAACAAAACGCCAAGACAATAATAAAGGTGCGGGAAGTAAACAACACGCGTCGATTTAAAGAGGTTCAACCCACCTAGGGCCTAATCTCTCTACCCCAAAGTATATCCGGGATGGATTTCAAAAAGAAAAAGAATTTTATTAATTACCACAATTAATACAAATTCAACTTACAACACCTTGAAGAGCACCACACTCTTCTTCAACACCACCTTTGGAGATTACCACAATCTCCCTTTGAAGATTACCACAATCTTCCTTCAACGGCACCTTTGAAGATCACCACAATCTTCAATCTTGAATAATACCAAATTCTTCAACACCTCAAGAGCACCACACTCTTGAGACACCTATCACCTAGATCACCCAAGTGTATTCTCTCCACAAGAATACTCACAAGGATGTCTTGTGTTGAATGATGACAAAAATCAAGATTATAACTCAATAATGAATATTACAATTTGAGTGCAAGTGTAATCAAGAAATAAAGCCTAGACCTCAAGATGTGAAAGTGAAATCCTTAGGCTATAAATACAACAAGAGTGTTGAATATGAAAGCTTGGAAATTTTTGATTTCTTGTTGTGAATTTGCTTGTGTTGTTATGTCTTGTGTCTTCAATTCATCTTCTATTTATAGGAGAGTCTTCACCAACATAGGCTCCCAACATAGGCTCCTTCTTGTTTGCTTTTGTCTACAAAAAGAGGATCACAAGATGTAGAAATATTGTACACAATTATAAAGTAAATCTTCTTTGATAGAATGTCCAACGGTACAAAATTTCTTTGTCAAAAGATTGCACAGTAGCGACGGTTGCCTGTATAAGATTTCAACGTTTTGAAAAAGATAGTGCGATCCAGTGCGGGTCATCGGGGGTCAACCGGTCGGTGAGAGTGCGGCCGATCGGCCCTCCCTGGATCGGTCCCCCTCCCTCTTTTTCAAGACATGTATGTTACATTTCGTGTTTTCTTTCCTTGGTGTGTCGGTCGACGCTTTGGGCGACGGTCGACCTCTAATTTGAAATGTTGTCCGATTTTTATCAAAAATAAACTCTAAGAAAGACTCCAAAAATTAGTAAAAACATTTTAAATCATTTAGGAGTATTTGGACAACATATAAAAACATTGTTTTGGTATAAAAACTCATTTAGACATAATCATCAAAATCTTGATAAAAATATTTATCTAACAAAGAACACCATGATAAAATTACATCTTTGGAACAATCAATATATTGAAAAGGAACTTGCGAGGAGCCGATAGGGAAATCTTGAGATAATGCAATAGATATGGTAAATCATATATTATATGTAGATCGATGAATCATCGGGAAGAAGAAGCCCATCAAAATCATCGTTCGATGGAATACCAAAATGGAGCGAGATACTTTCAGCCACATCTAAGTTCTTGCAAGATCTTAGAAGTCGAGCAGATGCAGTGCGAGAATTATGGCAATCGCTATAATCATCTACCAATACAAGTTCATCGAGATCCAAAACCGGATGGAGAGCGATGGCAAAATATCGAAGGAGACTCTTAAAATCCTTCATGATATTGAAAGCGAATCAAGAATCGGAGGACATATCAAGTTCATCCAAAGGAAAGAAACTTATTAATTTTGAACAAGACCCTATTTACACCAAAATGGGAAAGCAACCAAAGTAAATGCGATGTATGAGAGGCGATGAAGAGCTCCTTGCTATCATCAAAGGAAAATCCGTCATAAACTAAAAAGTGATGGATATGGAGAAGATTAATCTTAAAGGTCGACATGACCTTGTAGAATCCTTCGCATGAGTAGGAATTGTAGATTTAAAGATGAATGTGGGAGATGGAACAACTTTGGTTACTCTTGACCAACATCAAAGACTATCTCCACCACCACCGATTGATCCCAATGTAGCGAGAAAGTTCGGGTTCACATTATGTGGATGAACCAATACCACATCTTTGGAGATTTTACTACAAAAGGATATCCTATTGTTTGGGAACTCGATAATGTTCCAAAAGACCAAATTTATACAATACGCCTTATGAAAAATCACAAATCGATCATATACATCTATATGTATTGATGTTAAATCTGGATATTCAGTTAAGAATCGAAGTCCTTATTGATGATTAGGCATCGGCTATGAGGATTGCGGCGGTACCCTTGATCTTACAAAGGAAGGATTCATCTTACTTCTTGGTGAGTCTTGAAGGATTCGCAAAGATCGTATGGGATATGACTAGTTGAGATGAGAAGCGGTGTCACAATTTGGAGAGTCATTAAAAGGAATCATTGATAATATGGCAAAATTATTTAAAATCCATTTTATTAGCACATGCTATTTTGAGGGATTAGAAGAAGAGAAAAGAAAAATATACAAACAAGCTCTCTACTGCCTTGAGTTACATGATATTTGTCACATTGACGAATATATCAAGTTTTTCACCGAATATTGATGGAAGTCCAAGGTGGAAGATAAAGAAGCTTCGTAATTATTTTTTGCGAACATACCAAGCCCCTAGAGAGAAATGCTTATCAGGGAATACAAGAGTGCATCTGATTTAGATACAGTGGCCAGAAGAATGTCTTTCCTGAAAGGCAAGCTATCTGAATGGTGACATGAGGCAGCACTATACAGGAACTAACGCAACCCAGATATATCAAAGAAAGATGGATAATATCTTCAAGGATTATTTTAGTTTCATGTTCGTATATATTGATGATTGTTGCATCAAAGAACATGAAGGAGCATCTCAAACATTTGGAAATATTTTGGATGTTTGTCACATAGAAAGGATTAGTGCTTTCGAGAAAAGAAGACATTGATTACTATGAGATAGATTAAATTCCTTGGAATAGAAATCGCCGAATCTGGGATTATTCTACAAAGTCTTATACTGGAAAAGATACAAGGATTTACTGAGATATCCTCAAAGATAAGAAACAACTTCAAAGTTTTCTCGGAGTTATTAATTTCTTTGGAATGTTCATAAAACATCGGCGCATTACGGAAAGTGTTTAGCCCATTACTCAAAAAAACATTTTATATTCAAATGGGAGGATGAACATCAAGAAGGGATAAAAGCGACTTAAGGAAGTTTGCAAAAAGCTTCCAAAACTTGCAATTCCACAAGATGAAGATGAGTTGGTCTATATCTGATTACGGTGATTATTGGTAGGCGGAGTTCTTACAAAAGCCACACCAGCGGAAAAGTGCCATCCAAATCGATGGCATATCAATGAGAAAGAATTTTTGCGATCGAGAAAGGCTTTCAAAAAATGGCCTTTATTACGTAGAAAAGGCTTTCAAGGCTAGATTAAATCTAAACCAAAAAAAGGCTAGATTACTTAGATGGCAAAGCTGAATGCTAATATTATGATTATGATATTGTCATTATAAAATCTCATGAATATGTTCTGGCAGATTTTCTAACAAGAGATGGAGGGAATTGAAGCTGATTTCATCCTCACAGCATCAAGACACCTCGGCGATCATATTGAGACACTTCTCAGAGAATTTGACACTCTGTCCATCAATGTTGATTTGTAGGAAGGTTAAAAAGGAATGATTGTGACAAAGTAACCGACCAGCGTATGAGCTTGTGTTTGTTCTCATTCTCAACTAAGATTGACATTTCAAGGGCCACTCTTCTGGGCCGCTAATAAGCAAAATGAGAGTTTATAGCGTGGGGCTCCCCCGTAGCAGAGGATTCAAGTACCTCTAGCACAGGTCCCGAGCTAGCAAAAATGTTTGCCCAAGTAAAAGATGATACTCGGAGTAAATCGATTCATCATGTCAACCAAAGACGTTCGGGGCAAAGAGCGAAGAGATCAATCTTAGGCCTATGACGGGTAATTCTAAGGTTGGTACTAACGGGATTAAAATTTCTTCTTCTTGGCAGGAATATCAAACAAATTGGGAGAAACTTATTACAAAACAAGGGATACATCCAAAAAAAACGAAGATTGATATTTCTGGAAAATATCCAAGGGTTTAGATGTTACCAAACTCCAATCCACATGAGGTTAAGCATGTGTATGAATTTGGAGCCTTGGCTTCAATCTATACTACTTCTTCTGCTTTCCAGGAAATAAAACTATTGCCCAAATGAATCCAGGAAGCAGTGCATGAGTGTTGCTCCAACAATAAAAGCCTAAAAATACGGTGATACCCTGGAAGGCGTATTTCATTAGTGCGACTCAAAACCCGTGAGAAAAGGTAATCATGAAGCCTCTCATTACATTCGGCTTCAAAGACCAGACGAACGAGCTTTCAAAACTATCAAGGAAGCAAGTTCAGGAGAAGTTACCCCAGTTACGTCTTTTACTGAAGATCAAATTTCAACAAGACGAGCATGGGGTTTATGGGTCTGTCTTACAAAGATGGACAAAGTCAAGTTTCCGTTCAAGTTCTATCAAAACTCGGTGAACGGATCATTCCTATTAAATACCATGACAGGGAAAACAATAAGATTTGCAGAAAAGCTGTTCGAGAAAAAGAGAAGCTTTCTTTGGGAAAATAAGTTGTCGGGGAGTAAAAAAACTCGTCGAAAATACTATAATATGGATCATATTGGTCATTGAAAAAATCGTATTTGCCCAGAATACCCAAATCAAAAGTCAGAATTCACAAAAGGATTTTGACCAAAGATTGGTCGGAGACATCCCGGAGATGGAGAAGAAAAGTCACAAAAGCTGTCAAAGTATCCAATAATTTGGGGACCACCAAAAAAGTAGATTCCCCGACATACTTGGTGGAGACATATGACTCCATACATGTGGAGATCCACTTTTCAAAAAGACAAAAGGTAGGGCAAAACAAGTGATAAAAGATTACTTCCAATACACTAAAAGACGAAGGAAAAGCAGTCGTGAGGCTTTGGAGCCTCATTAAAATGCTTTGGATACCAGGACAAGAATGGGTCACAAGCCATGTGAAGGCGATAAAGTATCCACTACTCTCAGCAAGTGGGAGTAATAATTCAAGGAGATAGAGGCATCGATTACCTCTATATATACAAGGGTTTCTGAAGGCTAAAGGCATCGATCAACATCCATTAGTCTTCAAAATAAAATTTTCTTTGTAATAAAATTAGTTGAGTGTTTTTAGAGTGTTTTTAAGTTTCTGTTAATGTATAAGCGAGTGCAAGCCACATATATGAGAGACTAAACAAGTTTCTCCTCCCAAAAAGAGATTGTTGATATAATAAATTTTTCTTTAAGTTCTTAATAAAAAGACTTTTGCTTCAACATGTGTTCAAAATGTTTGATCAATTTATCCCTTGAAGAATTATCTTATCGCCTGAGTAGAAAAAGCGAAGAAGGGCATGCGGCGATTGTTGAAGGAGTTGGTTGACTTGTAGATCATCTTCTTTGGTTGGTTGAAGTCGGATAATTGTGATCATCTATCAAATGATCTAGGGCGATAATTTTCCAAGCTGGTGATATTGCGAACCATCTCACCGTCTTGTTTTGGTGAAATAAATGTATGAATTTTAAGGGATATTTTAATTTTACGGAAGCATGTTGGGCCTGATATGATCGTAATGGATTATATCCAATTTTAAATCAAAAGACCCAGTTGGTTCCATGCCTTGATAAATCCGGGAACAATCTATTTTGGAGTTAAATTTATTTTGTTAAATTATTTAATAATTTTATAAGTTTAAGGGTCAGATGCAATAAATTGGAGCTTATATGGATTTCTAAAACTATTAAACGAATTGACAAAAACTATAGGGGCAAAATGGTCCATATATGGTAAAGTGTAAAACTCGCGTAGTACAGGAGGCGTAGTGTAACGAAATAAAGTTTAGTTGGCAAAGTATAAAAATGGGCATAGTACGGAGGGTTAAGTGTTTTTATCCCTTATCCAAAATTATATATTTCTTGTAGATCACATATGTAAAATGACATTTATTGTGATTAATCATATCAAATATAAGAAATTCATGTCAAAAGTTTTTTTTTTTGTATATTTGTGTGATTAATTAGGATAAAATATCAAATTATATTACTTAATCTGCCCACATGAATTAAGAAGATAAACATAATTTGATAATTTTATCACATACATATGAATCTAATGAATTAGAACTTTAGCCCACATGCAAATTTTATGTCATTATATTCATATTTTTAAATTGATTTATATTGGTAAATATGATACTTGTTTCAATATTTGGAAAGTAAACATGTAAATTTTGTGCAGCTTCATAACCTGTCGATTTATCTGATATTAAACGTGACATTCCTAAACTAATAGGGGACAACTATAAAGTATGGAAAGAGATAATTTTTGCTTCAATTGGTATGGATAGACATTGATTATGCTACAAGAAAAGAGCGAACCAACCATTACTACCAACTAGTATTGCGAGAAGAAAAAGTTCTTTATGTACGGTGGGAGCGATCTAATCGCCTCGGTGTAATGTTCATAAAGACTAAAATTAGAGAATCTATCTAAATAAAAAAATCTATTTGGCAAAATGCAATTCGTGTTGGTGTGCGGGGTTATGTCGAGCAAGTATAATAATGTTAAGACATTGATTAAAGCTATTGATGAATAATTTACTACTTGGATAAGGCACTTACTAGCACCCTAATCATTAAATTCTCTTACTTGAGGCTCACCAATGTCAAAGGTGTATCATGCAAATGGGATATTTTTTCTATTGAAAACTCTTGAGGTTGAAATGTCGAATATTTTCTTGTTCATTATATACTTAATATCCTTCCACAACAATATGGACCCTTCAAAATCTCTATAACACACATAAAGATAAATGGTCAATAAATGAACTTTTGACTATGTGTGTCTAGGAGGAATAAGGCTGGCAAATGGAAAAAAGTGAGAGTGCGTTATTAGTGACACATGAAACAATGGAAATAATCATATTCAAGCCAAAAATAAGAGGAAAAGTGAAATTCCACCTCAAGATGGAATTAAAAAAGAACCTAGTTGTTTCTTCTGCAAAAATAAATGGACACGTTAAAAAGGATTGCCCTAAATTTAAGGAATGACTTCAAAAGAAAAGTAAATCAATCTCATTTGGTTGTTATGAATTCAATACGGTTTATGTAAATCATAATACATGGTGGATTGATTCTGGATCTACAATCCATATTTCAATAACCTTGCAGTGTGAAACCTAACTGTGGGAAGTGAATGAAGCATCTTATCCAAAAATAAGATAAGTTCACATGTGGAGGCCATTGGAACATGCATCTTAATTTTAAATAATGGTTATGTTTTAAATTTGGAAAAGACTTTTTATGTTACGAACTTCTTTAGAAATTTAATTTTGGTGTCAAAACTTGTACTTTGGGGATATTCCTTTAGTTTTCACGGTCAAATTGTACTTTATTTCATAATTTTGAACTTGTTGGGAATGGAATATTATCCCAAGAGGAGTTTTGACATATTAGAAATCATACATTTAGATATTTGTAGTCTGATATGGATTCATACGGTCCAAAATACTTTCTCTTTTTTATTGATGATTATTTGCTATGCATGTATCTCTACTTGCTTCATAATAAAAACAAAGCATTAGATGTCTTTAAGGTATTCAAGCCATAAGTAGAGAACGATATGGATAAAGATCACGAGAGCAGATAGTGGTGGAGAATATTATGGTAGGTATCGAGGACGGACAAGCACTAGGTCCATTTGCAATGATTATTGAGAACACGGGATAGTTGTCAATAAAGCGTGCTTGGTTTTTTTAGGACAAGATGGTGTAGCGAAAAGAAGAAACATAATATTATTGGACATGGTGCACAATATGCTTAGTAGCTCAAGGCTACCTAAGTCCTTGTGATTTGAAACTCTTAAAGACGATTATATATATATTAACCGAGTTACAACTAAGGTTTTCACAAAACGCCATTTGAATTATGAAAAGGTTGGAAACCGAGTTTACGACATATATCTGTTTGGGGATGCCCATCCGAAGTAAGAGTTTACAATCCATATGAAAAAAAGCTAGATCCAAGGACCATTATTGGGTATTTCAGTTGATATGTCGAAAGGTCTAATGGATACAAATTTTACTGTCCATCATATAACATTAGAATTGTGGAATTAAGAAATGTAAAATTTCTTGAAATTGACTTTATTAGTGGGAGAGATCAATTCAGAGTGTAATCTCGAAAGAGATCAACCTTCCATATCAAGTGAAAAAATGGTTACCTTACATTACACTCCTCAATTTTCAGCAAGTGTTGTGCAATAAATTACTGATGTGCCATATGTTGCTCATAATTTAGTAGATCAAAATGTTCAACAAATATCAGAACTTGTCGAACAGTCAGTTGAACAACTTGAACTAGCATTAAGGTATACATGAGTAAGAAAACCAACAATTTCGATGATTATGTAGTATATTTGCAAGGAGTGGACTATAATATTAGAGTGAAAATGATCTGAAATGTTTTTACAAGCTATGAGTTGCAACGAATTAAATTTATGGTACAATGCCATGAAAGATGGGATGAATTATATGGCAACTAGTGGAGTCGTGATCTTGTTGAATTACCGGTGGTGCAAAGGCCAT
Organism: Rehmannia glutinosa; assembly: GCA_016081115.2. Classification (NCBI taxonomy): domain Eukaryota; kingdom Viridiplantae; phylum Streptophyta; class Magnoliopsida; order Lamiales; family Orobanchaceae; genus Rehmannia; species Rehmannia glutinosa. Next base: position 956,301 of record JABTTQ020001395.1, read on the forward strand.
AGGGTGTAAATGGATCATGTTTAAAACAAAGAAAGACTCATTGGGCAATATCGATAAATAATAGCAAGACCGAGTTGCTAAAGGATTCACTTAAATGGAAAGAATCGACTACAAGGAGACATTTTCTCGTGTATATATCTAAGAAAGATTGCTTTCGTATTATTATGGCATTAGTAGCACATTTTGATTTTGGAGTTGCAACAAATGGATGTAAAAACAATATTTCTTAATGGTGATTTAGAGGAAGAGGTATATATGAAACAATCGGAAGGATTCCTCTATAGTAATGGTGAGCATTTGGTATGCAAGCTTTAAAAAATCCATATATGGATTGAAACAAGCTTCTCGACAATGGTACTTAAAATTCCATGTTGTTATTTCTTCATTTGGATTTGTAGAAAGCATAATGGATGAATGTATATACCATAAGTGTAGTGGGAGAAAAAATTATTTTCTTATTCTATATATGGATGACATTTACTTGCAATCAATGATAAGGGTTTGCTACATAAGGCAAAATAGTTTCTTTCTGAAAAACTTTGATATGAAAGATATGGGTGATGTATCTTATGTAATTGGCATAAAAATCAATAGAGGCGAATCACAAAGTGTTTTAGGTCTGCCACAAGAAACCTATATCATTAAAGTTTTAGAAAGATTTCGGATGAAGATTGTTCACCAAGTATAGTTCCCATTATGAAAGGTGATAAGCTCGACTTGAACCAATGTCTCAAAAATGATTTAGAAAATTCATATGAATAATATTCCATATGTTTCCGTTGTTGGAAGCCTAATGTATGCTCAAATGCACAAGACCTGGCATTGCATTTGATGTTGGAATATTGGGTAGATATCGAGTAATCCAGGCATAGACCCGCTGCCAGAGATGTAAAGAAAGTATTAATCTATCTTCAAGGAGCGAAGGATTACATGTTTATATATAGGTGGGCTAATAATTTGGATGTTACTGGATATTTGATTCGGACTTTGCTGGCTGCGTTGATTCACATAAATCAACATCTGGTTACATTTTCATGTTTGTTGGTGGAGTGTATCTAGAGAAGTGCAAAACAAACCTTTGGTACTGCTACTTCAATGTAGGTCCCAAGGGGTGTGATGTAAGGTTTAGAAGGGGGTTGAATAAACCTTACCAAATTTTGCAAAAATCCTTCTAAAACGTTTGCAACAGAGTTAACTCAAATCACTCTTTCCAAGGGGACAACTAGGTTGATTATTGGTGAGTTTGTTTGTGAGGCTCAAAGAAGCTATAATCAGTCTAACTCGGTTGTATAATCTAAATGTTTTACTTAGCTGATTTGGTTTTCAAAGTGGAAGACTTAACACCCTTGACAAATTAAAGGTTTGTTTTAACACTTGTTTTAGCACTAAGCTTATTATCACTTGGGATAGCAAAGCTAACTTAATCGTGAGATATAAAATAATAAAGCGGGAAAAATAATCTTTGAAAGTAAATAGACACAGATTTTATAGAGGTTCGAAGATGGGGTAGTTCTTCTACTCCTCTATTCTCCAACTCTGGAGGAATCCACTAAGTAATGATCGGTTTACAAAGTGGTGAACTTTCTAGAGAAGGTCTTGGTCACTATAAAATTGAATTTCTCCTACGAATCAACTTCTTCACGAGGCTATTTTGCCTTGCTACTACTCACTCACTTCTTCAAGTCTTTGGATTTGATCACATGACCCTCCAAACAAACTTGATTCCTTTCTACAATCCTTTTTGGAAAGTAGACCCTTGACTATTTCTCAATTGTTTCCTCTTCAACTTGGTGATTTCTTCTATCCTTCACAATTAGTGTTGGATTAAAAATCTAGTGACTTGATGGCTTGAGGATAATGAATGATTTTATTTTTGGATTGAAATTGTATGCTTAGCAATTTTTATCTTTCTTGTGTCTATGTTTTCTGTCTATTTTGCATACTTCTTTCCTCTTTGAATCCTCGGCCTTTTATACTATTATTTGAAAAATTATTCGTTGAATAGATAGATAATTTCTCAAATAATATTTTTGATGGACGTTCTCTTGCTGTGACATACTTTCTAAGCGTGTGAAAGAGCCACTTCATCGTACTCTTGAATATTCCGACTTTTCGGGGTCTAACGCCCACTTGGTCTTTCCTTTGGCTTATTTAATTTGCACGCTTCGGACTTGTTTATTCTCAGGACCTGGCAGTATGGGTTCTTTGTTAAATTAAGTAATCTTCCTTGATTTCTGTGCAACGGTTTGCTGTAAGTTGCCTTTACTTGACTGCCTTTTGCAACCTCACATGACTTGAGTCTTCTTCAATTTTGGATAACTCAACTGTCATTTCAACTTGACTTGACTTGGTTGTCGTTCCTTACAGCTATTCCTCAGCTGACTCTTCTTCAGTCAAGTTCCTATAGTCCTCTAGGCTGCACTCAGCTGACCTACAACGGAATTCTCAGTCTAGTCCATAGTTATCTCCTTGTAATTTCGATTGGGCTGACTCGACTCAGATATTAGCAGTTCTCACTAGTTACACATAATGATTACAATAAAAATAGGGGTGCCAATATCCTTATTAAGTTTTTATGGTATCATCAAAATCTAATAATTAAATTTCCTAACAATTTTCCCCTTTTGATGATGTAAAAACTTAAATCATGCAACACAAATATATACAGAAATCTGAGACAATGTAGTAACAAAGAATTTATGCATGAATCTCCTTTTATTGCTCATAACATTCTTGTTCTTTACAAAGTGTTTACATTAAAGTATCGAGCTATCTTAGAGTTGGGAAATTTATTATTGATTTTGATGAATGCCTTGTAAAACTTAGACTAGAAATTTGGCACCCCATTTTCCTTGTAATTTCTATTGTAATAGATAGGGTTGTATGAGCTGAGTCAAAGTCGTTATGCACAGGTAGACAAAAAGTCAATCGAAGAATAGGATGAAGACTCATTGTGAAGCGGTGAGTGTGACAAGGAAGAAATGCCAAGGACTCAAGCGAAGGAGTATCGGTGATATTGGTTGTAAGAAGAATCAGTCAAGTCAACCAAAGAAGCCAAGCCAAGTCAAGTTGAAGTGACAGTTGAGTCTTTCAATCATTGGAGCAGACTCAACCTGGGGAAAAGGCAACTGCAAAGAGGAGTTAACTGAAAAGAATCCGTTGCACAAAAGTCAAGAATATTACTTAAACAAGTAATACTTCCATCTTTGCCATATCTTAAAGTGCTCAGTCCCGAAGCGTGCAAAAGGAATAAACCAATGGGAAGCACTGCACCTCGTGTCAGAACCTGAAAAGCTGGACATTCATTTAATACGAGGAAAGGTCTACATCTCGAGATTGAAGACCAAGAAAAGACAAGCCAACGAACACAAGTGACTTATAAAAATTAGCCTATCTCTTCAACGGGCAGATTTTTGAAAGTTCACTATAAAAGGTGAGGAATCACTTTGAGAAAAAGTTACCTTGAATACCTGAACCACGAACAATCAAGCAATTATTCAAACTGTAACCTGCAATATATTCTCAAGTTATTCAAGCAAATCCTCAAGCCTAAAACTCGAAGGAAATTGATCCAAATCCAACACTAATGTGTGAAGGAAAGACAACTTCAAACTGTTGAAGAGGAAACTTTTGAAGAATCAAAGGGGTCTACATTCAAGGAGGATTGTAGAAAGGTTCAAGGTCAAACCGGTCTCAAATTATTGGAGGGCTTCGTGATCAAATCCAAGAAGCTTGAGCAAGTAAGGTGAAGTAATAAAGCGGCCCGCCCAGTGAAGAAGCTTTGAGTCGGACGAGAAGCATTTTGTGTGACCAAGGCATCTCGGTGAGTCACAAAGGAGCAAGTCAAGTTTGTGTGATCAAGACTTGTATCTGGACTAATTACCACTTTGTACTCTAATCAATACTTAGTGGATTCCTCCGGGAGTTGGAGAAGAGAGGAGTAGAAGAATTACCCCATCTTGAACCTATATAAAAATTATTGTGTCATTTACATTTTAGCATTTTTATTTTCGCATATCATTTTATATCTCTTGATAATTTGCTATCCAACGATAATTAACAAAGTGCTAAAACCAAGTGTTAAAACAAACTTAAACCAAATTCAAGGGTTTTAAGTCTTCATTGAAAATCTCATCACGGCCAAGTTAAGGTTTAGACTAAGCAAGTGAGTTATTCTATCAACGGCTCAATCGAGTGCGTTGAGTGGCTAACTCTCTATTTGATTAACTAACTTAGTTGTCCCTCGAGGACTAATGCGTGTATCTAACTCGTAATATTTTAAAAGGACTAAAATCGAAAAGTTGGTAAAGGTTTATTCAACCCCCTTCTAAACCTTACTCACACCCCTTTGGACCTACAAGTGGTATCAGAGCGGTTGGTTCATTGAGCCTTCCGCGCTGGTTACTGAACTAGATCTCTAATCTTTCAAAGAAGCTTTTTAACACTTGCCATTTCAAAATCATATCTTTTATTGACAAAGTTATTATCATGGAAGCAAATTTGACATGCATTCCTAATTTGATATTTGGAAAATTCGTATGCGAGCTCATCTATCTCGCTTTACATGATGAAATGTGGCTAGTGATAGAGGATGGGTCACTACAAATAATGAAAGTGAACACAATTTTGCAAGGAAGCGTGCGGTGAAAGAGAAGAAGTTGTGGTGAAGCAAGACCAACCTTAGTTGAAAAACCAAGGATTGAATGGACCAATGATGACGAGAAAAGAGATACAACTTGGACAACGGGGCCAAGGATATTCTCTACAAGACTCACTGGACAAAGCAATGTTCAATAAAGTCAAGTCATGCAAAACAGACAAAAGAAATGGGATAAACTAACTTTAATTTGTGAAGGATCGAGCAAATTAAAGAAAACAAATTATCTGTTGTTGTTCAAAAGTTTGAAAACTTTAAAATGCTTGCGCAGGTGAGACAATGGATTATTTGGATGCTAGATTTAGATTTGAAATCACAAATGAGCTCTCAAAGACTTGGAAAGGAATACACACAAAAAGAGATGTGTTTGAAAATTCTAAGGAGCCTACCGGTGAGTGGGAAATGAAGACCATTGCTCTAAAGCACTCGATGGACTTGTCAAAAATATCCAATCATGAGCTATTCTCGGACCTCAAAGCTTATGAATTTGGTGAGAAGAAAGGATCAAGAGGAGGCAGTTGTACCCAAAACAAGCGCACTTATAGTCAAGGATGGGAAGAGAGTGAAGTCAAGGAAGCCTTTGACCAGGAGAAATTGCCTTGATGGTTAAAAGATTCAACAAGTTCTTCAACAAGAACTATAAAAGAAACAAGGGTGAATCCTCCAGGAGACATTCACTCCATCCAAGTCAAGGAAAGATAGGCCACCCAAGAAAGTGAGCATCAAAAAGTTGAATATCGAGAGGCGATAACCCAAGAAGCGGGAAAGAGTGATCAAGGAGTGAGAACTTGTGTTGGGCGTAGACAACCAGGTTACTATGCCATTGACTTTCCATATCCCTGTAGTCAATAAATACTTTAGGAATGAAGAAGAAAGAAGAGTCTTGGATAAAGAATACAAGAAAAGAAAAAGACCATGTTGGCTGCAGAGATCTGGCTGAGAGGCGGCTAAGTCCAAAGAAGCGGTGGACTCGGAGAGTAGTGAAGCCGACTACTCAAGTGATTCGAAGAAGAAGCATTGATATGTCTAATGGCTAAAGAACAAGATCAACCCGACCAAGAAGATGAGGTACACTCTAACTCATCTCACTCGATTCTAGTGATAGTGATTATGACACACACACTTCATCACCCATTTGATCTTTAAGATTCATTAGGCAAAATGATGAAAGATTTTGAGCACATTAAATCCTCACACACACTATTAAATGAGGAAAACGGCCCATTCAAAGCCCAAACTCACGGTGACTAAGGAGTGAGTACTCTAACTCACATAGGATGAGAACAAAGAGTGAAAGTGAGAATACTAAACTAATAGCAGAGATAGCTGCTATAGAAAAGAGGGAAAATGATCTCAAAAATGTGATTGCATCTTTCACAAAGGCATCTAAATCATTGGATGACCTTATTTTGAGCCAAAAAGAGTGTGGAGATAAGACAGACATAGGATTCAATTCCTTTGTGCACAGTCAAACTCCCAGAGTGATCTTGGAAAAAGGATCTTCAAGTAATGAAGCATCTCAAAAACTCAAGACACCAAGCTGTTGCACCCACATCCACTCCAAAGCACAATCACAAACAAATTGGCCTTGGATATAAAGGAAAAGGAAAACGACCCGATTGAGTATCTTTGAGAGGGCGGTGAAAAAATCCAGTGAGTTCCTCGGCAAACTCCAAACAGGAAGTACTCTGTGAAGAAGAAACAGAGCTACCGAGAAGCCGGAAGTTCTATCAAATGAACACATATGATGGGAATGGTAGAAATTACCCAAGCCAAGTGATTGGAATAATGTGAAATATCGGCAAAGATCTATGGAATACAAGCCTAAATGGCAAAGACCTAGATCTCGGCAAAGGTCATTCAACGGCAAAAGAGCTATCATCAACACACATATGCACCCAAGCACTACACTCAGAAATATCACAACTACCCAAAGAAGGCAATTGCTAAAACACACACACAGGCATACGGACAAAATGAAGACTGACTTTATGAACCTAAAGCCCCCAAGCAATTTGCCAAAGTGAGTTATGATTATGTCACAGATAGATGGCAACCTCTTAGAGTCGAGATCATTTGGCTATAGGTTGGTTTGATCATCTTACAACACTAACCCCTCGGGACCCAGGCAAGTATGGGTACCTAAAAAGCGATTTCCTTGATTGCGGGTTCAAGGAACAGCGAGTGCCAAGGAACCTGGTACATGGATAGTGGTCATTCCCGGACACATGACAGAAACAAGAAAAATCTGTCAAAGTTCAAGGAGATTAGAGGCGCAAAGGTCATATTTGGAGGAAATGAAGCTCCAGGAGAAATAAGAGGCACTGGATCCATCAAGAGAAATGGATTATAAATCACAGATGTTGCATACGTTGAAGGCCTCAACTTCAACTTATTAAGCATCAGCCAACTCTGTGACAAGGGCTATAATGTTGGATTTAATATGGGAGTGTGCCAAATCAAGGACACTGAATCAAATGAAGTAGTGTTGCAATGATCCAGATAAAAGAACATGTATGTGGTAGATTGGTATTTGCCACACCAAGTCGTGGCACAAGAAGCTGAGTCATCTGACTTTCAAGACAATTAACAAGCTTGCAAGGAGTCATCTTGTGGAAGGTCTGCCTGACTCAGTATACGAGAAAGAAAGTGTTTGTGATGCATGCCAAATGGGAAAGTAGATCAAATCATCATTCAAAGAGAAGTCTAGTCCATCTTCAACAAGAATATTGCATCTGTTGCATATGGACTTATTTGCTCGATTGAGCCGGCTAGCATAAGTGGAAAGAAATACACCTTAGTGGTGGTGGATGATTATTCAAGATATACATGGACAATCTTCATGTGCAAAAAGAAGGAAACCTGCGAGAAGTTACCTCGGTGATGAGAAGAGTTCAAAATGAGAAGAGTCAAACCATTATAAAAATAAGGTCGATAGAGGAAGCGAGTTTGTCAATGGGAAAATAACTCGATATTGTATTGAAAATGGTATTGCTCATGAATTATCTCTGACAAGGACTCCTTTGTGAGAATAGAGTAGCGAGAAAAAAGGAACATAACTCTCAAAGAAGTGCGAGGACCATGTTAGTTGAAGATGGATTGCCAAAGAGATTTTGGTGAAGCTATAAACAACGCATGCTATACTCAAAATAGATGCAAGATTGAGACAAGCGACAAAGACTCCTATGAAATTTGGACATGGAGAAATCCAAATGTTGCATATTTTAGAATATTTGGATGTAAATGCTTCATCCACAACAATGGCAAGGATAATCTAAAGGCTTTTGATGCTAAAGCTGATGAAGGTATCTTTTTGGGATACTCAGCTGAAAGCAAAGCTTATAGAGTGTTGAACAATAGGACAATGGTCACAGAAGAGTCTATCCATGTGGTTTTGATGAACCTAATGTAAATGGAGAAGTCATTAAAGAGTTAGGCGATAAATTTGAATCGCCCAACTATGCGAAGAGTCCCTATGTTGAAGGTGAAAGTGGAGCAATCAATCAAGATGAAGATGAAATTGCGAGTCTCAAAAGCAATTTTGGAAAATGCTGTGGCTAAATGATGATGAAAGATGCTCAAGACAACTCAATTGTAAGACGGCGAACCCGGTGATTTACTCCAACCGGATGTGAGATGGCTGAGAGGCCATCCACCAGAGCTAGTCATTGGAGATGTAAGAGATGGTGTAAGAACCAGATCCAGAGCTCAACAAGAATCAATGTTCACTTGTTTTATTTCCCAAATAGAGCCAAAAGATTTGTCACAAGAATTGGATGACACACATTGGATTCAAGCCATGCAAGAAGAGCTGAATCAATTTGAAAGGAACAAAGTATGGGAACTGGTGCAAAGACCAACCCATCAAAATTTTATTGGCACAAAATGGGTTTTCAGAAACAATATGAATGAGGAAGGATCGTGGTAAGAAACAAAGCAAGATTGGTAGCCAAATGGTGCGCAAGAAGAAGGAATAGATTTTGATGAAACATTTGCTCTGTTGCAAGGTAAAGATCGAAGCAATAAGGATGTTTCTTGCCTATCTTGCACACAAGAACTTTCTTGTATATCAAATGGATGTGAAAAGTGCATTTTTAAATGGATTGTTGGAAGAAGAAGTCTATGTTGAGCAACCTCCAGGATTTGAGCAGAAGACTCTTGGAGATAAGGTGTACAAGCTTAAGAAAGCTCTATATGGATTGAAACAAGCACCTAGGCGTGGTATGATACATTATCTCAATTTCGAACGGGATAATGGATTCACCAAAGGCAAAGTGAATGAGAACACTCTCGAGAATTCAAGATGGAAAGAGTATCTTGCTTGTTCAAATATATGTGGATGATATCAATTTTGGATCCATAAACAAAGAATTTGTGTGATAAGTTCTCAAACCTCATGCAAGGCAAATTTGAAATGAGCATGATGGGAGAGTGACATTCTTTCTAGGACTTCAAGTTAAGCAAGTGAAGGATGGAACCTTCATAAGTCAAACAAAGTATACGGAGACTTAATGAAGAAATTTGGTATGGAAGAGAAGTCTTACGTAAAAATACCAATGAATACATCGTCAAGATGGACATGGATGCGGATGGCAAGCACTGTGGATCAAACAAGATCTGAGCACTTATTGGATCTGTTGCTCTATCTAAACAAGCGGGCGGACATCACCTTTGCGGTAGGTGTATGTGCAAGATTTCAATTTGCACAAAAAGAAAGCCATATGATCATGACTAAGAGAATCTAAGATATCGAAGGGATGCCAGGAAGTCGGCTTATGGTATCCAAATGAAGATGGATTAAAGCTTATTGGTTACTCGGACTCGACTATCTTTGGATGTAGAGTTGACGGGGAAGAGTACTTCAGGTACATGTCAAATGCTTGGAAACAGATTGGTTTCTGGTTTAGCAAGAAGCAAAACTCAATAGCCACATCCATGAAGCGAGTACATAGTTTGTGGGCGGTTGTTTGTGCCCAAGTCTTATGGATGAGACAACGGTGAGAGATTATGAAATTGGAGAAAAAGAGATTCCAATTATGTGTGATAACACAAGTGCTATTGCAATCACTCGAGAATCGTGTTGCATTCAAGAACAAAGCACATCGATATCGGATATCATTTTATAAGAGATCATGTTGAAAAGAAAGACATCACCTTGGAATACATCTCAAGCGATAAGCGAGTTAGGCGACATGTTCACCAAACCCTTATGTGAATCAAGATTTGAAGAGCCTAAGCATGAACTAGGGTTAATTGGTGAGTTGATACTCGGAAGACTCAATGAGAAGAGATGGAATGTGAGAAGATGAAAATAGAACAAATTTCATAAATAAGCCAAGTGAATCAGCCGTATCGGAAAGTCAGCTGTATCGAGTAGCTGACAGCTGAGTCACTATACGAAAGGAGAGAAGAAGAGTTGAGTCACTTGTGCAGTGAGCTGAGTCATTTATGAGCTAAGTGACAAAAAACGCGATTGTTTTTAATAAGCGGGAATGTTTTTAGGATGATGTCGGTGTAATTATGACGGATCTGATCAAAAAGCGCACAACAAGCATATGATTGGATATAAATGATGCCGCATTAAATGCAAGCAATTAAATGCAAATGAGATGTGCTAAATCTAAGCCGTTGTTCTCAATCAAAATTCAAAAACCAAAAACACGTCCTTTCATAACCCTTATATACTCTTCCAATCAGTTTTTTCTCTCTCTCTCTCTCACTCAAACTGTTCATCTTCATCTTCATTTTGAAAGCAAGTTTCTTTTCTCTCCAAAACCCTACCAGTTCTCAAAGCTAGTTTATCAAGATTCAATCGGTAAAATCTTCTAGAAATGGCACCAACACATGATTTCGCTAAGCTCGCAAAGCAAATCCACACCGGGTCAACTGTGGATTTTGAAGGGATGATAAAATAGGTTCCGATGAAACCCTTGTGAAGAAGATTGCGGATAAGATTGAGAAATCCTGGCTGAAACCCTTTCTTACATTGGAATATCATATGACGTACGTAGAGGAGGTCGCCCAGTTCTACGTAAATGCTGAAGTGCAGGACGAAGGGATTAAGTCCTCCGTCCACCGCAAGGATATTATAATCACTGCAAAGGACCTTGCGGAGCACTGTTTATTGTCGTCGGAGGGCATGCCGGAGATATATGAAGCCGACCTTGATTTGGTCGCTGCATGGAAGGAAGTGGCCAAACCGAGTGTCTTTGCAAAAGTTGTCTACGGTAGACAAAAAGCTTTGAAGGATGATTATCACAAACTGTTGGATATCGTTGCCAAATGTGTAGACATGAAGTTTGGAAGCTTCAATCAGTTGTCCAAAACCAAGCTGATCGTCATGGCTACGATCATGGAGGAGAAGAAGATCAACTGGGCAGAATTCGTCTACAGCAGACTCTGCCAGAATGTTGAAAATAAGTCCTTCAAGGATGATGGGTCGTTTGGAGGATCTCTGGGTTATGGCCTTGTAATCGGCCGTTTGATGGAGGTGAGCGGTGTTCCACTCCGACATGGAAAGTCGTTCCATGTCAACAAGAAGATGTTCAGGGCAAACCTTTGGGAGCTCGAAGAGAGCCTATGCAAGAGAGCATATACGGCGAGGGGAATCGGTGATCTTGGAGAAGCATTTACATTACTTCCCCTCCCAAGAAGAAAGCTGCCCATGCGGTGCAAAGAAAGAAAAGAAAAGCACTTTTGCCCTGCGGTAGGAGTCACTGCCCTGCGGCCGTGTCTCCGCCCCTCTGACCCGAGCGGCGGAGAAGGAACCTCAAATACCTTCACCAACCATAAAAAAAGAGGGGCGCCAAGCCAAGAAGGCGGCTCCTCGGTCAAAGAAAGATGCATTAGCCCCCGCCGCCGAGGATCTTTGAGGAAGAAGTATCGAACAGAACTTCCTCTGGTAAGGACAAAAAGAAGAAGAAGAGAATCACCAAACTCTTAGAGCTTGAGAAGCAGTGAGTGCCACTCATTTGGAAAAAGCCTCTACGAGACTCGAAGAAGTCGAGTCTCTAGAAATTATTGATGAAGCTTGACCAAAGTCTCTTTGAGGCCGATCGCGAGGCAAATTGAAGACCCGAGTTGTGGGTGAGCAGTGAGAACAAGAAGCACGGAGGCAATGAGAATCCCATGTTGACAGGCGTGTGTCTCCACCGGCCCCCAATGCTCGAAGGAGAAGAAGCGGCGAGAATTTGCTACCTTCTATTCCAGAGAAAGAAGGCCAACAAGACGAGAATGATGATGATGAGATATTTATGTACTCTCCCTTGTACCCAGACATCCAAAACCGTCTGCGAGAGTGGAGGAAGTGGAAGCTGAGTCACTCTAAGGTGCGGTTTGAACACCCGATTTTATTGATGAGGAAGAGGAACTTTTCGGGTTTCTTGAAATTGATACAGTGTTGCAAGCCCTGGATGAGGATAACTGTATTAATATGCTGCAAATTCTCAAGGAACAAGAAAAGGCTAGAGCAGCTGAGGAAGCAGAGACTCGTGAGAAAGCCAGCATCTGTCCTCTCACTGGAACCAGCGATCACACTCATCCTCACATTGACATGCTCTCGGCTGCGGTGATGAGGACATGGACCCTATTCTTTGCACAAGAAAAGTTGGACATGCGGCAAGCCATGCGGGAATCCACATTGATGCATGAGAAAGAGATGATGGAAGGACCATGAGAGTCTTCCAAATCATAGTGGAAATTGATCCGTTGGGAGTGGTGCGTGATTGCCCCTTTATTATGCTTTGCAACCAATTCCCCGATTCACTCGGAAGGACGGATCTAAGGAATTGGCGATGACTGGGAACTTGGGCACCCAAGTTGAGCCAACCCCTATTGAAGGTGTTTTACCACACCTTTACGGTGAACACTCATTTGACAAAGCCGGAGTCCGGAGGCGAGTGACCCCACCTTAAGTCACTCGGTGGTGCGCCGGTGAGAGGGAAACTCACTCCACTTTGCATCTAGGTCGGAGGATGCTACGGATGACTCCACCATGCGAGAAAGGAGGCGAAGTGGAGAAGGAAAAAGAAAAAGAACAACGACAAGTTGTCTTGTGAAGCTCGGACATTTGAGTCTGTCTCGGTGAAGTGCTAACGACTTTGCGGTGGACGGCGCGATGCGTCGAGGCACAAGATGGATCGCCGGGAGTTAACACTGCGGGCAGCGAAAGTGCAATCCACGGAGTTGAGACTCTGTGGATGCCCTGCGAAGACCCTAAGACGATTGCGTCTGTCGGCGGGATTTCTACAAGGCCATTTGTAGTTGAGCTGCGGAGGAGCTAATGAAGGCCTAAGGGAGGTTGAGACTTCCCTAGGTAAGAATCAAGGAGATAAGAGCATTCCTCGAGAACATAATTGCGGATTTAGGAGAAAATCGGCGCCCTTCATGACTCCCAGGATGATTACGATACAACATTCGGGATCGCAGATGAAGCTGAATCAACCCCGCCAAAGAGGATTGGTGAGGATGTTCTTCCGAGTGCGAGCAAGCCGGACTTCAAAGCGCCGACAAACATTCAATTTTGATGATGAGCAAACCCTCAAGTCTCATCATCTTTCGATGACGCTTGATATGGTCGAGAACGATCAACTCAAAAGGACAAACCGGTGAGACCGAAGAAGGCTGTTAAGGCAGTGAGGCTCGGCCAGTGGTCAATACCATCAACGGCCCGGTGAATCACGATCCAAGCTGCGGTGGCTTCGGAGGCTGCAGCGAGAGACCACCTCGCGCACAATATCTCAAGTGCGAGGCGATGCATATGAAGAAGTGTTTCCTTTCTCTCAAGAAGCGCCCGTGCTTGAAGAAAAGCGCAAGAAAACAGAGGCTCTACATTGTCCAAGAAAACCCAATAATCCCTACCGATTCGATTGTGCGAGTTGATTTCAATTTCGATCAGAGTGGCGGCGGTGACTCAAGTCGAGGCAAGTGAGATGCGTGAAATCTTCAAGAAGATCGTGAAGTGATTGAGAAGATTGAGCGACACCAATCTCTCTCGACATGCGCTGGACAATAGAGATGCCACTCTCACAAAGCAGATTTGAGAGGAGTGGTGGTCGGGATAAGGGAATGGTCTCCAGCCAGAGTGCCATGCGTCTCGAGCAAGTTCGCTACTTCAAGGCACTATACAACGAGAATGCTAGTATGGAGTCGACATGAAGGCAAGGATGCGGACCTATATGGAGAGATTGCATGCCTCCCATACAAGCGAAATGGAGTTCTTTGCGTGAATTTCATCGCAAAGAACTTCTCGCAGCGTCGAGGAAAACATGAATACCAAATTCATCCTTCTTATGGTGAAATGAAGGCTGGTGGCGGCCGAGTCCAAAGCCACCCGCTCGGAATTCAACAAACATACTCCGCAACGAGACTCAAGCAAAATTGACTATCACCGATGGACTTCATGCTTCTTTGGTATGTTCCCGGGGTTCCTCTCTCCTTTGATGATGCCAAAAAAGGGAAGAGGAATACGAGGAAGATGCTTAAGGGGACGGTTTGTGAGAAGGAAAAGGAAATAGTATGTCGTAAAGAAGAAAGATACTGTTTGTTGAGAAGAGGAAGGAGAAGGGAAAAGCTATTGAGGGGAAAGGTCAAAAGATATGACCTTAATGCTTCTTTGAAACCCCTCGGCAAGGTCATGTCACAACCGACATCATCGGCAAACTTCTGTAACTCGTCGCTCTATCACTCTGTTGTGCCCATGTCTCATAAGAAAAAGATTATAGAAGCGAGAGATGCGGGATTTTGGCAAAAGAACAAATGCCCGTGTTGAAGAGATGTTAAAACAATTTGGAGGCATTCGGTAGGGAAGACACCGATGCCATTCGGATGATGGGAATGAGCCAAGATCCGTTGAAGAGTTTAAAACACTCGAGTCCAGGGATACTTTGAGGATATGTCCGTAGCCCAAGCACGAGACTTCATCTTGGGAAAAAGGTCGAAGTGTGCGAAGAAGGCGACAAGCGACCAGGACTACTAGCGATCACTCTCTTTGGTAAGAAGAACACTCCGAGTGCAATACACGCCCGGAGGATGAGGAAGAAGTGGAGGAGGTAGAGCTTTATACCTAGACCTCTACCCAAAATATTGAATACATAGATCCAGTCAAGAAGGGAAGGATCTACTGGGCTGGGTATGATGAAGTAGCCAATCGGGAAGTGGCTAGGAAGAATGCTTAATATGCGAAAAGAATTGAAGAAGAGAACAAAAGGCAAGATTAGTTGTGGCAAGAAAGACAGGAAAGAAAGAGAAGAGATAAAGGCTGCGAAGAGAGCTTACGAGAAAAAGAAGCATTTGAAGATGAAAAGGAGAGAAAAAGAAGCAGAGGGCAGCCAGAGTGAAGAAGAAAGAAGGAGCGGTGAAGGCGATGAAGTGTTGTTGTCCACCCCTTCATGTATTTTACTATTGTAAATGCATACATATGTAAGTCTTCTATACGTTGAATAAGAAATCTGTAATTTCTATACATTTACGTAGATATAGAATGCTATGTTTGCTCTGATACACATTGTAAACAGCTGTGTAAAGGACAAGAATGTTATGATCAATAAAAAGATTGATTCTACGCATACATTCTCTGTTACTGCATTGTCTGTATGTATCTTTGATGCTTACATTTTGCTTGTATGTTTTAAGTTTTGGCATCATCAAAAAGGGGGAAATTGTTGGGAAATTTATTATTTAGATTTTGATGAATGCCTTGTAAAACTTAGACTAGAAAGTTGGCACCCCATTTTCCTTGTAATTTCTATTGTAATAGATAGTTTGTATGGTGAGTCAAGTCGTTATGCCTGGATAGACAAAAAGTCAATCAAGACTAGGATGAAGACTCGCTATGAAGCGGTGAGTGTGACAAAGAAGAAATGTCAAGGACTTTGAAGGAGTATCGGTGATATTGGTACTGTAAGAAGAGTCGGTCAAGTCAACCAAAAAGCCAAGCCAAGTCAAGTTGAAGTGACGGATGAGTCTTTCAATCATTGGAGCAGACTCAAGTCACCTGGGGAAAAAAAACTGACTATAAATAGGAGTTAATTGAAAAGAATCCATTGCACAAAAGTCAAGAATATTACTTAAACAAGTAATACTTCCATCTTTGCCATGTCTTAAAGTGCTCGAGTCCCGAGGAAAGCGTGCAAAAGGAATAAACCAATGGGAAGCACTGCACCTCGTGTCGAACACGAAAAAGTGGACATTCATTTAATACGAGGAAAGGTCTACATCTCAAGATTGAAGACCAAGAAAAGACAAGCCAACGAACACAAGTGACTTTTAAAAATCAGCTATCTCTTCAACGAGCAAATTTTTGAAAGTTCACTATAAAAAGGTGAGGAATCACTTTGAGAAAAAGTTACCTTGAATACGAACCACAAACAATCAAGCAATTATTCAAACTCGTAACTGCAATATATTTTCAAGTTATTCAAGCAAATCCTCAAGCCTAAAACTCGAAGGAAATCGATCCAACACTAAGTTGTGAAGCAAAGACAACTTCAAACTGTTGAAGAGGAAACTTTTGAAGAATCGAAAGAGATCTACATTCCAAGGAGGATTGTAGAAAGGTTCACGGTCGAACCAGTCTCAAATTATTGGAGGGCTTCCGATCAAATCCAAGAAGCTTGAGCAAGTAATTTGAAGTAACAAGGCAGCTGTGAAGAAAAGCTGAGTCGGACGAGAAGCATTTTGTGTGACCAATGCATCTCAGACCGAGTCCCAAAGGAGCAAGTCATTTGTGTGATCAAGACTTGTATCCGGGTGATAACCACTTTGTACTCGATCAATACTTAGTGGATTCCTCCGGGAGTTGGAGAAGAGAGGATGTAGGTCCTAGGGGTGTGAGTAAGGTTTAGAAGGGGGTTGAATAAACCTTACCAACTTTTCGATTTTAGTCCTTTAAAATAATACGAGTTAATTTCTGACTAAGTCCTTGAGGGACAACTAAGTTAGTTAACCGGTGAGTTAGCCACTCAGCGGACTTCGATTTAGTTGTTGATAGAATAACTCGATTGTTTAGTCTAAACCTTAACTTGGTTGTGATGAGATTTTTATTGGAAGACTTAACACCCTTGAATTTGGTTTAAGTTTGTTTTAACACTTAAAATGATACAATAAGTATTGATCAGTACAAAGTGGTTATCGGTCCGGATACAAGTCTTGATCACACGGTGACTTGCTCCTTTGGGACTCGATCTGGAGATGCCTTGGTCACACGGTGGCTTCTCGTCCGACTCGAACTTCTTCACGGGCGGCGCGGCCTTGCTACTTGACTCACTGCTCAAGCTTCTTCGATTTGATCACGAAGCCCTCCAATAACTTGAGATTGGCTCGACCTTGAACCTTTCTACAATCCTCCTTGGAATATAGACCCTTTTGATTCTTCAAAAGTTTCCTCTTCAATAGTTTGAAGTTGTCTTTCCTTCACGACTTGGTGTTGGATCGATTTCCTTGAAATTTAGGCTTAAGGATTTTTTTGAATAACTTGATAATATATTGCAAGTTCTGAGTTTGAATAATTGCTTGATAATTCGTGGTTCGGAGTTCACAAGGTAACCTCTTCTCAAAGTGATTCTCGGCCTTTTATAGTGAACTTTCAAAAATCTGCGCGTTGAAGAGATAGGCTAATTTTCAAAAGTTACTTGTGTTCGTTGGCTTGTCTTGTTGCGATCCTTGATGTTGACATTTCCTCGTATTAAATGAATGTTCGACTTTTGATCGACACGAGGGCGATAATTCCCATTGGTTTATTCCTTTGCATTCTTAACGGGGTGAGCACTTTAAGACATGGCGGCATGGAAGTATTACTAATTTAAGTAAGCTTCTTGACTTACGTACAACGGATTCTTTCGATTGTCTTCACTTGGTGCGAGTTCTCTAACTTCCCAGGTGACTTGAGTTAGCTTCCAATAAATGGATGACTCATCTGTCACTTCAACTTGAGACTTGGCTTCTTGAGTTGACTTGACCGACACTTCACATAGTCGTATCCCGGTGATACTCCTTGATCAAGTTCTTGACTTCTCCTTCTTGCCATACTCGGCTATTTTTCACAATGAGTCTTCATTTGATCTCGTTGACTTCTTGTATATCCACCATAGGCGACTTGACTCGGCTAAATGCACCCTATCTATTACAATGCAAATTACAATGAAAATGGGGTACCAACTTCTAGTCTAAGTTTTACATGGCATTCATCAAAATCTAAACAATAAATTTCCCAACAATTTCCCCTCTTTGATGATGCCAAAACTTAAAACATACATATAAAATGTAAGCATCAAAGATACATACAGACAATGTACTAACAGAGAATGTATGCGTAGAATCAATCTTTTTATTGATCATAACATTCTTGTCCTTTACGATTGTTTACAATGTGTATCATAGCAAACATGGCGACTATATCTACGCAAATATAGAAATTACACAATTTTTATTCATAAATGCAGAAGACTTACATACATATGTATTTACAATAGTAAAATACATGAAGGGGTGACAACAACACTTCATCGCCTTTCACCTCCTTCTTTTTCTTCTTGACTCTGTCATCCTCTGCTCTCTTTCTCTTGTTTACATCTTGTTTGCCTTCTTTTTCTCGTATGCTCTTTTTGCAAAAAGATCGTCTCTTCTCTTTCTTTCTTGCCTTTTTCCACAGTGAGTTTGTCTTCTATTTTCTTCTTGGTTCTCTTAACATACTCAAAGCATTTTTCCTCTCCACTTCCGGATATGCTATGGCATCATATCCAGCCCAATAGATCCCTCCTTTCTTTCCTGGATCTATGTATTCAATGTTTTTGGGTAGAGGTCTAGTGAAACCTCTTCCTCCACTACTGCTTCTTCCTCTTCCTCTGGGTGTATATTGTACGGGAGCCTTCCTTTTGTCAGCTGACTTGCTGCTTGTAGTCTACTGACTGCCCGTAGTCTGCTGCCTATCAGCTTCTTCGCACAGCTTAAGGCCTTTTTCCCAGTACAAGTCCCAGGCTTGGGCCATGGACATGTTCTCGAAGTATCCTTCGGATTCGAGCATTTTGAATTCATCAATTGATCTCGGCTCATTTCCGACATCTGAAATGGCATCTGTATCTTTTCCTGTCGGAATGCCTCCGTATTGTTTCAATATATCCATCACACGGGCATCCATTTTTCCTTCGACCTCCTTCATCCCTGCTTCTACGATTTTTCTCTTCTCAGACATAGGTACAGTAGAGTGTTGGAGCGGCAGAGTTGCTGAAAGTTTGCTGATTATGTCAGCTGTGACAAGGCCTTGTTGAAGGGTTTCAGCAAACATTAGAGTCATATCTTTTGAACCTTCCCCCTCAACTGCTTTTCCCTTTTATTTCTTCTGTTCTTCAACTGTTTTCTTCTTCAACTGAATAGTTGTATCCTTCTCTTTCTCATCCATTGACCCTTTCAACATCTTCAGGTATTCCTCTTCCCCCTTTTTGGCATCATCAAAGGAGAGAGGAACCCCTGGGAACATGCCAGCAAGCATGAAATCTAGGCGGCTGATAGCTAAGTTTTGCTTGGAGTCTGCTGCGGAGTATGCTGTACGAAATTCTGAGCGGGTAGCTTTGGACTCTGGGCCGCCGGTTTCATTTCAGCCATAAGAAGACTTAATTTGTTATTCATATTTTCCTCTACGCGCAGAAGTTCTTTCTGTGAAATTTCAGTGATTCCATTTCGAGTGTTGTGGGAGGCATGCATTTCGTCAATATTTTCTTGCATTCTCCTCTTCATGTCAAGCATTATCAGCGCTCCGGATCAACATTTTGTTGTACAATGCCTTAAAATCGACTTGTTCTAGTCACATTATCAGACTTTGTTGACACCATTTTCGATTCTAACCACTATTCCGCAGAGATCAGTAGTAAGATTTGCATCCCCGTTGTCCAACCGCATATTTAATGTGGCCTAGTCTTCATTCTACCTTCTCAATCTTTGCAAAGATTGTCTTGAAGACTCTCGTGCTTACTCAAAATTGTCACCTCGGTCTCGGTTGGCGGCCAAGCAAAGACATCAAAATCAAAGTCTCTTTGGGACGATAGCATACGTGGGAATAATCGGGTCAAGTCGACATTGAAGCGTGTTGCTCTCGTTTGTTTCTTCATCAAGTTCGGCAGCTCAATCAGAGAAAGGGAAAGTTTCTTCAAATGTATCATCACGGACATATGGTACGATTCCACGATTACTCGTGCTGTGATGTGCCTGGTTGAGTGGAGTCATTGCGACTTTGGGAGCTGTGTGCAGACGACTCGGTTTTTTGGGCCTTGTGAGTGGTTTGGCCGACCGAGCCTCAACTGTCTTAATAGCTTCTTCGGCCTCGGTGAATCTTTGCTAAATGAATTTGTTGTTTCTCAGCTGCACCATCAGCGTCATCGGAAGATGATGAGTCTTGAAGGCTTGGCTCATCATCAAAAGTGAACGTTTGTCGAGCAGCCTTGAAGTCTGGCTTACTCGTACTAGGAAAAACATCCTCAGCTAAATCTTTTTGATGTGCAGTTGGGGTAGACTCAGCTTCATCTGCAGATCCCAGGAAGGTTGTATCAGGATCATCCAGGGAGTCATGAAGAGCACTAATTTCCTCCTCTGAATCAGCAATTGTGGTCTGAGGAATGCTCTTATCTCCTTGATTTTTACCTAGGGAAGTCTCAACCTCCCTTAGGCCTTCATTACCTCCTGCAGTCTCAACTGTAGTGGGGCCTTGTACAATCCATTCGACAGGCGCAGCTGTCTTAGGGTCTTCTGCAGTGGCATCCATAGGAGTCTCAAATCCGTGGATTGCACTTTCATTGCCCAGAGTGTTAACTCCTGGCGAGAACCATCTGCGTGCCTCGATCGCATCAGCGGCGTCCTCGGCCTGCAGAGTAGGCTGGCACTTTAGCCGAGGCAATTCAATCGTCCGAGCTTAAAGTCGGTGCCAACTTCTTTGTGTTTCCTTTTCTTGTTCCTTCTCCACTTCGCCTACTAGATTCGGGGTGGAGTCACTGCAAAGCATCCTCGACCTAGGCTGCGGTGGGTGAGTTTCCCCCTCAGCTGGCTCACCAGCTGAGTGACTTATGTTGGGGTCACTCTGCTCCAGACTCCCGGCTTTGTCAAATAAGTGGTCAGCCGTAGGGGTAGGTGGTAAGACACCTTCAGCAGGGGTTGGCTCAACTTGGGTGACCAAATTCCCAGTGTCATCGCCAATTCCCTTAGATCTGTCCTCTGAGTGAACTGGGGAAGTGGTTGCAGCAATAATTGTGGCAATCTGTTGTACCACTCCCAACGGATCGATCTCCAGCTGTGATTTGGAAGACTCTCCTGGTCCTTCCATCAGCTGGTGCTCAATCATCAGCCTGGATTCCCGTATGGCTTGCTGCATATCCAATTTTTCCTTTGCAGCAACCGGATACACGTCCTCATCACTTTCTGAAAAAACATCTATATGCGGATGAGTATGATCACTGGTTCCAATAAGAGGACAGATGCTAGCTTTCTCACGCGCGCCTCCTTCACCGCTTGCTCTTGTTTCGTTTTTTCCGAATTTGCAGCATATTAATACAGTTACCCTCATCCAGGGCTTGCAGCACGGTATCAACTTCAAGAAACCTGAAGAGTTCCTATTCCTCATCAATGAACTCTGGGTGTTCAAACTGCACCCTAGAGTGACTCAGCTTCCATTTCCTCCATGCTCTTAGACGATTTTGAATGTCTGGGTACAATGGAGAGCATATGATTACATCATCATCTTCATCCTCTCCCCTGTTGCCCTTACTTTTCGGGAATGGAGGGTATTTAAGGTTCCTTCTCCTCCCTTTGTAGGGAAAGGAGACACAATTGTAAAGGGCGGTGAATCGGCTGCAGGGCAAGTGCATCTTTCTTCTTCGTTGCGGTGGCGGCTATCTTCTTTGCATCCGCATGGGCGATTTCTTCTTGAGGGGAAAATGATTGTTTCTTGAGGATGGTGATTCTCCTCGCCGGTATCCGCCCTCTTGGCGTATGCTCTCTTCTCGGGCTCCAGGACAAGTTGGCCCGAAATATCTTCTTGTTAACATGGAATGATTTTCCATGTCGGGGAACACCCTTCACCTCCATCAAGTGGCCAATTACAAGGCCATACCCCAAAGATCCTCCAAATGACCCATCTGTAAGTCCAGCGCTACGATAATCTAGAGGGGGTGAATAGATTATCTCCATCTTTTCAATTTCGCCCTCTTTTTATAATCGAATGCTCAAACACAATAATAAAGGTGCGGAATGTAAACAACACACGTCGATTTAAAGAGGTTCAACCCACCTAGGGCCTAATCTTCTACCACCCGGTATATCCAGGGATGGATTTCAAAAAGAAAAAGAATTTTATTAATTACCAAAATTAATACAAATTCAACTTACAACACCTAGAAGAGCACCACACTCTTCTTCAACACCACCTTTGAGATTACCGCAATCTCTTCTTGAAGATTACCACAATCTCCAACGGCACCTTGTGAAGATTACCACAATCTTCAACCTTGAAGAATACCAAATTCTTCAACACCTCAATAAGAAGATCACCACAATCTTCTTGCACCTATCACCTAGATCATCCAAGTGTGTTCTTACCACAAGAGCACTCACAAGGATATCTTGTGTTTGAATGATAACCAAAAATCAAGATTACAACTCAATAATGAATAATACAATTTGAGTGCAAAGTGTAATCAAGAATAGCCTAGACCTCAAAGATGTGAAAGTGATAAGCTAGGCAAATTTACAACAAGAATAATAACAATGAAAGACCAAGTATTTGCTTGAAGTGTATCTTGTTGTGTTGTATCTCAATTGTTGTCATGGTTGCTCCAAAACTTCCTCTATTTATAGGAGATGATTGATCAAGCATAGGCTCCTATTGGGGATTGAAAATCTACAGAAAAATACAATTAAAATCAAGAATATATCTGTTAGAAATCAATCCCACAATTTAAGGAAATGTGTCTCTTTGTCAAACGGTCATATTTTTTTGTCATATACACAGGCGACCGGTCGCATTAAACAAGAGAAATAAGAACACTTTGAAAATTTCAACAGGGCGACCGGTCGACATAAAGGCCGACCGGTCGACCCACTGTCTCAACCGGTCCCCTAACTAAAAATATGAAGAGGTTTTGTTGCTGTTTCAAAACTAACTTGCAGTGCACGGTCGACGCCGGGCGATGCACGGCCGACTACTGTTTTTACTTCCGTCTCATTTTGTTTCTAAAAACATCTTCGTGCGGGTTGCCCTATAGGGCGACCGGTCGACCACGAGAGTAAATGTTGTCCAATTTTTGTCGAAAATAAAACTCAAGAAATACTCAGAAAATTCAAGAAAAACATTTTAAACCAATCGGGAGTATTTAGACAACATTTAGAAATCTTGTTATAGGAGTAAAAACCCATTGATATAAAATCATTAAAAGTGTTGTCCATTATTATCAAAAATAAACTTGAGGAAATACTCCGGAAAATATTAAAACCATTTTAAATCATTTAGGAGTATTTGGACAACCTTTAAAAACATTGTTTTGGTGACAAAATAAAATCATCAAAATTAAGATAAAAACATGTATCAAACAATCTCCCCCTTTTTGATGATTACAAACCAAAACAATTTTAACACAAACTAAGAGAGCAGTTTTAGAAATGATTTTCCGAAAAAAAACATTTGACCGTTTGGAAGCAACCAAAATTTCCAAAGATATTAAAGCAACCAAGTAGGGAGTAAATATATTCAATAATAAGCATAAGCTCCCCCTATCAACATGCATATCAAGAATAATGTAAAAGCAATTTTCCATAAGCTAAAAGCTTTAGCTTTTACAATTTGTTCAAGAGCTTATAAGCTCCCCCTGTCACAAAACATCATTAAACAATTATATAAGTCCATCAAGCAATAATTGGACTAAGAACAAATCACAACTTATGGCTTTTATGAGCCATAGCTTATAGCTTTTATGACAAGCTTTTATTAGCTTTGAGCTAATAGGCCAATATCTTGTTTCTCCCCTTTGGAATCATCAAAAAGAATGTTAGAATGGTGAAAACACCATACAATATGTCAAAGTGCGCAAACGAGACGGTTTATCAACCATCGAGCATTTTACACATTAAGTTCAAGGAAAAAGGGAGAGTTGTAACATAAGAGATCCATAAGCTCATTTGTTAGCAAAAAACATGATTTCCAAAAGATTTTAAGACATTTTGAAGCAAGAGAATCATGTATAAGTTGAAAGTTTCATTGCGACATTTCATCAAACACCTTGGGTGCGTAAAAAATAAAAGAGGTTGTATATAGTCCTTGTAAAAGTTTCAAGCCAAAAATTTTCATATCATTAATCAACCTCATTCCAAAGCTTAATAAGATCATACACAACATTTGTTCATCAAATAAGAAGCTCAAAGTAGATTCTCTCAAGGGTTCAACCCAATTGAGATAAGCTAAGAAGGATCAAGGCATTACAAATGCCAAAAATTAGAGCATCCATCAAGTAATATAAGTCATGCCTTAAACAATACATGTATCAAATGTCCCAACATATCCAACTAAGCATAATGATCAAAGCATTAAGAGAAGCACTTTTACCATCAAGTACTTCATACCAATTTTCAAACCATGCCATATAAGAGTATTTTTACCATCAAATACTCCATCAAAATCATGATCATCCACAAGTCATTATCAACTTGCAATTTTAACCCTTTTAAGAAAAACAAGCAAATATCATTAGTACAAATGAGTTTTACAAAGGTTCATAAAAATACAAAGCATCATTAATGAAAATGCTAGAAAGTAAAGGGGGTGGGGACATCATTCCTCATCCGAGGAGAAGCAAGATCCGGGAATAAAGTCCTTGATGAATTTCTTCAACTTCCCGATAGACTTTTGCATTTTGGAGGTCTTTTGCTCCAAAGCCTCATACCTCGTCTCATGAAAAGCCCTCATCTCATCAAATTCGGCTTGAGTATACCTCCTAGGCGGTTGAGCACCGGTATTACCCTCCGGATTGCTCGGTTCGCCTTCTTCCGCCAATCTTGCGGCCTCGGCGTCATCAAAGTAGTCATTAGGATCGGGGGACTCTTGACCTCTTCCTCTAGCCATTTTGGTTGGTCGGATGTCCATATTCTTGCGCAGATCGTGACCATTTGGGAGATGTTATCAATGTCGAAGTCATTTTGAAATACTTCCGAGTTACACTCCGACGAAGGTAGTCCCGATTGAATAAGAAGTTTACAAATCCAATTTCCCATAACCAACTTCTTATTACCTTGAGTGATGGACTCAATTAGACATTGAATAAGTATGGCACCAAAGTTAAGTGGTTCCCTCCTAGCAATCTTATAAGTCAAAAAGTAATCCATGTTGCTAGGCATCTTTCCCGACTTACCACAAATGCAATATGAGACAATGACCGACAAAATACAATGCTCAAGTGTCATTGCCAACAAGGAATACTTTGGCCATACTCCCAAATATGTCTTCACTTCTTTCATTGACACCCCAACATTTCATCATTCCAAGTCCCACAAGAGAAATAATCCTAACCACCTTCTCTAACATGTAAAAGCCGGCAAATATCATTGGGAGTCCATCTAAAATGACGACCCTTTACAAGTTTAATTAACGGCAATCGGCTTCCTTTCATTATCATATTGCACCCACATATTAGCATAAAAGTGTTGGATAATATCATCATCATACAAAACATAAGCATGCTCCCATAGATACATCCAACCTTGCTCCTCAAAAATCCTCTAATAGTAGGATACTCATTTGTAAATGAACTAAAACGACGCATTTTAGTCCGAGCAATAGATTTTCCTCCCATTCGCGAATCCTCATAATACCATTCCGCATATTCATTGATGAAATTAAGAACATTGTGGGAATTAGGGGCTTGAGTAACAAAGGATTTTTACCTTTCGCCCAACGGCAATTTTGGAGCGAAATTGTTCCGCGTAGCTCGGTAATTTGGGCGAGAGAGAATGGGATTTTGAACATCATCACCTTCTTGAGCCACATTTCTTTGAGCGGCTCGAATATCCCTTTGTTCGGCTTCCTCTTGCCGATTTCTCGACGAACCCTCTCCGCCCCTTCTACGCTTGGAGATGGGATTTGACCCAGTGGAATTCTTTGTGGGATCCATATATGTAAGATTCTTGTGAAAATAAGAAGATTAGCAACAATAATCGTGAAAATGATGAAGAATTGAGGAATATAAGAAAAGGAAAAGACGTTCATTTGTTAAGGGTTTGAGAAATATATCCTGCGTCTGTTTTGCGAAGAAGAGAATGTTTTTAAGTTGTAAAAATGGCCAGGCGGACGGTCGAGGTATGGTGCGACCGGTCGGCGTGCGAGCGGCCGTCGCCCGCTTTGACCGCCCAGGTAATTTTTTCTTTTCCCAGAGTTTTCCAAAATTCGATTTTTCACCCCAAAAGTTTTAAAACTTTGCAAAAAGATAATTTTGGACTATATCCAACAAATATGGGTTTCGGGAAAACATATATTCGATAAAATCGAGACTTAACAAGTAGTGCCTTTTTAAAGAAAATATTTGTAAAATCATTTAGGGGCACTTAAGGGGTTAAAGTGAAATATCTTGAAAGATATGTGCATAAGCATAATATCGAGTTTAAAAAATACGAGTAAACGTACCTCGATAGTTTAAGAGACTTGATGACGAAATAGCCAATGAGATATATATCCTACACAATTCTTAAACAAAATTTGCACAAAACCACAAGTGTAGGCAAGTAATAGGAGACATCAAGAAAAATGCTTATGCTTATGACAATACATAGAAGATAATAAACCACATAGGACTAATAAAATGCACAAGAGTTTTAGAAATATCATGCAAGGTCTTCTTTTAAACATTTTAAAACTCACAAATATATAAAAGACCTGAATTAAAAATAAATGCATGAGAACTCATTTTTGCAATAAAAACATGCATAGAATTAAAACAAAATGCATATATAAATGGGGAGATACGGTTTACCAATTATGCCGTTTCCATGGGTTGTGTCTTTCCCATTGTTGATGATATCTTCCCATTGAGAAGTCACTTTGATGATGACTTCTTTGATTACTCCATTTCCAAGGTTTGTTATCTTCCCTTAGTTGATAGTCTCTTCTTCTTTGAAAATCATCTTGTTGATGATGTCTTTGCCATTTCCAAGGATTGTGTTCTTCCCATTTTTGATTATATCCTTCTCTTGGAAATTGGCTTTGTTGAGAATAGTTTCTCCTTCTTTGATCAAATGAACCGATCATTTGATGTCTTCTTTAGCGGTATGAATTTTCTTCGATCATTGTATCATAGGGTACCTAATAAAACATTATTTTGTGGTACCCTCAAGTGTTTGGGTCCTTTAGGATTAGTCTTGAGACTTTTAGGTCTCCAACAATAATTAGAGCTATTTCTAGCCCGACAAGTATTTACCGTATGACCCTTTTTACCACAATAGAAGCATGTAATAATTCTAGGAGCATAATGACCAACATGCTTAGAGACTTGATTCTTATTCATATGATTGACACCATTAAGCTTATGATCAAGTTCTAGTTTCAATTATCACAACAATCAACAATTTCATCGGTACTTAAGTCGGATTTAGATAAATCCTTTTTCAAGCAATTAATATCCTCAACGAGAGTACTATTTTCTTTTTCAAGGTTTCTAACCTTGTCAAGTGTGATGGTGTGAGCACATGATAGTGATTCATAGGAAGTAAGTAAACTATCCTTATCATTTTTTAAAATATTGAATTCCTTTTTCAAATTTTTGTATTTAACAAGTAAGCTTTGGAATTCATTTTGAAGTTCATCATAATCATTTTGCAAATCACTATAATCATTTTGAATGACAATATCATAGGAAGTAGAGGGTTTAAGACATACCTCATTTTCTTCTTCGATGCCCATAAAACAATATTCAACTTCTTCATAGTTGGAAGTTGTAGGGAGGCTTGTTCCTTAGATTTGAGCTTGTATGACCTTGAGAAGTAGATGCTTTTGTTTGATTCCTTTCATTTGCAAATACTCCATAGATGGCTTCTAATTTTTGCCATACTTCATGTGCCGATTTTATTCCTACAATATGTTCATATTCTATATTAGTAAATGAACAATACAAAATATTTAAAGCCTTACCGTTTAAGGAGATGTTTTTCTTTTCTTCATCATTGAGCTTTTTGAAGCCTTTTGAGGTGTGTGGTGTATCTTTCATCGGAATGGATTCTCCATTAATGATGGTGTTCCAAATGTCGAACCCGCAACCTTGTAGATAGCATTCCATTCTTTCTTTCCAAAAATTAAAATTTTTGGAATCAAATAGTGGTGGCTTGGTGGTGGAGGTGCCGGATAGATGAGCTTCGTTCCGTAGCCGACGATCGTTTCTCTTCACTCGCGATGTGAAACGAGCTTGCCAAAGAGTTTGGCTCACGATACCACTTGTAAGTCCAGCGGCTACGATAATCTAGAGGGGGGGTGAATAGATTATCTCCATCTTTTCAATTTCGCCCTCTTTTTATAATCGAATGCTCAAACACAATAATAAAGGTGCGGAATGTAAACAACACACGTCGATTTAAAGAGGTTCAACCCACCTAGGGCCTAATCTTCTACCACCCCAAGATATCAGGGATGGATTTCAAAAAGAAAAAGAATTTTATTAATTACCAAAATTAATACAAATTCAACTTACAACACCTTGAAGAGCACCACACTCTTCTTCAACACCACCTTTGAGATTACCACAATCTCTTCTTGAAGATTACCACAATCTCCAACGGCACCTTGTGAAGATTACCACAATCTTCAACCTTGAAGAATACCAAATTCTTCAACACCTCAATAAGAAGATCACCACAATCTTCTTGCACCTATCACCTAGATCATCCAAGTGTGTTCTTACCACAAGAGCACTCACAAGGATATCTTGTGTTTGAATGATAACCAAAAATCAAGATTACAACTCAATAATGAATAATACAATTTGAGTGCAAAGTGTAATCAAGAATAGCCTAGACCTCAAAGATGTGAAAGTGATAAGCTAGGCAAATTTACAACAAGAATAATAACAATGAAAGACCAAGTATTTGCTTGAAGTGTATCTTGTTGTGTTGTATCTCAATTGTTGTCATGGTTGCTCCAAAACTTCCTCTATTTATAGGAGATGATTGATCAAGCATAGGCTCCTCTTGGGGATTGAAAATCTACAGAAAAATACAATTAAAATCAAGAATATAGCTGTTAGAAATCAATCCCACAATTTAAGGAAATGTGTCTGTTGTCAAACGGTCATATTTTTTTGTCCCACATGGCGGCACGGCCGCACGAAATAAGAAAAATAAGAACACTTTGAAAATTTCAGGCGGCTGGCCGACGACATAGGCCGACCTGTCGACCCTTGTCTCAACCGGTCCCCCTAACTAAAAACGAAGAGGTTTTGTTCATTTCAAAAAACCAACTTGCAGTACCTGGAAGTCGACCGGGGGCGGCCGGTCGACTGCTGTTTTTACTTTCGTCTCATTTTTGTTTCTAAAAATATCTTCAGTACGGGTTGCCCTATAGGCAACCTGGGTCGACCACGAGACAGTAAATGTTGTCCAATTTTTGTCAAAAATAAAACTCAAGAAATACTCCGAAAATTCGGTAAAAACATTTTAAACCAATCGGGAGTATTTAGACAACATTTAGAAATCTTGTTATAGGAGTAAAAACCCATTGATATAAAATCATTAAAAGTGTTGTCCATTATTATCAAAAATAAACTTGAGGAAATACTCAGGAAAATATTAAAACCATTTTAAATCATTTAGGAGTATTTGGACAACCTTTAAAAACATTGTTTTGGTGACAAAATAAAATCGTCAAAATTAAGATAAAAACATGTATCAAACACCATCGCCCTTGAAGGACTTATTTGCAACATTCTCGCGTAGTCGTTGTTGATTTAATTCCACCGGTTGACTTTCTTCTACTCCATGATTGCGGCCATGACGATCGGCTTGGTTTTGGACGGTGATTGAAGCTTCCAAACTTCATGTCTACACATTATGCAACGATATCCATAAGCTTATGGTAATCCTCCTTTCAGCCTTCTTCTCTCGATTGTGTAGACGACTTTTGCAAAGACACTCGGGTTTGGCCACTTCCATCCATGCGGCTGACCAAATCAACGTCGGCTTCATATATCTCGGCATGTCCTCCGACGGCAACAAGCAAAGTGCTCGCAAGGTCCTTTGCGGTGATTTGAATGTCCTTGCGGTGGATGAGTATTTAATCCCTTCGTCCCTTGGCATTTCGATTTACGAGGCGAGCGACCTCCTACGCACGTCATATGATATTCCAATGTGAGAAAGGGTTTTAGCCCGGATTTTTCAATCATATCGCCTATCGTTTTCACAAGGGTTTCATCGAACCTGTTTAATCATCTCTTGAAATCCACAGTTGATCCGGTGTGGATTTGCTTTGCAGCTTAGTAAAATCATATGTGAGTGCCATTTGGTGATTTTTATGAACGAAACCGACAAACTTGCTTTGAAGACTGGTAGGGTTTTGAGAGAAAAGATACTTGCTTTCTTTGCTTTGGAAAGATGAACAGTTTAAGTGAGAGAAAGAAAATCTGGACAAAAGAGTATATATGGGTTATGAAAGGACGTGTTTTTGGTTTTGAAATATTGATCAAGATCAACGGCTCGATTTAGCACATCTCATTTGCATTTAATTGCTCGCATTTAATGCGGCGGCATTTATATCCAATCATATGCTTGTTGTAATTTGATGCACATTATAATTACACCGACGCGTCATCCTTAAAAACATTCCCACTCATTAAAAACGATGTGTTTTTGTCACGTAGCTTATAAATGACTCGAAGCTTACTCCTTAACTTACTCAGCTCTTCTTCTCTTTATTCATATAGTGACTTAGCCGTCGCCTAACTCCATATAGTTGTCTTTAAGACGGGCTGGTTTACTTGATCAAGGAAATTCGCGATATGATTATTTGGATCTTCGTCGGTAGGTAGTCGAATTGAACAAATTGTTGCACCATTTGAATGACATTGAGTTTGATTTGAAATTATTGGCGCAATAGCGGCCGGGCCTTACGATACTAGACGATGTGTCGTCCATAGACGGCTTGGCATAGTCGTACATGGTTCTTTGTTGTTCATTCGCCATATCGGGATCCTTGCCTTCGTTAATATCCTCCTCGTGTGTCCGTATTAATACTTTCCTCGTGTTGCTACCGGCGGTGTCGCTTCCAAATTCGGCGACGAGTAGGCATGCACTACGGTAAATAAAGAGGATAAGTGTAATCCAAGACTTACAAAGATAGATAAAAGAAAGACAAATGATGAATAAAAAAATGATTAAATTAACAAAAATAAGGTGTTCTTAATATTACAATCCCGCAAGCGGTGCCAAAAACTTGATGGCTCAAAAGCTACCTTTAAAACCGTAGGCAAGTGCACCTATCGTTTTATAGTATAGATTATTGAGTACCGAGTGTCATTCCCACGAGGATTGTAAGTACTAATAATTACCGTATTTTTGTTATTTAATCTAACAATTTTCAGAGTTTTTGTTTGATGAAAAAGGAAAACAAATTATAAATTGTAAAAATGAAGGAAGATTTGTAAAATAAGAAATCAAGAGATAGAAATGTGTTTGAATGTAAATCCCTCTAGAATGTTTTTGTGATTTGACAAGTTAAAAATACAACCGTAATCCCTTAAGCAAAGAAATCGCCCAATTTTCATCTTTTCATTTTTCATCTCTTCTCCTTGAGTCTTCGAGTGTCAACTCACTCAATTAACCCTAGCTCATGCTTGAGTTCTTCAAATCTTGATTCACATAATGGCTTTGTGAATATGTCGGCTAACTATTTATCGGTTGAGATGTATTCCAAGGTGATGTCTTTCTTTTCAACATGATCTCTTATGAAATTATATCGACATCAATGTGCTTTGTTCTTGAATGCAACACATGATTCGAGTGATTGCAATAGCACTTATGTTATCACACATAATTGGAATCTCTTTTCTTCAATTTCATAATCTCTCGGCTATTGTCTCATCCATAAGACTTGGGCTGCTTGTTTGCCCATGACTATGTACTCGGCTTCGGTTGTGGATGTGGCTATTGAGTTTTTCTTCTTGCTAAACCAGGAAACCAACCTTTTTGTTTCCAATCATTTGACATGTACACGAAGTACACTTCATGTCAACTCTACATCCAAGATAGTGAGTCCGAGTAACCAATTAGCTTGAATCCACCTTCCTTTGGATACCATAAGCCAACTTCTTGGCATCCCTTCGGATATCTTAGGATTCTCTTAGCATTTCTGCATCATGTGACTTTTTATTGGAGCGATTGAAATCTTGCACATACACCTACGCAAAGGTGATGTCCGACCGCTTCTTTGTTAAATAAAGCGATGATCCAATGAGTGCTTTGTATCCGGTTTGATCCAAAGGCTTACCATCCGCATCCATATCCATCTTGATCGATGTATTCATTGGTATTTTCTCGAGAAGACTTCTCTTCCTTACCAAATTTCTTCATTAAATCTTTGGTATACTTTGTTTGACTTATAAAGGTTCCATCCTTTAGTTGTTTAACTTGAAGTCCTAGAAAGAATGTCACTCACCCATCATGCTCATTTCAAATTTGCCTTGCATGAGGTTTGAGAACTTATCACACAACTCTTTGTTTGTGGATCTAAAAATGATATCATCCACATATATTTGGAAAAGCAGATACTCTCTCCATTTTGAATTTCAAGAAGAGTGTTCTGTCCTTTGCCATTGGTGAATCCATTATCGTCGGCCGAAATTGAGATAATGCATCATACCATGCTCTAGGTGCCTGTTTCAATCCATATAGAGCTTTCTTGAGCTTGTACACCTTATCTCCAAGAGTCTTCCGCTCAAAACCACGGAGGTTGCTCAACATAGACTTCTTCTTCTAATAATCCGTTTAAGAATGCACTTTTCACATCCATTTGATATACAATGAAGTTCTTGTGAGCAAGATAGGCAAGAAACATCCTTATTGCTTCTAATCTTGCAACAGAGCAAATGTTTCATCAAAATCTATTCTTCTTCTTGGCAATACCCTTTGGCTACCAATCTTGCTTTGTTTCTTACCACGTAACCTTTCTCTTCATCTTGTTTCGAAAACCCATTTTATGCCAATAACATTTTGATGGGTTGGTCTTTGCACCAATTCCCATACATTGTTTCTTTCAAACCGATTGACTCTTCTTGCATAGCTTTGAATCCAATGTGTGTCATCCAATGCTTGGGACACATCTTTTGGCTCTATTTGAGAAATAAAACAAGTGAACATAGCTTCTTGATAAGCTCGGATCCTGGTTCTTATACCATCTCTTACATTTCCAATAACTAGCTCGGTGGATGGTCTCTCGGCCATCTCATATCAGGTTGGAGTAAATCAGCTGGGTTCAGTCGTCTTGTAGCTGTGTTGTCTTGCGCAGCTCTCTCATCATCATTTAGCTGCAGATTTTCCAACTGTCTTTGAGATTCAGCTATCTCATCTTCATCTAGGTTGATTGCTCCGACACGCTTCAACATAAGGACTCTTTTGCATAGTTGGCTGGTTTAGCTTATCAGCTAAGTCTTCGATGTCCTCTCCATTTACATTAGGTTCATCAAAAACCACATGGATAGACTCTTTGTGACCATAGTCCTCTTGTTCAGCACTCTATAGGCTTTGCTTTCAGCTGAGTATCCCAAGAAGATACCTTCATCAGCTTTCGCATCAAAAGCCTTTAGATTGTCTTTTCCATTGTTGTGAATGAAGCATTTACATCCAAATATTCTAAAATACCCAACATTTGGCTTTCTCCATGTCCATATTTCATATGGAGTCTTTGTCAGCTGTCTATTGATCATGCATCTATTTTGAGTATAGCATGCAGTGTTTATGGCTTGACCCAAAATCTCTTTGGCAATCCGACTTGACTAATATGGTTCTTTGACTTCCTTGAGAGTTATGTTTCTTCTTTCTACTACTCCATTCGATGTGGAGTCCTTGCATGCAGATAATTCATGAGCAATACCATTTTCAACACAATCATCGAGTTATTATTCCATTGACAAACCCGGTTCCTCTATCGGATCTTATCTTTATGATGGTCCGACTTTTCTCATTTTGAACTCTTCTCATTAGTTGAGGTAACTTCTCGCAAAGTTTCCTTCTTTTTGCACATGAAGATTGTCCATGTATATCTTGAATAATCATCCACCACTACTAGAGTGTATTTCTTTCCACTTATCTTTGGTGGCTCAATGGACCAAATAGATCCATGTTCAATAGATGCAATATTCTTGTTGAAGATGGACTTGACTTCTCTTTGAATGATGATTTGATTTGCTTTCCCATCCGGCATGCGTCACAAACACTTTTTTCTTGTACTTTCGAGTCCGCAATCCTTCTATAAGATTACTCCTTGCAAGTTTGTTAATTGTCTTGAAATTTAGATGACTCACTTCTTGTACCCCATAAACCCAACTTGATTTTGTACTTTTTGCCAGCGACAAGTGCTTGGTGTGGCGATCGACCAACCACTCTACCACATACATGTTCTTTGTATGCGGATCCTTGCAACACTACTTCATTTGATTGATGTCTTTGATTTGTCACACTCTCATATTGAATCCAACATTATAGCCCTTGTCACAGAGTTGGCTGATGCTTAACAGGTTGAAGTTGAGGCCTTCAACATATGCATCATCTGTGATTTCTAATCCATTTTTCTTGATGGATCCAGTGCCTCTTATTTCTCCAGGAGCTTCATTTCCTCCAAATATGACTTTTGCGCCTCTAATCTCCTTGAATTTTGACAGATTTTTCTTGTTTCCTATCATGTGTCTGGAACAGCCACTATCCATGTACCAGGTTCCTTGGCACTCAGCTGTTCCCTGAACCTGCAATCAAGGAAATAAGTTTTTAGGTACCCATACTTGCCTGGGTCCTGAGGGGTTAGTGTTGTAAGATGATCAAACCAACCTATAGCCAAATGATCTGACTCTAACAGGTTGCCATCTATCTGTGGCATAATCATAATTTACTTTGGCAAATTGCTTGGGGGTTTTAGGTTCATACAGCTGTCTCTTTTGTCTGTATGCCTGTGTGTATGTTTTAGCAATTGCCTTCTTTGGGTAGTTATGATATTTATGAGTGTAGTGATTGGGTGCATATGTGTTCTGATGATAGCTCTTCTGCCTTTGGAATGACCTTTGCTGAGTTCTAGGCCTTTGCCATTTTGGCATATATTCCATAGGTCTTTGCTGATATTTCACATTATTCCAATCAGCTTGGCTTGGGTAGTTTCTACCATTCCCATCATTTATGTTCCTTTGATAGAACTTCCGGGGATTCCCGGTAGCTCTATTTCTTTTTCACGAGTATTTCTGTTTGGAGTTTTTGAGGCACTTTCTTTGGATTTCTTCTCAGTTGTCCTCTCAGCATACTCAACTGGCTGCTTTCCTTTTCCTTTATATCCAAGGCCAGTTTGTTTGTGATTGTGCTTTGGAGTGAATGTGGGTGCAATATTTGGTGTCTTGGGTTTTTGAGATGTTTCATTACTTGAAGATCCTTTTTCCAAGATCACTCGGGGAGTTGATTTGCACACAAAGGAATTGAATCTTATGCCTGTCTTGTCTCCACACTCCTTTTGGCTCATAATAAGGTCATCCAATGATTTAGATGCCTTAGTGAATGAAGCAATCACATTTTTGAGATCATTTTTCTCTCTTTTCCATAGCAGCTTATTATCTCGCTTTATTAGTTTGGCATTCTCGGCCATCGGTTCTTTATTCTCATCGGCTATGTGACTTAGAGTACTCGGCTCCTTAGTCATTTGTGAGTTTTCGCTTTTGAAATTGTTTGTTTTCCTCATTTAATAGTGTGTGTGGGGATTTAATGTGCTCAAATTATTTCATCATTTTGCCTAATGAATCATAAAGATCGAGTGGGTGATGAAGTGTGTGTATCACAATCACTATCACTAGAATCGAGTGAGATGAGTTAGAGCGTACCTCATCTTCTTGGTCGAGTTGATCTTGTTCTTTAGCCATTAGACGAACAATGCTTCTTCTTCGAGAATCACTCGAGTAGTCACTTCACTACTCTCTCGAGTCGCTACTTCCTTTGACTTAGTTGTCTCGGAAATCTCGGCTGACCAACATTGCTTTTTTTTTCTTTTCTTGTCTTCTTTCTCTCAAGACTCTTCTTTCTTCTTCATTCTGTATTTATTGACTACGGGATATGGGCGATCAATAGCAAAATGTCTGGTTGTCCGCAATTCCAACACGGGTTTTTAACTTTTTGGTCACTCTCTCATTTCTTGGGTTGTCGGTCTTTGATATTCAACCTTTTGATACTCGACTCTCTTTGGTGGCCTATGTTCCCTTGACTTGGTGGGTGAATGTCTTACGGAGGATTCACCCTTGTTTTTTTTATAGTTCTTGTTGAAGAACTTGTTGAATCTTTTAACCATCAAGGCAATTTCCTCCTAGTCAATGGCTTCCTTAACCTCAGCTCTTTTCCCATCCTTTACTATGAGTGTAGTTGTTTTGGGTACCGCTGTCTCCTCTTGATCTTTTCTTCTAGCTCGAACTCGTAGGCTTTGAGTATTAGAATAGTTCATGATTGGATGATTTTGATAGGTCCATCGAGTGCCTTAGAGCCATGGTTTTCATTTCCCACTCAGCTTGGGGGCTTCTTAGTATCTTCATGCACATTTCCTTTTGTGTGTATTCCTTTCCAATTCTTTGAGAGCTCATTTGTAATTTCAGTGAATCTAGCATCTAGCTGATCCATTTTCTCACCTACAAGAATTTTAAAGTTTTCAAATTTTTGAACAACAATAGATAATTTGTTTTCCTTAATTTGCTCGAT
Organism: Rehmannia glutinosa; assembly: GCA_016081115.2. Taxonomy (NCBI): domain Eukaryota; kingdom Viridiplantae; phylum Streptophyta; class Magnoliopsida; order Lamiales; family Orobanchaceae; genus Rehmannia; species Rehmannia glutinosa. Next base: position 992,887 of record JABTTQ020001395.1, read on the forward strand.
CCTTCACAAATTAAAGTTAGTTTATCCCATATTTCTTTTCTTTGTTTTTGCATGATTTGACTTTATTGAACATTACTTTGTCCCAGTCTTGTAGAGAATATCCTTGGCCACATTATCCAAGTTGTATCTCTTTCTGTCATCATTGGTTCATTCGATCCTTGATTTTTCAACTAGGATTGGTCTTGCCTCGCCATGCCTTCCTCTCCAGTGCGCAGCAGCTCTGCTGCGATTGTGTTCACTTTCAATATTTGCGGTGGTCCATCCTCTATCACTAGCCACATTTCATCATGTAAAGCGAGATAGATGAGCTGCATAAGAATTTTCAGTCATCAAATTCCTCAATAGTGAACAAGGGAATGCGTGTCAAATTTGCTTCCATGATGATAACTTTGCTAATTAAGAAAAATGGCTTTTTGAAAGAACAAGTGCTAAAAAAACTTCTTTGAAAGATTGGAGATCTAGTTTAGTAACGGTCGGAAGGCTCAATGAACGAACCGCTCGATACCACTTGTAGGTCCCAAGGGGGTGTGAGTAAGGTTTAGAAGGGGGTTGAATAAACCTTACCAACTTTTCGATTTTAGTCCTTTAAAATAATACAGAGTTAATTTCACAGCTAAGTCCTTGAGGGACAGATAAGTTAGTTAACCAGCAGAGTTAGCCACTCAACAGACTCGATTTAGCTGTTGATAGAATAACTCAATTGTTTAGTCTAAACCTTAAGTTGGCTGTGATGAGATTTTCAGCGGAAGACTTAACACCCTTGAATTTGGTTTAAGTTTGTTTTAACACTTGATTTTAGCACTTTGTAAATTATCAGTTGGATAGCAAATTATCAATGAGATATAAAATGATGGCGAAATAAAATGATGAAATGTAAATGACACAATAATTTTTATTGAGGTTCAAAGATGGGGTAATTCTTCTACTCCTCTCTTCTCCAACTCTGGAGGAATCCACTAAGTATTGATCGAGTACAAAGTGGTTATCACCGGATACAAGTTTCTTGATCACACACGGTGACTTGATCCTTTGGGACTCGAGTATGGAGATGCCTTGGTCACACAGCTGACTTCTCGTCCGACTCAGCTTCTTTACAGGGTAGCTGCCTTGCTACTTTAGCTCACTTGCTCAAGCTTCTTAGATTTGATCACGAAGCCCTCCAATAACTTGAGACTGGCTCGACCTTGAACCTTTCTACAATCCTCCTTGGAATGTAGACCACTTTTGATTCTTCAAAAGTTTCCTCTTCAACAGTTTGAAGTTGTCTTTCCTTCACAGCTTGGTGTTGGATCGATTTCCTTCGAAATTTAGGCTTGAGGATTTTCTTGAATAACTTGAGAATATATTGATAGTTCGTGGTTTAGGTTCACAAGGTAACCTATTCTCAAAGTGATTCCTCAGCCTTTTATAGTGAACTTTCAAAAACCGCCCGTTGAGCAGGATGGGCTAATTTTCAAAAGTCACTTGTGTTCGTTGGCTTATCTTATTGCGATCCTTGATGTTGACATTTCCTCGTATTAAATGAATGTTCGACTTTTCGAGTCGACACGAGGTGCAGTGATGTTTCCCATTGGTTTATTCCTTTTGCACAAGGGTGAGCACTTTAAGACATGGCAGCATGGAAGTATTACTAATTTAAGTAAGCTTCTTGACTTACGTACAACGGATTCTTTTTAGTTGTCTTGATTTGCGAGTTCTCTAACTTCCCAGGTGACTTTGAGTTAGCTTCCAATAAATGGATGACTCATCTGTCACTTCAACTTGAGACTTGGCTTCTTGAGTTGACTTGGTGACACTTCACACGATTGTATCCCGGTGATACTCCTTCAATCGAGTTCTTGACTTCTCCTTCTTTCCATACTCGGTTGTTTCACAAATGAAGTCTTCATTTGATCTCAGTTGACTTCTTGTATATCCAGCCATAGCTAACTTGACTCAGCTCGTACAACCCTATCTATTACAATGCAAATTACAAAGAAAATGGGGTACCAACTTTCTAGTCTAAGTTTTACATGGCATTCATCAAAATCTAAACAATAAATTTCCCAACAGATGAGTAGAAGAATTACCCCATCTTGAACCTCTATAAAAATTATTGTGTCATTTACATTTCAGCATTTTTATTTTCGCATATCATTTTATATCTGGCGATAATTTGCTATCAAGCGATAATTCAAAGTGCTAAAACCAAGTGTTAAACAAACTTAAACCAAATTCAAGGGTGTTAAGTCTTCATTGAAAATCTCATCACAACCAAGTTAAGGTTTAGACTAAGCAGTGAGTTATTCTATCAACGGCTCAATCAGTGCATGTTGAGTGGCTAACTCTATTTGATTAACTAACTTAGTTGTCCCTCAAGGAATTAGCTAAGTATTTAACTCTGTAATATTTTAAAAGGACTAAAACCGAAAAGTTGGTAAGGTTTATTCAACCCCCTCCCCTTCTAAACCTTACTCACACCCTTGGGACCTACACTCGAGATCGAGTTATATATACAAAATGGTTGTTCTGAGAAGACTTACATGAAAATGTATTTACAATAAAATATATGAAGGGGTTCGCAGCAACACTTCAACGCCTTCGATCTTCCTTCCTTTCTCTTCTTCAGCTCTCTTGTGCTCCTCATCATCAGCTCTCTTTCTCTTTTTCTCTTCTTCTTCCCTCTTTTTCTTCTCATAGGATCGCTTTGCAGCAGGGTCATCTCTTTGCTTCCTCGCGAGCCATTCTCTTGTTTGCCTTTCATTTTCTTCAGCTTGTCTCCTCCTTGCCTCAACATTCTTCCTTTCTACTTCAAGATTTGCAAGGTGGTCATATCGACCAATAATTAGTCCCTTCTTCTCTGGATCTACATATGACATATCTTTAGGCTTTGGTCGAGGATGGGAACTCCTTCCTCCACTTTGTCCTTCCCTTCCTGGCTCAGCTCTTCCACTTCTGGGAGTGTACTATATGGGAGTCTTCTGTTTTCTAGCTGAGTGACTGTTGGAAGTTGGCTGCTTTTCAGCTGTTTTGCACACGTCCAGACCTTTCTCCCAGTACAAATCCCAGGCCTTTGGCACAGTCATTCCTTGAAATATCCTTCAGATACCAGAGTCTTGAACTCCTCCATGGATCTTGGTTCAGATCCAGCGTACGGCATTATTTCTCTTGGGGGCTCTATCAGGGTTTTATCTATATCAACTGGAAGACCACCATGCTGCTTCAGAAGTTTTTCTACTCGTCGACGTATCTCAGCCACCTTTTCAAGCTTCAATGGCTTTTCTCTTATCCTTCATAGCCCCTGCGGTGTTTTCAATGGGTAACCTCATAGGTAACTTCTTTGAGGATGTCATTTGTGACTTGACCTTGTTGAGGGTTTGCAAACATTAGTTGTAAATTCTTCGAGCCTCATTGCCCCTCATTTTGCCGCCTCCTCTTTTCTTTAAACCCTTGGGCAAATCCTCTTCCTCCTTCTTATCTTCCCCTTTTTGGCATCATCAAAGGAAAGAGGGACCCAGGAACATTCCACTCGGGATGAAGTCCAAGCGGTTATTTGTCGAATTTTCCTTGGAGTCTCTTTGCATCATAAACTGTCGAAATTAAGTAACGCGTAACCTTTGACTTGGTGAGACTCGTTTCATTTCATCCATTAGAAGACTAAATTTGTCGTTCATGCTATTCTCGAGTCTGGCAATCTCGTTCTTGTGGAAATGTTGTAGTAGCTCCATATCCGTTCTATGAGACTTGTCAATCCTTTCGATATATTCCTTCATTCTCTGCTTATACATTGAATTGTCTGCACTCCATACGAGCATTCTTCCATATAAGGCCTTGAAGTATCGAACTTGCTCCAGTCGCATGGCAATCTGCTGTTGAGCCCATTCCCTTATCCGCACCACGAGCCCTCTCAAGTCAGTTGTGAGAGTGTCATCGTGATTGTCGAGCGTAAGTCCGAGAGGCTTGATGCCATTCATCTTCTCAATCTCCTCACGAGATATTTTTGAAGATTTCACAGATCTCAGTTGTCTTGTCTGATTCAGTTGCTGGCCATTCTGTGTCAAAGTTGAAGTCTGCTGGAACAATCGTGTATGTGGGAATGATGGGATCTTCTCTTACGGTGTACTTCCTGAGTTCAGCAGTTGTTTCTTCTTCAAGTGCAGGCAGACTCAATGAGAATGGGAACATATCCTGGAATGCATCATCGCGCATGTAAGGGATGTCTTGTTGTTTGTGTACCTGCGATGACTCAGCTCTTGTGCCTCTGTTGCGGCAGCTTCATCGGCAGTTGTCATAGCTGCGGGAGCCTGTGACTGAGCTGGGCGAGTCGTAACTGTTGTAGCTATGGAAGCCTGCGCAGATGACTCAATGGTAGCTGGGGCATGGGAGAGAGGTTGCCCAGCTGACTGAGCCTCAGCTGTCTTAACAGCTTCATCGGTCTTTGTGGATTTTTCTAAGTGAATTACCTGGTCCTCTGTTGTATCATCAGCGTCATCAGATGATGATGAGACTTGTGGAGTTGGCTCGTCATCAAAGTTGAACTTCATGCGAGTCATTTTCTCACTGATTTGGCTCTGAATTTTGAGAACATCCTCAGTTGTGTCCGTAGGATTTGCAAGCGGAGTGGACTCACCTTCATCTTTTGATCCCAAGAATGTTGTATCTATGTTCTTTGGGGAGTCATGAAGAGCATTTATCTCCTTTTCTATATCGGTATTTGTTTAGTGGAGGAATGTTCTGAGCATCTTGACCCTTACCCAGGGAAGTGTCAACCTCCCTTGGGCCTTCGACCCCCCCAGCAGACTCAACTGTTGCAAGGCCTTCGACATTCCCTTTGACAGTCTCAACTATCTTAGGGACTTCTACATTGGCATCCATAGGAGTCTCAACCCCTTGGATTGCACTTTCAGAGCCCAGAGTGTTAACTCCCGGGGCATCTCTAACATTTGCCTCAGTTGCGGCAGCAGCGTCGTCAGTCTTCATAGCAGTAGACATTTCAGCTGAGATAGACTCAACTGTCCGAGCTTCATCAATGACATTACATTTGTTTTTCAATTTTTTTCTCACCTTCGCCTCCTAGCACCATGAATGTGTCTCCCACAACAACCTCCAACCAGTTTGTGGTGGAGAGAATTTCCCCCTCAGTTGGCTCACCAGCTGAGTGGCTGAGAGTGGGGTCACTCTGCTCCTGAGACGCGGCTTTGTCCGTTGAGTGTTCAGCCGCCGGGACAGGTGTGAGAACACCTTCTACAGGGGTTGGCTTGGCTTGGGTGCCCAGCTTCATCGCCTAGTCCCTGTGAGATATTCGAAGAATACACAGGGGATGTGGTGGCAGCTATGGTTGTAGCAATTTGTTGTGCCACTCCCAATGGATCTGTTTGTGGGAGAGATTGAGATGACTCTCCGGGCCTTCAAGTAAGCGATGCTCGTGCATTGGTTTGGACTCAAAGACAACCTATTGCATATCGCCTTTTCTCACGTATGCAAATTTGAATCCATGTCCTCATCACTTTGTTAGTAGACTTGTGTAAGTGCTCATGAGTCCCGATCTCTTTGAAATATTTTGGCTTTCTCCAAGATTGCGCGCTCTATAGCTTTCTCCTTCTCATCCTCCTTAATATACGGAGTATGTCCAAGCGATTGTCTTCATTGAGCATCTTGGGTGATGTAACGTCGAGGAATCCTAGAAGGTCTTCTTCCTCCTCAATGAACTCGGGCGAGTGAAGCGCACCCTTGAGTAGTCCGGTTCCATGCCCTCCATTCCCTCAGTCACCTTTGAATGTCAGGGTAGACTTGAGAGTACATGATCAGATCATCATCATCATCCTTTTCTTCTCCAGTCTCCTGAATGGGGGTTAGGAGACCTTGCTCTTCTTGAATCTGACGACATCGATCATAGGAGGGGAGACAACTTTCTTAGAATTAGGCTTTGTTGTCTCATTTGCATCAACTTCCTCATTTGTCTTTCTCATAGTGGGTCTTCGATCCTCTGTGATCATCATCATCGATCTCGGTTTCTTTCTCGGTTGAGTCTTACCGAATTCTTTGTTTTCTCCAACTTTGAGCGCGACCCGGCCGTCTCTTCCTGGAAAGAAGCGGGGGAACCTCAGTTCAACATCCTCTGGTTTCTCAGAAGTAAATGCTTTCGTACGTTTCTTAGAGATAGCTGCCTTTCTTGACTTGACAGTCATCTTTTTCTTTACGATAGGGGAGGGAATATGGTGTTCCTACTCTATCTCGTTTGCTAGGCGGGTGACTCATTTCTTTGGGCGGGGGCTTTGGATTTTCTTTGCGGGAGCATGTGCTTTCTTGGTCTTAGCTATGGGGGCAGCTTTCTTCTTCGATGGAGGGGTCTCAACTGTGTCTTCGGGATCAGTTGATTCCTCCTCACTGGTATCAGCACGCCTGGCATGGGCCTTCTTCGGGCGCTTGAGAGATTCGCCTAAACATCTTCTTGTTCACGTGAAAGGGCTTACCATGGCGGAGGGCAACACCCTTCACCTCCATTAAATGGCCAATTACTAGGTCACCCATGGAACACCCAAAGGACACGTCCTCCTTGTGAGTCTGTTCAAAATGTTAAGCGGATACGGTAAAGATGAACGTAGCCCAATTTACCTTCTTTTCCTGCATGATCGCAGCCATCACGATCAGCTTAGTCTTGGACAGCTGATTAAAGCTTCCAAATTTCATATCAACGCACTTTGAGACGATATCCATCAGCTTGTGATAGTCGTCCTTTAATGAATCCTTCTTGGTTGTATACACAACCTTAGCAGCACACTCTAGCTTAGCAACTTCTTTCCAAGCTGCAGCCAGGTCAACATCCTTCTCAGCTATGTCAGTCAAACCCTTCGCGGGTAGGAAACAGTGCTCAGCAAGGTCTTTTGCAGTGATTTTTATGGCCTTGCTGTGGATGGAGGACTTAATTTCATCGTCCTGCACCTCGGCATTTACGTAGAACATAACCACTTCTTCAAGATATGTGTGCGTGAACTACATCGTGATAAAGTCCTTCAGACCGGACATCTCCAGGTTTTCAGCAATTTTCTTGACCAGGGCATCATCCACTCCTTGCTTGATCATGCCCTCAAAATCCACGGGCCTTAGGTGTGGATTTACTTTGAAGTTTCACATAGTCATAAGTTGGTGCCATTTTTGCCTATGATAGTCTTTGGAAGAAACATAAAATTTCAATTTTGAAAGAGTAAGGTTTCAGAGAGATTTTCTGCTTTGATGAAGATGAATGTTCGCGTGAGGAGAGAGAAAATTGATTCTCGATTATATATGACTTGAAGAGATGGTTTAAGGAATTTAAAATATTTGTCAACGGTCGAGATTATTTCTTTAAAACCGCATTATCTCTCCTCATTTAATGCGGCAGACATTTATATCTAATCATGGGCTTAATTATGCGGCTTTTTCCTCGTTTTGCGTGATTTATGCGATGTCATTAATAAAATATTCGCTTTCACAAAACGACATCGTTTTGATCATTTGACTTTTCACTCTCTTCATCTAGATGACTTAGCTCCTTATATTGTCATTACTCGGTAGTAATGACTATCTTGATGCGATTGTCTTCCAAAGTTGTTTAACTCGATGAAATATGAAACTTGCTCTATTTCAATTTTTCGTCTTCTTTCTCGGCTTTATTGAGTCTTCGAGTTTTCTAACTCGGCTCAATCACCCTAACTCATTCTTGAGCTCTTCAAACCTTGATTCACATAATGATTTTGTGAAAATATCAGCTAACTGCTTATCAGTTGAGATATACTCCAGTGTGATATCTTTCTTTTCGACATGATCTCTTATGAAATGATATCTGACATTGTTAAGTTGGTTTTATACCAATGTATTGAGTGCTCTAGACTAGGATTTTGTGTTGTGTTCGGGTATTTTAGTGTCATTTGAGTCGAGTTTGTGTCATTTGGTGTCATTCGAGAATCGGGACTGATCTTGAGAGCCAAAATTATTCAAGAATGATGAAAAACATGTCTGAAAGGTGAAAAGCGCATTTTAAAAGCGGAAAAATGGAAAAATATCACAAAAGGACGAGTGCCTGACATTAAAACCCCAGCGCGCAGCGGGTCAAAATTGGTGCGAGTGGGGCGAGGGGAAGGCAGCGGCTGCAGGCTCAAAATCAGGCTGCAGCGCCCGATCGATTTGTAGCAGCGTTCAAGTCCATAGGGCGCGCTGCAGCGCCCAACGGAAGGGCTATAGCGCGCCAACTCGAGCAACATGATGAGGCGATGTTGGCCGGTGTGCGGCGAGGGTGTAATAGTCGAGTATTTGCTGCAGCACCAAGGACGATGGGCTGCAGCGCGCGTCAACACTAGCAGCCAACATGGGACGATGCTCGGGCGCGGCTGCGGCAATGGCCGGCGACGAGAGGGCGATGAGCGCTTGATGGTGCGCGGGAGAGAGACACCTTGATGCGGCGATAGGCGGAGAGAGGGGGGGCGAGAACATGGGCTTTTATTTTTGGGGCGTTTTAACGGTTTCGAGGTTTTGAGCCTATAAATATGATAAATCACGAACATAACGGGGGTCGGACATTATTTTTAGCACAACGCAAGGCATGAGACACGAGCTAGGGTTCGGGACGGCAATTGGAGGCACTTACAAATGCGGACACGAGAGAGAATCCCTTCTCTTTTCTTCTCAATTCTTTCTTTTCTTCTCGTCTTGACACCGTGCGGTAAGAATTTCGCGATCAAGTTTTTGGTGCCATTCTTGGGGAATTGTTTTATCTATTTTAAACTAATACTATTACCACGTAGTCTTAATCCTAATCTAGACTAGTATAGGAATTTTAATTTCATTTTCTCATTGATTTATTTGTTTATGCGATATTAAGAAAATACTAATTTGCTTCTTTTGATCCAGAGATTGAAAGGACACTTTGAGCAATCGAGTAGCAAAGCGAGCACAAAATCGAGCAATGGCGGAAGCGAGGACAATGAGAACAGAAATCGGGTCATGAATGTGCCACCACACTGAGGCACAAAAAGGGCAATCAGGGATCATTTTTAGAAAGCGGGTCTCATAAGCATGGTTGCATGGTTGAGAATCATTTTGGGAGGAGTCCAGTGGATGATCCGAATACACATCTGGCCACATTCTTAGAAATTTGCGACACCATCAAGATGAATGGTGTGACTGATGAGGCCATTCGATTGAGGCTTTTCCTGTTTTCACTTCGGGATAAGGCCGGGCGGTGGTTACGGACGTTCGCCCCAGGAGTATTACGAGCTGGGATGATCTGACTCAAAAATTCTTAGCAAATTTTTTCCCTCCCAGCAAGACACTCCAACTAAAGAGCGAGATAGCCCAGTTCAAATAGATTGATTTTGAGCCGGTTTACAAAGCTTGGGAGCGATTTAAAGATCTGTTGCGGAGATGCCCACAACATGGATATGCAGACTGGCAGAGGGTTCAGTATTTCTACAATGGGCTGAATGGGCATACGAGGACGATACTAGATGCGGCATCAGGAGGTACATTGATGGCCTAAACACCGATCGAGGCCTTACTTCTACTTGAAGAAATGGCCACAAACAACTATCAATGGCCCTCGAGAGATCAAGACCAAGCTAATTGTCGGTGTTCTTGAGTTGATCAATGTCGCTTTGGCGCTCAAATCTCGAGTCGACAAAGCAATTGGCAATCATGAATACGGCAACACACCACGACAAGTCGCACTCCCACCTGCAGCCATTCACGCGGCCGCCACTCATGAGGCCGAGCAAGTCAATTATGTGAATAACGAGATTTTAATAACGAGAGGTAATTCACTACTAACTCATTGTCACCGGGGACTTCGCAATCATGAGAATCTCTCTTATAGCAACAACGGGAATGTATTGAATCCACCTTCGGGTTATCCAAACCCATCTAGTTCCAATGCACTCGGAGGTGAAAAAAGCGATCGCTTGAAAAGATGCTCGGCTCATTCATCGAAGAGACCGGGGAATCGAATGAATAGGAGTGAGGCCCAGTTGATGGTGCGAATACTCAATTGAGGAGACGGACATTAGGTCGTCGAGACACAAATGGGTCGATTGGCTATAGGCGTGAATTCATTGCGGCGAGAAGGGGAAAGTTCCCAAGTGATACAGAGGTTAATCAGAGAGCACGTGGAAAAGGATGCAAAATGCGGCCTGGCCCCCAAGAATCACCTATTTATGCGAAACCGGTGGAATCCAAAAAATGAAGTTGGAAGATTTTGAAAGCGTCTGTCTATCCTCGGACGGAGGAGTGTAGTCTAATAGTCTAAAGTAAACTACCTCAGAAAATGAAGGATCCAGGGAGTTTCACTATTTCTTTGTACTATTGGAGGAGTTTTCTTTGAGAAACCACTTTGTGATCTTGGGTCCAGTGTGAACCTTATATCTCTTTCTAATGTGACGAAGTTTGGGCTCGGGGAGGTGAAGCCGTCCAATATCACTTTGCAGTTTGTTGATCGATCCATCGCCTATCCGTGGGGAATCATTGAAGACGTATTGGTAAGAATTAATAAATTTGTTTTTCCTGTGGATTTTGTAGTGTTGGACGCGAACGAGGACAAGAAAATACCTATCATCTTTGGGTGACCGTTTTTAGCTACAACACGGGCTTTGATCGATGTAGAAACAGGGGAGCTAACTCTGCGGGTAAATCAGGAGAAAGTTGTATTCACCATCCATCCAACCAACAGGCTAAAATTTGAATTAAATGATGGTAAGCAGATGGCTGGGAATATAGCTGAAGACATTGGAGGTTGGGAAGTTTCTAAGGGAAACGTGGAAAACATGCCTATTGGAGCCCCAACTTGAGGATAATCTGACATAGTCTGGCTGAAGACTGTAAACTTAGCGCTTCTTGGGAGCAACCCAAGCCCTTTTTAATGCTTTCTTAGTTTTAATATAATTTAGTAGTTGTTTTTGTTTTTTTCTGAATTTTTTGCATCTTTAAGAGTAGTAAGTTGCATCACATCCCACCCCTCTCTTTTGTGCAAATCCCACATATCCCACTCCATCTTCACAAATGAGCATTATAACACCACACGCACCATATTCATCTCATCCATTCACTATTTTGTAAGTTTGCAACTTCCAAACCCCACCCCATGGTTTTCCCCATTTTGTGATTTTTGGTGTGATTGGATTATAGTAGTGCTCGGATAATTGTTGTTGATTTGTGGATTGTTTGCTCATGCTAGACTTAGGCTTGGTGTTGATTTTGGGATTGAATTGAGTTATCCATTGCATTCACTATCTTTGCCCAAATTCATGCATATGAGGTGTTTGATAAAATGTCCCAATGACAATTTCACATTGTTTAGTGCTATCTTGCATATCTATGCTTATCTTTTTGACATGGCACTATATTTTCTACTTGAGGGCATTATGTATGTGCTTTGATTTTCGATTTCTCACCCATAACCGAATTCCATAGTTCCACGAGTTTTGTTTTCTTGTTTACCTTGCTAGGTTACAAAGATGCAAAGTCAAAAAGGTCCGGGCCAAGGTGAAGGGGAGGAACTAGACCACACCTCGGAGGCATACAACACCCACGAGCTTGTGCACAGGATGCATTGTGAGCTTATACGAGACACCTCATACACATAGTAGTACCACATGACTTAAGGAGCCTTCGCTCCTCGGCTACCAGGATAGTCATTTTTCCTATCTCTCCATTGGGGACAATGTTGTTTTAAGTTTGGGGGTGCGATCCATTTTTATTCTTGAGTCGAGTAAAAAAATAAAAAAAATCGAAAAAGAGTCTAGAGTCGAGTCGGGGCATTTGTAAAACTGTGAAACTGCATGACTAAGTGAATTTGTCGAATATGAGTTGAACGGTCAAGAGAGCATGTGTTGAACTGTGATTTAATCTTCTTTCCATTAATTCCATCTATGTGCTTAACTCTGTTGATTTATTTGGGGATGATTTATGCAATTGAGTGGTTCCTTTATGATCCCACCGGATTCTAGAACTTGTTTGATCACTAGTCGAGGCAAAATCCTAGGTGAAGTAACATTAAGGAAGTGATTTAGGCCATCTTTGAACAAGCGAGCCTAAAATGCCTACCTTTGTATTATATTTTCCTAGTGTCCCCCTTTGAGCCTTATAAACCCATTTCTTTGGCTACCAATCGAATACCCGTGAGCCTAAATGTGAAAATCCTAATTACCCATACACACAAAGTATAGAAAAATGTTGAAGGTTGAGGAGGGTATGATGAGAAGGGCATGTATTTAATTGAATGAAGTTGCTCGAGAAAAGAAAATATGAAACCCCATGTACGCAAAAGAATAAGTTTGGGGGTTCAGGAAAAAAAAAGAAAAAAAAGAAAGAAAAATCGGCAGATTGAAGGTTCATAAACATTGGGGATGTCAAAAGTGAAGGGTAGTGTTGATTGTTGATTAAAAGTGATAATTGTGTGTTTGGGTGATTTGAGCCACTTAATCCTATATTTTTCTACCTTACCCTAAGCCCACATTACAAGCTTTGAAAGTCCTACTGATCTTTGTGTTACATTAGCCTACATTAGTGGAGATTAGTGCGAAAGACAAGCCTATGGAGTCCAGTAAACATCTCATCTCTATATTCAAAAAGTGGATCATTTTGAAAACACTTGATTGCGTGAACCTATTTGGATAATGAAAACGGGGTTGGCATGAACATCCCACCTTCATGATCACATTGTGAAAATACGTGCTTGATTGATAGTGAAACAAAATTTGACGAATGAGTTTGGTTGTGAAGTTTTGCAGTTAGTCCGTTTGAGTCAGTCGTCTTTAATATTTTGTTTCCTTCATGTTTGTTGATTTTATAGAGTCTGTAATTGTTTGAGGACAAGCAAACGTCTAAGTTTGGGGGTATTTGTTAAGTTGGTTTTATACCAATGTATTGAGTGCTCTAGACTAGGATTTTTGCGTTGTTTTTCGGGTATTTTAGTGTTGTTTGAGTCGAGTTTGTGTCATTTGGTGTCATTCGAGAATCGGGACTGATCTTGAGAGCCGAAATTATTCAATAATGATGAAAAACGTGTTTGAAAGGTGAAAGCGCATTTTAAAAGCGGAAAAATGGAAAAATATCACGAAAGGGCGTGCTGCAACGCTAAACCCCCCGCGCGGGGGGTCGAAATTGGTAGAGTAGAGTAGGGAAGACGGCTGCGGCTGCGGCTGACACCGATCAATTTGTAGCAAGCGTTCGAGTCCATAGGGCGTCTTTGCGGGGCCCAACGGAAGAGGAAAGCACGCCAACTCGGCGGCAGCGAAAGAAGCAGACGACATTGGCCGGTGTTGGCGAGATGTAATAGTCGGAGTGCTTGCTGCGGGCTAAGGACGATGGGCTGCAGCGCGTGTCAACACAACAGCCAACATGGGACGATGCTCAGGGCGCGCTGCAGCGCCCAGGAGCAGAGGAGGGCGATCGGCCAGTATGAGCGGCGCATGGGAGAGAAATGCAAAAGCAATGACGAGGCGGAGAAATGGGGTTGAACGTGGGCTTTTATTTTTGGGCGTTTTAACGGTTTTCGAGGTTTCGAGCCTATAAATATGATAAGTCACGAACATACGGGGGTCGGACATTTTTTTGAGCACAACGCAAGGCAAGAGACATAGAGCTAGGGTTCGGGACGGCAATTGGAGGCACTTCTCGTCTGGACACAGAGAGAATCCCTTCTCTTTTCTTCTCAATTCTTTCTTTGTTTTTATTTGTCAATTTCTTGAGATGTATAATTATTTCTTCATGAGTTTTTGTACATCCACTATGAGTTAAACCTATTTTTCTAGGGGATTGATGTAACTTACGATTGAACCTATGTTTTGATTTCCAGTATATGAAATTCGCATGTTTATTTATCTATTTGTGCTATTTGATTTGATTGCATCTGGATTATCTGATCAACAGTTTAGATTGTTTGGCGTGTTTGATTTGACGCTCGAGAGAGGTAATTGAATGCCTGGCCATAGAATAGCACAACCTAGGGTTTCATAGAATCGAGAGATTTATGAATCTTTTGAAGCTTTGTGATAGAATATTCATTGAGCGTATTAGGATTTAATTTATGATTTTTTATAGAGATATCGAAATCGAAATTGGAACCTAGAATCACTTGGCACTCGAGAGAGGAAGTGATAAACGGTAGGAATATTGGCTTATAGATTAATAACTTGTGATTAATAAACTGGATTGAAAACATAGGGGATAACTAGATGAAATCAACCCTCTAGAATTCATATTCTACATGTTTGATTAATTGTCTGAACCAATTTACTTGCTTATTTTCAGTTTTATTTTTAGTTTAATAAATCTTCATCTCTTTTCGATTTCTAGATAGAATTAAGCTATTTTATTTATAGTACTTAGTATAAAATTTGATAACAATCCCTGTGGAGACGATAACCCAACTTTCAAAACCTATACTAAAACTTGACACCGTGCGCTTGCGGTAAGAATTTCGCGATCGGACATCAATGTGCTTTGTTAGAATGTAATCTTGGATTTTGAGTAATTGCAATGGCACTTTGGTGTCATCACACATAATTGAAATTTCTTTTTTTTCAACATCATAGTCTCTCAGTTGTTGTGTCATTCATAAGACTTGGGCACAACAACTGTCTGACGCTATATACTCAGCTTCAGCTGTGGATGTTGCAATGGAATTTTGTTTCTTGCTAAACCATGAGATCGAGTTTATTTCCAAGCATTTGACAAGTCTTAGATGTACTTTTTCATCAACCCTACAACCAACATAGTACGAATCGAATATCCCATTAGTTTGAATCATCCTTCCTTTGGATACCATAAGCCCGACTCACGACTTCCTTTTAGGTATCTCGAAATTCTCTTAGCTATGATCATGTGACTTTCCTTGAGTCTTGATTGAAATCGCACAAACACCTATAGCATAGGTGATGTTTGGCCCGCTCTTTCATTAAGTAGAGTAAAGATCAATGAGAGCTCTATACCTTGTTTGGTCAACGACCTTTTCTACGTATCCATATCCATCTTGGTTGATGTGTTCATAGGAATTTTCAGCGATGATTTTTCTTCCATACCAATTTTTTCATTAAATCTCTTGTGTATTTGGTCCGACTTATGAAGGTTCCTTCTTCCATTTATTTGACTTGAAGTCCTATGAATAAAGTCGGTTCTCCCATCATGCTCATCTCAAATTTGCCTTGCATAAGGTTTGAGAATGTAGTCATGACTCTTTATTTGTGGAACCAAAAATAATGTCATCCACATAAATTTGAACAAGTAGTATGCTCTTTCCATCTTCAATTCGAATAGTGTTCTATCAACTTTGCCCTTTGTGAATCCATTTGTCGATTTACAAATTGTGACAATGTGTCATACCATGCTCTTGGAGCCTGTTTCAGTCCATATAGAGCCTTTTTCAGCTTGTAAACCAAGTCTCCAATTGTCTTCTGTTCAAATCCTGGTGGTTGCTCAACATATACTTCTTCTTCCAATAATCCATTTAAAAATGCACTCTTTACATCCATTTGGTATACAACAAAATCTTTGTGAGATGTAGGCCAAAAACATTCTAATTGCCTCCAATCTTTTGGGTGCAAAGGTTTCATCAAAATCTATGCCCTATTCGACAATAGCCTTTTGCTACCAATCTTGCCTTGTTTCTAACAACAGAACCATCTTCATTCATCTTGTTTCTGAATACCCATTTTGTTCCTATCACATTTTGGTGTGATGGTCTTTGAACAAATTCCCATACATTATTTCTTTCAAATTGATTCGATTCTTCTTGCATAGCTTGTATCCAATGTGTATCATCCACGGCTTGAGATACATCTTTTGGTTCTATTTGAGATATGAAGCAAGTGAACATGGCTTCATGTTATGATTTTGATCTTGTTCGAACACCTTCCTTAACATTTCCAATGATCAGCTCAGGAGGATGGTCTTTCGGCCATCTCACATCGGGTTGAAGTAAGTTGGTGGATTGGCCATCTCCTGCGAGTTGTATTATGCATGACTCTTTCATCTTCATTGTTGTAGTCCCTCCGGTTGTTTGTGAGACTCAACTATCTCATCTTCATCCGAGTTAAATTCTCTTATTTGACTTCAATGTAAGGACTTTTTGCATGATTGGAAGAGTTAGCTTATCAGCTGATTCTTCAATGTCTTCTTCATTCATACTTGGTTCATCAAAAACTACATGGATGGATTCTTCTATGACCATAGTTCTTTTGTTCAGCACTCTGTATGCTTTACTTTCAGCTAAGTATCCTAGGAAAATGCCTTCATCAGCTTTGGCATCAAAAGCCTTTAGATTGTCTTTTCCATTGTTATGAATAAAGCATTTGCAGCCAAATATTTTGAAATATCCAACATTTGGCTTTCTCCCTGTCCAAATTTAATAAGGAGTTTTAGTCAGCTGTCTATTTATCATGCATCTATTTTGAGTGAAACAAGCTGTGTTGATTGCTTCACCCAAAATCTTTTTGGCAATCCGACATTGCTAGCATGGTTCTTCTGACTTCCTTAAGAGTTATGTTCCTTCTTTCAGCTACTCCATTTTGTTGTGGATTTCTTGCGCAGATAATTCATGGGTGATAAAATTTTCAATACAATACTGAGTGATTATTCCATTGACAAACTCAGTTCCTCTATCTGATCTTATTTTTATAATGGTTTGACCCTTTTCATTTTGAACTCTCTTCATCAGCTGAGGCAGCTTCTGCAATGTTTCCTTCTTTTTACACCTGAAAATAGTCCATGTATATCTTGAGTAATCATCCACCACTACCAGGGTGTATTTTTTCCCGATCTTTGGTGGCTCAATTGGACCAAATAAATCCATATGTAACAGGTGCAAGATCCTTGTTGAAGAAGGATTTGTCTTTTCCTTGAATGATGATTTGATTTGTATTCCCATCTGGCATGCATCACATACACTTTCTTTCTTGTAGACTGAGTCAGGCAATCCTTCTACAAGATGACTTTTGGAAAGCTTATTGATTGTTTTGAAGTTCAGGTGACTCAGCTTCTTGTGCCACAGCCAACTGGATTCGGTTGTGCTTTTTGCTAGTAAACATGTGTTGGGTGTAGCGATGGACGATCTACCACATACATGTTCTTTTCCTTGTTCCTTAAAACAAAACTTCATTTGATTATGTATCTTTGATTTGGCATGTCCCCATATTGAATCAACATTGTATCCTTTATCACGAGTTGATCGATCTTTGAGTAAGTTAAAGTTGAGTCCTCAACATAGGCAACATCCGTGATTTCTAATCCATTTTCTTGATGGATCCTACTCATTTGATCTTCCTGGAGCTTCATTTTCTCCGGATATGACTTTTGCACCTTTAATTTTTGGACTTTGATAAGTTTCTCTTGTTTTTGTCATATGCGGGCAGCTACTATCCATGTACCAGGTTCCTTGGCACTCAACCGCTCCTTGTACTGCGATCGAGAGAAATTAATTTTTAGGTACCCATACTTGTGCAGGTCTTGGGGATTAATTCTATAAGATGTTCCAACCAACTTATAGCCAAAAGGTTCACTACTCTAAGACATTGCCATCTATTAGTGCCATAATCAAAGTGTACTTTAACAAATTGCAGGGGATTTTGACAAAGATACATCTCTTTTGTCTGTATGCTTGAGTGTGTGTTTGACAATTGCTTTCGAAAGTAGTTGTGATTTTTCCGAAGTGTAGTGCATGAGTGCATATGTGTTCTGAAAATAGGTTCTCTGTCTTGGGAATGACCTTTGTTGGGATGAGGTCTTTGACACTTAGGTTTGTTTCCCATGTTGTTTTGTTGGTATTTCATATGACAATTCCAATCAGCTTGTGTAAGATAATTTCTACCATTCCCATCATGATAGTTTCTTTGTTGATTTTTCTGGGATTTTTGGTAGTTTTGTTTATTTCTTACAGAGTAATTTTTGTTCCGAGTCTGCTGAGGAACTTGACTAAACCTTTTCTCAGTTGTTTTCCTAAAGATACTCATTTGGCTTGTTTCATTTACCTTTGTAACCAAGTCCAGTGTGATTGTGATTGTGCCTTTGAGTGAGAGTGGGTGCAGCATTTGGTGTTTTGGTCATTTGGGATGCTTCATTACTTGAAGATCCTTCCAAAATCACTCTTGAAGATTGACTGGGCA
Source organism: Rehmannia glutinosa (assembly GCA_016081115.2). Lineage (NCBI taxonomy): Eukaryota > Viridiplantae > Streptophyta > Magnoliopsida > Lamiales > Orobanchaceae > Rehmannia > Rehmannia glutinosa. The sequence continues at coordinate 1,010,991 of JABTTQ020001395.1, forward strand.
CAAAGAAATTAAATCATATGCCTGTCTTATCTCCACAATTCTTTTGGCTCATAATTAATTCATCCAATGATTTGGATGCTTTTGTAAATGAGGTAATTACATTTTTGAGATCATTCTCTCTCTTTTCTGTAGCAGCCAATTCTGCTATTATCCTTGAATTTTCAGCCTTTAGCTTGACATTCTCATCAGCTATGTGATTAAGGGTACTCGGTTCTTAGTCAATTTGTGAGTTTTGGCTTTTAAGTTGGTTGTTTTCCTAATTTAAAAGTGTGTGAGAGGCTTTGATGTGCTCAAAATCTTTCATCATTTTGCCTAATGAATCATAAAGACTTGTGGGTGAAGAGTTGTATGAGTAAGTAGAGTTGGATTGTACCTCATCTTCTTGTTCATTTGCCCATGAGATGAGAGCATCTTCTTTTGAATCACTTGAGTAGTCATCCTCACTCTTTATGCCTGGAAGTCGGCTAGTTCTTTGCATTTGGTTGGTTTTGTCTCTGCGGCCAACCCAACATTGCTTTCTTCTTTTCTTGTCTTCTTTCTTTGAAGACTTTCCTTTCTTCCTCATCTTTGTATTTCTTTGTGGTGGGTATTTGCAATCGATGGAAAAGTGACCTGTTTATGCAATTCCAACGAGAGGAATTCAGCTCTTTGATCGGCTCTATCATCCCTTTGACTATCACTTTTCGGTAGTCATTTTCTTTGATTCTCGGTTCTCCTAGATGACCTTTCCTCCCTTGTTTTGTAGGGTCTTTGAATGTCTTCTTGAGGTTTCACCACTTGTTTCTTTTATAGTTCTTATTAAAGAACTTATTGAATCTCTTTACCGGAGAGCTATCTCTTCCGATCAAAGGTTTCCTTTTATTGACTCTTTTCCCTCTTTAACCAAAAGTGCGTGCGGCTATTTTGGGTACAACTGTTTCTTCTGATCTTTTCTTCTCAACTCAAATTCATAAGCTTTGAGATCGAGAATAATTCATAGTTGGATGTCTTTGAGAGATCCATTGAATGTCTTAAGGCCATGACTTTCATTTCCCATTCGAGGTTGAGAGTGCTCTTAGTATTTTCATGCACATCTCCTTTTGTGTATATTCTTTTCCAAGAGTGAAACTCATTTGTAATTTCAATGAATTTGGCATCCAGGTGATCCAAATTTTCTCCTGAAGCCATTTTAAAATTTTCAAATTTCTAGGCGAAGCAGATAGCTTGTTTTCTTTGATTTGATCGGATCTTTCACAAATTAAGGTCGACTTGTCCTGATTTCCTTTGATGATTTGTAGGACTTGACTTTATTGAACATAGCTTTGTCCAATGTCTTGTATAGAATGTCCTTGGCCATATTTTCCAAGTTGTATCTCTTTCTATCATCATTTGTCCATTCGGACCTTGGTTTTTCAACCATGGTGGCCTTGTTTCAATGAACTTCTTCACCTTCACTGCAGTTGTTCTTCTTACAAAGGCAATGTTGACTTTAAGTATTTGCAATGGCCCATCTTCTATCACAAACCACATTTCATCATGTAAATAAGATAGGTGAGCACGCATACGAATTTTCCAATCATCGAATTCTTCAATGGATAACATAGGAATGCGGGTTAGATTTGCTTCCATAGTAATAATCTTGCTAAAGATGAAAAACTTTGAAGAGCACAAGTGTTAAGATTTTGAAAAGATGGAGATATAGTACTGATAACGGTGCGGAAGGCTCAATGAACCAACCACTCACGATACCACTTGTAGGTCCCAATGGGTGTGATGTGTAAGGTTTAGAAGGGGAGGGGTTGAATAAACCTTACCAAATTTTGCAAAAATCCTTCTAAAGAGTTTGCAACGAGTTGACTCAAATCGGCTATGTCGAGGGGACAATTTAGGTTGATTATTCAAATTGAGTTTTTATTTGACATGCTCAAGAGAAGCGTAATCGCCTAACTCGGCTATATAATCCAAATGTTATACTTAGCTGATTTGGTTTTGAAGCGGAAGACTTAACACCCCTTGACAAATTAAAGGTTTGTTTTAACACTTGTTTTAGCACTAAAGCTTATTATCACTGGGATAGCAAAGCTAACTTAATCAACAAATATAAAATAATAAAGCGGGAAAAATAATGTTGAAAGTAAATAGACACGCAGATTTTAGAGAGGTTTGAAGATGGGGTAATTCTTCTACTCCTCTCTTCTCCAACTCTGGAGGAATCCACTAAGTAATGATCGGTTTATAAAGTGGTGAGGCTTTCAGAGAAGGTCTTGATCACACGATTAACTTTCTCCTACGAATCAGCTTCTTCACGAGGCGGCTACCTTGCTACTACAGATCACTTCTTCAAGTCTTTGGATTTGATCACACTGCCCTCCAAATAAACTTGATTCCTTTCTACAATCCTTTTTGGAAAGTAGACCCCTGACTGTTTCTCAATTGTTTCCTCTTCAACTTGGTGATTTATTCTATCCTTCACAATTAGTGTTGGATTACAAATCTTGTGACTTGATGGCTTGAGGATAATGAATGATTTTCTTTTTGGATTGAAATTGTATGCTTAGCAATTTTTATCTTTCTTGTGTCTATGTTTTATGTGTATTTTGCATACTTCTTTCCTCTTTGAATCCTCAGTTTTTTATACTATTATTTAAAAAATTATCCGTTGAAGAGATAAATAATTTTTCAAATAATTTTTTTGATGGACATTGTCTTGCACTGACATACTTTCTGAGCGTGTGAAAGAGCCACTTCCTCGTACTCTTGAATATTCCAGCTTTTCAGGGTCTGACACCCACTTGGTCTTTCCTTTGGCTTTTTTAATTTGCACGCTTTGGACTTGTTTATTCTTAGGACCTGACAGTATGGGTTCTTTGTTAAATTAAGTAATCTTCCTTGATTTACGTACAGCGGTTTCTTGTCGATTGCCTTTACTGATGCCTTTTGCAACCTCGGTTGACTTGAGTCTTCTTCTGATTTTGGATAACTGTTGTCATTTCAACTTGACTTGACTTGGTTGTCGTTCTTACGATTGTTCCTCGGTGACTCTTCTTGATCAAGTTCTGTCGTCCTTCAGTTGCACTCGGTGACCTACGGCGGAGTTCTTAGTCTAGTCCACGAGTTGTCTCCTTGTAATTTCGGCGAGGGCGACTACTCGGCTCTTACGATTCTCACTAGTTACACATAATCATTACAAGAAAAATAGGGTGCCAACATCGATTTAAGTTTTATATGGTATCATCAAAATCTAACAATTAAATTTCCTAACATTCAATTATAGAGGTGAGTTCATATCTTGTTTTGAGGCAACCTCGCAAGGTGTATGGATGAAGAGTTTTATTTCTTGGCTTAAAATTGTAGATACAAACTGGGCTCGGCGATATATTGTGACAATTCAATCGGTTTTTATGGATAAAACCAATAAAAGTAGTAGTTGAAGCAAACATATCGACATAAAGTATTTAGCCATAGAGAACGTGTTAAAGATAAAACAGTGTGGTCATTGAGCGCGTTAATCTTGAATTGATGATTGTTGATACTTTGACAAAAAGGCATGCCAAAGATATAAGTTCAAGGATCATGAGAGCGAATGGGACTTGATTCTTCATTATAACATATTGTAAGAACCAATATTGTAAAAACTCTTTTTAATTGTAATATTTCTCATAATTTAGTTGTGTACACATTCATTTGAGAAATATCTTCAAGACGGGACCTAATTATATTTTCTGAGTTGATAATAAGAAACAAAATACATTGTAATACATGGAAGATACTACTCATGTTTAGAGAACCTATCGCCATGTTCATGATTTTTTTATTTTTATTATGATTCATGGGCCAAGTGGGAGAATGTTAGAATGAAATTGACACAAAGTGGCCCATTAGTAACAGTGGTCAAATTTTCACTATTTGAATTATCTCCATTATCTTCTGTTGAACCATAAGTGGTCATTTTTATATTATCTCAATTACGACCATAAAATAATTAAGAAAATCAAACTTTGTGGTCGGACAAAGTTTATAAAAGCAAGTATGATTAGGTTCCTAGAGTCATCTTTCCGATTAAGTCTCACACCATCTAGAGAGAGGCATTTGAGAGGCTTTAGAAGAATATAATCCATAAATATTCTTTTAGATTGCAAAAAATCAATGGCGAGAGGTAAATAAAGATCAATTTTTAGTGGTATCAGAGCTGAGTTATACCTCTGCCTTGATATTCTTTTGCAATCTGAAACCAAATCTGAGTTTCATGCCTGAAACGATAGCTAGCTTTTTTGAAACTTAAAAAAAATCCCAACTTTTATGTTTTCATCGTTACCAATATACACTACCACCACATCAATTTCATCACCTTCAAAATCCCACAAGTTAGGAAATTTGAGAGAAACAAATATATATTCCATTACCTTTCACTATTGTCATTATCGGCTATGGACCATTTTAGAAAAGGGGAAAAAATGTTGGATAAAAGATCATTAGGGTGGTATGTGAATGACCAGTGATCTTGTGGTTATACACCATCCGTCTCCGCCACCCTCTTAATCAAGGTCCATAGCGATTTGCATTAATAGTGCTAAGATGGGGCAATCATTTCTTCCGCCTCTCCATCTTCGGACCCTTAAAAAATGGGTTATGTAGGAGCTAATAAATGAGAGTTAGTCAAAAGTATTTTACATGTTTTATGGAAAGATGCTTAGTGTTGCCACTTTTTGCAATATCTTCCTTAGAGATTTTCTATCTTGTGATTTTTTAACGAGCTTATACTTATATGGGTGTTCGAACGAATAAATCGGAGAAATTTCTCATTCGCGAGTAGAATGTTGTTTGAAGCAAATTCGAAAGGAAAATTTTGTGTTATTCATATTGTATATTTTGTACACATTTCACCCTGTGGATTTTCCACAACTATTTTTGTAGTTGTGCAAAATTTATATCATGTGCTCATTTTGTTTCGCTTCTATGTCTTTCAAATTATGGTGGATTGTGTTTTTTCTAAGTCTTTGGTCGTGAAACACTTTTGGTGCATCTCTGGCATTAACTTTAGCATGATGATGTTCTTAAAGAAAGCTTTACCAGGTAATCAAATAAAAAGTAGACACACAATGGCTCATTAGTAACGAATGGTCAAATTTCCACTTTTCGCATTATCTTCACTTTAACCATAAGTGATCCATAATCTATGGTGGTCAATTTTCTACTATCTCAATTATGGATGAGAAAATAATTAAGAAAATTTAACTATGTGATGGGTGAGTTTATAAAGAAGATCGATTAGATCGATTAAAGCTAGCTAGAGTCATCTTCCTAATTAAATCTTACATCATCCATAGAGAGGGATAGAGACTTTAGAAGAATCTAATCCACAAATATTTATTTTAGATTGCAACAAATTAATGGGTGGACGTAAATATGATCGGTTTTTATTCTTTGAGGCTTGTATCAATTTATGCTTGCATTATCTAACAAGCTCTCAATTTAAGATGTAAAGAGCTTCAAGGTCTAAGGGCACCCCAGTACTAGCTTTGTTGGGAGGTTTTGGGGGAAAAACCTCAATAAAAAACCTTATCCCTTTGTGGGAGTGAGGTTTTGTAGCTTTCCAAAAAAGCGTGCACCAGTTAGTTGATCACGCATTTTCACTAATTTTTCTTTTTTTTTTTTTTTGATAGGAAACTCTTTTTATTTGAAAGAAGGGGTATTGGTGGGGTTGGTGTATTGTTTTCAAGTGGGAGTATATAAAATATATTTTGATTTTATTTTATAAAATAAAATTTATATTTATAAAATATAATACAATAAATATATATATTTTTATTTTTATTTTATAAAATATTTGTAAAATGTATTTATATTTTATAAAATAAAACAAAAATATATTTTTATTTTTATTTTACAAGATATGTGTAAAATATATTTTTAGTGTATAAAATACTATTTATTATATATAAAATATGTATAGAAAATAATTTTACTTTATAAAAATATATATTATATAATGTAAAAAATAATAAAGATAGTGGGAGTGTAGAGTCCACAAAAAGTTGTTTAGAGGTTTTTGGATTGTGGGGAGAAATGTGGAGTTTTTCTTTTTGAAGTTTTTATGATAAGACTATAGAACCCACCAAAAAGTAGGTTTTAGAAGTTTTAGAGGTTTGGCGTTGGAGATGCCTAAAACTCGTAATAAAAATAATATAGAGTTCGATTCTCAATATATAGGAATTAGGATCATGTAATAAATTGATTCTCTCTCATTTCTCAAGACGTATGTAATAATTTAATCGGGCTGCAACGAATCTTGGGTTTTAGTTTACAAAGCCCGGAGTAATTCGCACAGTCACTCGCCATTGTCAGGTACGTCAACCAGTTCTGCAAGAAAAACATCGTTGTCCTCCTATTAACTATGGAGCTTACAAATGTTAAAGTATCAGAGGTCATAGGATTGCGGCGTGTCATAAAACAAACCAAATATTCGTATCAAGAAAATGAATATTCCCACACCATTAGCCCCACATATTATTAATCTTCCAGAAACAGAAACACCCATTTCTCAAAATTCCCATAAAAAAATTCACCCTTTTTCAACAAAAGTTTGAAACCTATTGTGGGATAAAAGAAAAGAAATGGATTTTCAGTTTATTCTTACTAAATTGCATATTTGCTTGTAGGCTTACACTTTATTTCAGTACTTGGGTTGTGTGAGGGTGGGTTAACTAGTACTTATGTGAGAAACAATGGGTTGAGTCGAGATATGCCATTGGATAGTGATGTTTTTGGGTGCCTTCTGGTTACAATGCTCCACAGCAGGTAAATATCAAACCCTTTTTGTGGATTATTTATTCTTCATTCCAAGATTTTATGTTATTTTTAAAATTCTGTATTTGACGGTGATTTTTTGGATAAAACCCTGCTCCTCCCTGTTTCTGAGTGAAAAAAGGAAAAAAAAAAAAGTAGATTTTGTTTTCTTGGGTAGTTCTTATGATGATGGGCCCTATTGCAAATTAATTCGTAAGGAAATTCTAATGATTTTAGACTAATTTATACACTTTAGGATGATATGAGTAAGTGATTACCAGTGAGCGATAGATGGATCCAAAGCTAGATCAGTTTGTGTAGTGAACCTAGTGTTTTTATTTGCTAGATTGAAAGGTTACTAAATACTAGTGTAATAGCAGTAATGTTGTTATATCAAATCTGTTCTGAAGGCATTCAAATATCTCAAATATTATGAGATTGTAGATGATGGGATTATTGTTTGATGGGCATTAGAATATTCCATTGACAGCAGTTGGTTCGGTGAGATTGATGATTATACTTCAATAGGTGCATTGATATTCATTTTTGATTATCGTCTGTTACGGATCGTTTTGCGCAGGTTTATCACCGGAGAGGAAAAGGGACGAGGAGGCACGAGTCAAGTTGCTGCAGCCGTTCGAGATGTGCAGATGTTGGTTGCTGGAGTTTTGGAGATTAAGCTGCAGCTATTGGACTCGTGCCTCCTCGTCCCTTTTCCCTTTCGGCAATAAACCTGCGCAAATCGATCCGTAACATCGCCCAATATTAAATTTTGCAATATTCCAAAATTTGTCAAAAATGAAATAATTTTCTCGAGAAATGAAACAAAGGATTTGTCGAAAATGAAGTAAATATTGCCTTAATACCTGCATATCAAACAAGTTTTAGTTCGAAGCTCCACGGTAATCTTTCTCTGATGCATGTGGACCTATATGTTAATGCGAGCTTGGTTTTTGAAGGTTCACATAACACAAGGAGATCATGAAGGCAGAGGTGTAATAATCTCTTGGATTACACCACATGAATCTGGTTCAAATTCAGTTCTCTATTGGGCTGCAAATAGCCAGATCAAGGAAATTGCATACAGCATTGTTGTTAAATATAAGTTCCACAATTATACCTCTGGTTACATTCATCACTGCACTATCAAGAATTTAGAGGTAAGCCTCTCTAAAGGTATTCTCTTCACATTGCAGTCTATATCCTGAATATTGTACTTCAGCTTTCTATTTAACGATTTAAAATTAATCACCAAACGATGTACTAAAATTGCAGTACGATACCAAATACTACTATGAAGTAGGAACTGGAAATGTGACACGGCAATTTTGGTTCGTAACCCCCTCCTCAACCAGGCCCTGATGTTCCTTATACATTTGGTCTTATAGGTATGGCTTAGTTATCATGTAATGCCATTATTCAATTTATGTGGAAGATTATTGCGTGAAATGGAATAGAAAAAGAAACGAGGCTATGATTATTGTTCGAATCTTAATAATGTGTTGATTTCGTCATTTATAGTTGCTTGTGAATTCACGTGAATTTTACTATTCCACAATACTCAATGATGGACATTCTATTGAATAAAGATCCCATATGTTAAATGTTGGGTAAATTACAAAAATGCCACTGAGGTTTAGTTTAATTACAAAAAAATCTAGTTATCTTTCAAAATTACAGATAACACCTTGAGGTGCTACAAGTACCCACCTTGAAGTTTATTTTTATTTTACAAACACGCCCCTGAATTTGTAAATAGAAACAAATGTCATTTGTAATTTTGTCTTGCTAAGTTTTTTGTAATTAAACTAAACTTCGAGGATAGTTTTGTAATTAACCCTTTAAATGTTCACTATACTTGATCTCCATATTGTTTGTGTAAAAAGTATTAATTATGGATGTCCGAAACCGAAATTATGAAAACATCATGAACAGGTGATCTTGGTCAGACTTATGATTCCAACCGGACACTAACGCATTATGAGCTGAACCCCATGAGAGGACAAACACTGCTGTTTGTTGGAGACCTCTCATATGCAGATAGTTATCCTTTCCATGATAACAGAAGATGGGATACATGGGGCAGATTCATAGAGAGAAATGCCGCCTATCAACCATGGATTTGGACTGCTGGGAATCATGAAATCGACTTTGTTCCTGAAATTGTATGTTTTCAACTTAATTATTTCTTTATGGATAACTACAAAAGCTAACCCTGAGGTTTTGGGTAATTACAAAAGAATTCAAAGAAATTTCAAACTTACAAAAGAAAAAGGGATAATTACAAAAACACCCTAAGGTTTGGGCTAATTACAGAAAAACCCAGAGTTCTTTGAAAATTAAAAAAAAAACCCTTGAGGTTTGACTCCGTCTTACATTTTTCCCGGTGCTTTTGAAAACATTTCAAAAAACCCTGGCATTTACAAAATATTACGATTTACCCCCTTAAATTTAAGACAAAAAGAAACCTAAAGGGTTTTGTGTAATTTCGAAACATGTCTGGGTTTTTTTGTAATTAACCCAAACCTCAGGGGTGTTTTTGTAATTATCCAAAGAAATATGAAGCTTGATTCTGCCTTAAATGTAAGGGGAAAAGGGAGTGTTTGAAATGTTTTTGCTTATGAAGGGAGTAAAGTGAAATACGGGGATCAACCTTAAGGGGATTTTTGTCATTTTTAAATACTCTGGGTTCTTTAGTAATTACTAATTACCCCAAACCTTAGAGGTAGTTTTTGTAATTATCCCATTTTTGTAGTGTAGCTAGGATTTCCCTTTTGATTTCTTATGGTTGTCACAAAAGTTGTTTTCTTGATTGATAGGTTTAACATGGATTTATCTAATTACTAATACTCTTTACGGTTAACTAAATATGAACTACACTTTGACACTTCAATTTAAGTAAATTTCCTTTTACACTTCCAAATTTAAAATTTTCCCATTAGTGACATGACTTGAGCTCTCTTAGCTATAAATCAGTAGTTTCTGTTGATTTTGTTCACGTTAAGTTCCGTAAATATTGCAAAATAATCGACTTAAATCAAATTAATTTAATGCAGGGTGAAACTAAACCATTCAAGCCTTACAAAAACCGATTTTTTGTACCATACAGAGCATCAGAAAGTACTTCTCCTCTTTGGTACTCAATCAAGAGAGCTTCGGCCTACATCATTGTCTTGTCTTCTTACTCAGCTTATGGTATGAGTTCATGGGTTTTGTACCGATTGCATGCATGCATGCAAGGGCGTAGCCAGCCCGCATAAGTACCCCTAGCTCAACTATTTTTCCCCCCTAGCTCAACTATTTTTTCCATTAAAAAAATATATATCACTTTTTTTTCATTTTTTTTCCATAGAAAAAATAGGGCAAAAGAAAATTTTGGGGTGCGCGGGTGGCTGGGGAGGCCCCCCTTAGCTACGCCCATGCATGCATGCAGCATTTTTCGTCACTGTATTGATTATCTCACAGTTTTTAATTTTTCCAGGAAATACACTCCTCAAAACAAGTGGCTCACAAATGAGCTACCTAAAGTGAATCGGACGGAGACGCCATGGCTAATTGTACTCGTGCATTGTCCAATGTATAGCATTATGTTCATCACTATATGGAAGGTGAAACTATGCGTGTGATGTACGAACCGTTGTTAAATGGAATACAAAGTCGATGTTGTCTTTGCTGGTCATGTTCATGCATATGAGCGATCTGTAAGTATGTCTTGTTTGAAGTTTGAACTACGAACGAAAATCATATACACACACACACACACACACACCAGAGTATGCAATGTCCGGACTTCTTTGAGGTTATATTTTTAAGCGAGTCCTCCTAACTATTTATTCAATACTTTTTCGGATCTTCTATCATCCCCTTTTAACGAGTATGAAAGTGAAACCATAAACTAAGTTCTACATAAGATTTAAGGATAATTACAAAACTACTCCTGAAATTTAGCCTAACTAGTAATCTCGCACGTGCGTTGCACGTGTATTATTATTTTATTACTATTCATATGTATTATTATTTTTATTATTATCTACGTATAATAATATTTTATTTTATGGTTTTATTTCAAAACTATCTATTAACATGAGTGTTATTTATTACTTTATTTTAATAATAAAATATTCATATAAAGTAAATAAAAATCAAATCTATTTATAAAATTTACATTTTCAATTATAGCTTAAATTTCAAATTCAATTCTTGAATCATTAAATGAATCGATTAAAAGGACAATTAAATATAGTAAATTTTAATAATTCAATATAATAACATTAGTCAAAACAGTTTGTCTATACTTGATACCTTGGCATTTTCCCAATTGACGTTTCCTTGTAGAAAACATTATCTAACAAATATTTCCAATATTTTTCTCAAGCATATTATGGGATCGGCTTAAAGAGTCTCAAAGCGATTAATATAGTTAATAAATACTATTTATCCTTGAAGGGTTCTTGAAATGGATATGTTTGCAATGCTCAATTCAAAATTTTCACTTTGTTTATAGGTTTTAGGACTTTTTAGAGATTATCTCGTAGATGCAACCCTAATAATACAATGTTTTTGCAAACATACAAAGTACCAATACTTTACAAATGATATAAAGACAAAGATAGTAATAAATTAAATGCATGCTATTATTATTATTATTATTATTGTTGTTGTTGTTGTTGTTGTTGTTGTTGTTGACTTTAATCAATTGTGTGAAAACTAATCATTCTAGTGTTTTAATTCTAAATTAAACCAAAATTTCAAGAATCAATAATCAATTCATAAATTTATTCATACATATAATATAAAAATACATAAATATATTTTTATTTTGTGGTATAACTTAGTAAGAAAAAAAAATAGACCGAGTTTCATATCATAGAATTAGCGTGTGCATAATTCAAGATAATAAGGTGTTAATAGTGAAATTGTATTTTTCTTATAGTGACTAATGAGAAAGAGAAAAGGCTCGAATGCACCTGTGAATATCTTTTTGCCCATATAATAGATGTTTTTTATGCTATTGACTATATGCTTTTAAAGAAGAATGAATAAAGATTTCTATAATCAATTGATAAGATTCAAATTGAGATATTATTCAAAATAATATGGCAGAAAAAATCATGAATAAAAATTTATAGCAAACTATTTTTCATTAGATATAAATTATAGTTGTATTATCGCAATTTTTACAGCAATATCATAATAATACACTTCAAAAACTATGAAAATAAACATGATATAACTGAAACAGAGAATAAAAATCGTATCATTGACATCTATGTCTATTCTCTACCGTTTATTTCCAGTAGTTGTAGATCCCTTGAGTTTTCTCATTTTGATCAATCAATGAATTGTTGTAATCACTCATCAATCAAAATACATTATATAATACGATGGAAATTTTCACAACCCGAAAAAGTTTATTTAGGAAGTTTATTTAAAAATACAATGCACGGACGAATTTTGTTTTGGTAAATGTTTGAATAAGATTTTTTAAAAGGTAATACATAGATGTCCATTTTGAGTGTGATAAGGCCTTGAAAAAGTTATCGCGTTGAATAAATTGTTGTCCTTGTATTGTAAGGTTATAAATTTCTAAATTGATGAATATTTTATTTTAAGGTAAGATTTTGTCAATTTTTCACTAAACATATTTTTAATAATCTAATCACGAAGATTGTCAAATTTGATTAAAAATATAAATAAATATTCGACACAATATTTTCCTAATATAAGAAATAAAAAGAGCGGTAATGTTTTTGTTTCGGACTTTTGCTATTATATATATAGATATTTAAATCGTATAAATATAAGAGGATTTAACATAAATAATAATTTTCGCCAAGAAAACTCTCGAACACAAAATCAATTGTTAATTCAATGATGAAATATACATAAAATCACAATTGTCTATTTTAATTATTATTAAACAATTTAGGAAAGTTTGAATAATCATTAGTATTTAAAACTTGATTAATTTAATATTATATTGTACAAAATTGCATGATACCATTGAAACAAATAAATAATATATTTTATGAAGATATGATGTACGTAATCAACAAATTTTTGTAATATATATTTAAGAAGAACTCGATGTATATTAATATCAATTATATTAAAATATAATTTATTATTTTTAAAATCTATATATTATATATAGATAGAATTGATATACCTTTATAGAATCACTTTTGGTATAAAGTAGAAACATCAAGAATAAAATTTTCCTAATTTTTATATATATAAAATAGAATACCATTTATGATATTTTCCTAATTTATATACATTTAAAGTAGAATACCATTTACAATCTTTTCTTATAATATTTTATTAATTTATATAATTACAACGATTTTCTTATAATATTTTACTAATATAAGAATTTATAATAATTATCATTTATAATGTTTACAATTGTTTCCCTAATATAATAAGCAAAAAGAAATGAAAATAAAAATTCCGGACTCGCTATTATATATATATATAGATTACAAATAAAGGAAAAAAAAACTATGTCAGGTCTCATAATGTACATGTTGATTTATATAGTCAATCCCGTAATGGGACATGGCCGAGCATCTATGTCAACTCATCGCCCTCTTATGATAGTTTCCATGTAATTGGAAAACCATATGTCCATGATTGTTTGGAATTTCATCATATTTCCTTCATATGGAGGTTGCGACAAGAAGGGCATCCGCCAGAAATCTTGCTATTTTGTTGTTTGCATGAAGTTTGTAGTATTAACTAATTTTAGTGAGTTAATTGACTCTATAAACTTCATGCCACTGACCCCAACATAGTTGGGATTAAGGTGCATTTGATGATGGCAATGATGATATCTTTTAAAATTACCAATACCTCCTTGAGGCATCACAAATACCCCACGAGGTCTCCGTATTTGTTTTACAACATACCCTCAATAGGTGTAATTTGTAAAATAGAACCATATGTGAAGGGGACATTTATAATTTTAAAAGATGATTTCTTTTTTAAATTAAACTAAACCTCAAGGGTAGTATTTGTAATTATCTTTAAGATTTAACCGATGCCACTAACCAGCTTAAGAACTTCGCTCAATTTGATTTTCACTCTTTGACATGACATAGAACGTATATCGAACATAGCATACAATGTGGTTAATGGATTATGCACTCCTGTAAAGGACGACTCTGCTCCAGTTTATATCACTATCGGAGATGGAGGAAATCAAGAAGGCCTAGTCACAGAGTATGTAATTAAGCTGGATACCTTGTTAAGAGTTTCCAAAACATATGTCGCTAATTATCTTTACACAAAAATTTGATTTCGTTTACATTTTGCTTTGTAGAATGACAGAGCCACAGCCGAATTATTCAGCTTATCGGGAGGCCAGCTATGGGCACGGGTTTTGATATTAAAACAGGAGCCATGCCTATTTCAGTTGGCATCGTAATCAAGATGGATTTTCTGTTGAAGCTGACTCTTTGTGGTTTCTTAATCGTTATTGGAAGTCCTTTGACAAACATCTGTTGCTGTATTATGAGAAATATGCAAAGTTTGTCGATGTTATTGTGAACGGCATCTACAGTTGTATTCTACCACTGTTGTAGCTTGATGAAATACCATGTGTTGTAAGTTATGACTTGTGGTGTTCCAATCTCTTGTAATTAGGTTCAGCAGAACATGATTCCAATTTGGGATCTACTACTTCCTACTGTTTCGTTTTGTTTAATTAGTTAAATGTCTGTCATTATTGTAAGGATAATTACAGAAACACCCTCAGGTTCGGTCTAATTACAAGAAAACCTAGAGATTTTTAAAAATTTCAAAAACCCTTGAGTTTGATCCTTCTTACATTTTTCTCTCTAAGGAGAAACATTTCAAAATCCCCTAACATTTATAAAATATTACAATTACCCCTAAATTTATAATATAATCAAATTTGAGGGTTTTTTTTGTAATTTTTAAACATCTAGAGGTTTTTTTTTGTAATTAGCCCAAACATCATAGGTGTTTTTGCAATTATCCCTTATTTTAAACGTGTCATTTGGTGTATTAATGGGATAGGAGATATGGTTTTTGTGTATATAGAAAAGTCCCAGTGAACACAACATTTTATGTTTTCTTTTCTGTTTGTAACTTTAAAATGTGTTTAATTCCAGCTAACTCCTAGTTGTTAAAAGCTCAATCAATACATAACGTACCAACTTTTTTCTTTTCTTTATATTTTTGTGTATTTGTTTGTTCTCATATGTTTTTATATTTGTATTTCTGAAAAAAAAAAAATTGTTTAGCGCCAAAATTTGAGGCTAGATAAGCCCTAAAGTAACTTGAAGGAACAACTAATGCATATTAGTAACAAAGAATTGTAACTTTGTAAGTTCAAAAGCATGAGTAAAATTCTTAAAAATATATAAAGATTTAAAATTATATGATCACCCATATATAGAGTCAAAAAAATGCCAGCCCAATGGGTTGGCCCGACGGCCCGTAATTGGGCCGGATCGATGCAATTTTGCAAGTCCGAAGAGTTGGGCCCATTAGGCTCAAATATCAGCCGGCCAGGCGGCCCAAGTAAATCAAGTGTATTTTTAATATATGGGTTGGTTGGGCTCCCAAAATAGCAAATCAAGAAATTTCAGGCGGGTCCGTAATAGGGCCGGACTGGGATGCAATTTTGTAAGCCCGAAAAAGAGTTGGGGGCCCATTAGGCCGAAAACCGGGCCAGCCCGGCGACCAAGAAATCGTGTATTTTTAATATATACAAGGTTCCCCAAAATAGCGGTCCGAAGAAATTTCAGGCCGCCCGATCCCCATGGCCCAATGGGCTAGCACCGCCCGACTTCCAGAAAATTTGACAGCTCTACCTACCCATATGTATGAATTCCTTGTTTTATGTTCTTTAATAGCTTCAGAAAGAAAGTTCTAGTCTTTGGATGACTTTGGTGCTAACAGTTATAAATTTTAAATAAAACTCTGTAGGAATGGAGTAAACTGTAAAGATGGCTTTATATGAGATCATTTTGACCATTAAAAGAGAGTAGGGAAAAGTTATAGTTGCAATTACCAGTCCATATATACGAATAATGGGCAATTGCAACAGGCCCATCGTAAGACCAATCGGAATAGAAATTGGGCCTATGCCCATTTACCAATATTATTATGCCCACTAGCCCAAACTGGCAGCTCATGGTTATTGTCTTATAGATCATGGAATCCGAGGCTAAGTTTGAAGGAATTCAAATATTTTATTATGGTTAGCTTGATGCCAATTAAAATAAAATAATTTTCAGAAATCGAAAATGATGACCATCATTACATGATATAAAACCAAAAAAAAAAAAAAAAGAAAGTTACAAACAAAATATTAAATCTCAAGATTTTAAGTCGCTATAATAATTATATAGTTTAACATCCAGGCAATGACTCAATACCAGAACAACTACATACAACCACTCCAAAAAAAAGGAACAGCAATACGCCTTC